>CAUJNA010003342.1:601134-603554 GCA_963377175.1 Effrenium voratum
CCTTGGTCACCTTGAAGCTTGTGAGCGCTGCGGCCGGGAACGCGCTGTTCTATGGCTCCGAGGGTGAGACATCCGACGAGTGCGCGGAGCCGAGTACTCTCCTCTCGCAGGTTGTGCAGCAGACCACCGTCGGTTTTGCTCCTGGGCTGAAATCGGAGGGGCAGAACGGACCAGGCCGACATGCCAGACGCATTGACAGCGCCGTTCACGCCAGGAAATATAGACTAGAGAAGGACCCGTTTTGAAAGATAGCTCGCTGGAAGACTCATACAAACTGGACATCCAACGGGTACGACATTTCTCAAGCTATGGCTGATTTTGGTGCTTCTTCACGTCGTCTAGGCGAAGAGACCCTGCAGAGTGAGTTTGGTTGATTGAGTTGTCATCCCGGAACAAGAGCAAGCATGCTCAATATCAATGCATTGTAGTCAGGGTGTAGGGATGGCCAGCGATCGCAAAAAAATCGTCCGCCAAGCCAACGTGGGCAATTCTGTTGGCGTCAGGTTTCGGCATGCATGGGCGACGTGGTAGTTCTTTTCTTCTTCCTCATGCAGAAGAAGCGGGTCACTCGCCAGGCAGGGCAAGAGCCACCCAGGCAATGCCTGAGGGCTGCTGGGTTCTTTGTCAAGTTTTATTTGGGCATTCACCGGCACGGCCTTGGCTTGGAAGAATCAGTTTGCTTCAAAGATTCAGACGCCGTGCAATTGCCAAGGGGGCGTCCATCTTGACGCTCCATGCTCCATGTGATTTCTCGAATGCCGTAGCCAAGTTGCTTTTGATATTTGCGTTAACCCACACCAGATCTGAAAGAGGTGCCGCCTCCAGGCGTCAATCAGCATGACGCGGAGATTGTGGCTGTGCCGGACCGTGCTCTTTTGGGTTCCTTGGAAGCTTGAGAAGGGACTTGCGCCCGCAAGCGAGGTTCATTTGCCGAACGGCGCCCCGTGTTCGGCGCGCAGACGTGTGGTCCCGCTTTGAAGACACAAACGAAAAGGGCGCAAGAAGACATGGAGCGTATGATATACAACATGCGTCCAAACGTGGAAGTGTTTCAAACTGGCACCTTTCATCACTGATTGCTGGTAATGTCTTGTAAGGTTCAGCTTGCCATTCATTCCTGCAAGGACGCTGAGCATCGTAGTGTGTCCAGTCTGCGGTGGCAGTCAAAAGGCGTGTTTGCTCGTGATGCCCGCCCAGGTTCTGTGGTTCCTCTACATGATGATCTTGACGCTCTACGTGATGCTTTTCCTGGCAAACTTTGGGACGGTGGATTCCGAGAGGTCCGCCGCTCTCCCTCCAAGGCCCAAGGCCCGAAGGCTCACACCAGGTGCCAGCTTGCGCACAGCGAGGGTTGATCCGACTGAAAGCTCGGCACGGACGGCAGGTGGATGCACGCAACGCTTGTGAGCTTGATGCAGGAGCGGGCTTGAGAACCTGTAGCCGTGGGCAGACGGGGTAGGCTCCACTGCCGCTCCAAAGCAAGAACTACTCAGAAAATGCCCTTAGCCTTGAAGTGTGCCAAAAAAGAAGACGCACACACAAACACAAACACACACAAGCACACAAGCACACAAGCACACAAACACACAAACACGCAAACACGCAAGCACACAAACGCACAAACGCACAAACACACAAACAAACACACAAACAAACACGCAAACACACAAACACACACACACACACACACACACACACACACAAACACACACACAAACACACAAACAAACACACAAACAAACACACAAACAAACACACAAACAAACACACACAAACACAGGCACACAAGCCAAAAGCACACAAGCACACAAGCACACAAGCACACAAGCACACAAGCACACACAAACACAAACACGGAAAACGCAAAAAAAACCAATCGCACAAGCGCACAAACGCACAAACGCACAAACGCACTAACACACTAACACACTAACACACTAACACACTAACACACTAACACACAAACACACGCACACACACACGCACAAACACACACACAAACACACATAAACACACACAAACAGACACCAACAGACACCAACAGACACCAACACACACCAACACACACACAAGCACACACAGGCACACACAGGCACACCAGAGCACACCAGAGCACACCAGAGCACACACCAGAGCACACACCAGAGCACACACCAGAGCACACAAACACACACACACAAACACACACACACAAACACACACACAAACACAAACACACACACACACACAAACACACACAAACACAAACACACACACACACACACCCACACCCACACCCACACCCACACCCACACCCACACACACAAACACACCCACACACAAACACACACACACACACACACAAACACACACACAAACACAAACACACACACAAACACACACACACACACAAACACACACACACACACACACACACACAC
>CAUJNA010003342.1:603654-638654 GCA_963377175.1 Effrenium voratum
CGCACGCACGCACGCACGCACGCACGCACGCACGCACGCACGCACGCACGCACGCACGCACGCACTCGTCATGCCACATTGTTGGCTGGGTGATGCATCCACCTGAAAAAGTCAGGGCGTGTGCCACACGCCCGAGAGGACCTGCTGTTGATGCCCCTGCTTATGGCCCTGAGCCTTGGCACTTCCGGCGAGTTGGGGGGAGCCGAGGTTGAAATCCTAAGCAGTAAGATAGTACGTGCAACAGCAAAGGGGCAAACGGTGATGGGAATGCCGTTCCCTTGAGTCTCACTGCTGTCCGCCCAGGGTGCCCCCACGCCAGTGGGACGGATTCTGATGGCACAAGAGAGAGCGAGAGAGAGAGAGAGAGAGAGAGACGAGAGAAGAAATTTGACCTCAACCTCAAGCAGCAAGTGGTGCTTGAAAAGGTTCACAGTGCCAGCACCCACGAGAGCGCAAGGGCCCCAGACCTATGAAAGAAAGACGTAAAAGGAGACAATGAGGAGGCAAGAAGAAGCAGGACAAGGAAGGGACTTCTCAAGGCAACCAGCGACAATGAAGAGCTCATGAGCTCATGTGGGGAGACAAGAACTGCCTTTGGCATCGCACTGTCCCATTTATTCGCTTGAAATCCAGCGGACCCCGTGCTGCAGAGAGGGTCCTCGTCGTTTTGCTAGTAGCTTGGAAGCCGCCTGGGTGGCCAGGCACGATCTCGTCCCTGGTGCTGTGCGTGCGGCCAAGAATGCGAGACTCCGTCAAAGCGGAATGGGTTGAGGCCGGGATTCGGGAAACCCTTTGTCAAGGCACATTTCAGGAAGCCATATTCGCCGTTGGCAGGCATCCACGTTTGACGCTTGCTGAAAAGCGACAGGATGCCCATGACGACCTGGAAAGCACGATGCCACCGGAACATCGCCGACATTCGGAAGCTTCTAGAACAAGTTCAACTGCATCTGACGCAGCGATTCAGGATGGGGCAGAGCCGCGACAGTTTTCAGCTGCAAAGCTATCAGTGCATGTTGGCATGCAACTGCTAGGAGGAGGACGTGCAAGGCGGGCTGTTGCAGTGGCAGTTGTGCTTTCTGACATCAGGACCTTGCTCGCAGTGTGGCTCTTTTCTGCGTGGCCAGGTGAGCACTCTGGGAGTGACTTCCGCCAAGTCATACCGGGCGCACCGTTGGAGGATAGGGCATGCAGTGCAGACAGGATAGGGAATGGAATTGGGGACGGTTTGATTCACATTATTGTGTGGGATTCTAACTTTTAGCCTCCCTTCCACCCTATCATTCTTCATTTGGTTACCAATTACTTCACTTGCCCGTTCACATCCGCCCTCACTCACTCACTCACTCACTCACTCACTCACTCACTCACTCACTCACTCACTCACTCACTCACTCACTCACTCACTCACTCACTCACTCACTCACTCACTCACTCACTCACTCACTCACTCACTCACTCACTCACTCACTCACTCACTCACTCACTCACTCACTCACTCACTCACTCACTCACTCACTCACTCAACTCACTCACTCACTCACTCACTCACTCACTCACTCACTCACTCACTCACACTCACTCACTCACTCACTCACACACACACTCACTCACTCACTCACTCACTCACTCACTCACTCACTCACTCACTCACTCACTCACTCACTCACTCACTCACTCACTCACTCTCTCTCACTCACTCACACTCACTCACTCACTCACTCACTCACTCACTCACTCACTCACTCACTCACTCACTCACTCACTCACTCACTCACTCACTCACTCACTCACTCACTCACTCACTCACTCAGAGACTCAGAGACTCACTCTCACTCTCACTCTCACTCTCATTCACCCACGGGAGTGGGCGTGTTGGAGTGGGAGTGGGAGTCAGTGAGTGCGGGGCTGAGTGAGGGAGTGAGTGAGTGGCTGAGTGAGGGAGAGGGAGTGAGTGACTGAGTGAGTGGGGTGGGCGGTTGGGTGGGCAGTGGGCGGGCGAGCGAGCGAGCGAGCGACTCCACGCCCGCTCCCACCCCAGCTCCTACTCCCACTCCCACCCCACTCTCACTCTCTCACTCTCTCTCTCTCTCTCTCTCTCTCTCTCTTTTTTGTCTCTCTCTCTCTCCCCCGCACACTCCCACTCTCACCCGCTCCGCTCCGCTCCACGCACTCACTGAGTGACCCACGGACCTACCCACTCAGTCTCTCACTCGCTTTTGCGCTCAATCAAACAGTCAGTCAATCAACCAATCAAACAAGCAGGCAGGCAGGCAAGCAAGAGAGCAACCACCCAAGCAAGCAAGCAAGCAAGCAAGCAAGCAATCAATCAAGCAAGCAAGCAAGCAAGCAAGAAACCAAGGAACCAAAGAACCAAGCAAGCAAGGAACCAAGGAACCAAAGAACCAAGCAAGCAAGGAACCAAGGAATCAAGCAAGCAAGCAAGCAAGCAAGCAAGCAAGCAAGCAAGCAAGCAAGCAAGCAAGCAAGCAAGCAAGCAAGCAAGCAAGCAAGCAAGCAAGCAAGCAAGCAACAAACCAACAAGCCAACCAACCAACCAACCAACCAACCAACACACAATCAATTAATCAATCAAACAGCGAGTCAGTGAGTGAGTGACTGAGGGAGTGCGTGCGTCAGTCAGTCAGTCAGTCAGTCAGTCAGTCAGTCAGTCAGTCAGTCAGTCAGTCAGTCAGTCAGTCAGTCAGTCAGTCAGTCAGTCAGTCAGTCAGTCACTCAAGCAAGCATGCACGCAAGCAAACAAACAAACAAATCAATCAATCAATCAACCAACCAATCAATCAACCAATCAATCAATCAATCAATCAATCAATCAATCAATCAATCAATCAATCAATCAATCAACCGGATACTTCTTCACTCACTCACTCGCTTATTAGGGGCTGTCTCGCTCGCCATTGCGCTTAGGCACGGCCCTGCGTGACTCGTCCTGCAGATTTTGGTGGCAAGGGCAACCTGGGATCGGTGGGATCGGTGGGATCGGGCGACTTTCCATGGCCCACTGCCCGGGCCGCCATGCGTCCACGTCATCGCGCCACTTAGGGTTGAGCGTGAGCACTTTCACAGCTTTGCCTCAGCCTGCCGCAACCAGCTTACCCCCTCCATTCGCTCCCTCACTTGCCTTTGCTCTCAAGCTCACCTCCCTACTCATCCACTCACTCACCCACCCACTCTCTCGGCCCACTCGGTTCATTTGCCTGCGCAGTTCGCCTGCGCAGTTTGCCTGCGCCGTGTTGCAGCTTTGTTTACAGTTGCTTGAATGGCTCTACACACCCGGTCATCCAGTCCTACGCTGGGATTTATTCGGAAAGTTAAACAGCAAGTGAAAATATTATAGCTGTCATGAAATTGAAGCTCTGGCACAGGACGGTCGCTGATCGCTGTGAACGCCTGAGCCAGCGCAGGGTGCCCTTGCGGCACAGGGCGCCGCTGCGTTTTTCAGTGCGCCTGCCACTCTGGTGCATCCTGCCGACATGCTTCTCCGAGAAGCTGCGCAACGCACCCCAGGTCTGTGGCGCAAGCCCGACCCCTGACACCGCAAAGTATCATGTCTTTTTGTTGTTTTTAAGGGGGGGAGACATACCCTAACTCAGCCAACATGGATACATAGGGTCTGAAGTTCTGTTTGCTTTGTTGTGTTTGTTGGATCTCAAAGTTAGTGCTTATGTTTTCGGGAGGGCCTTATGCATTTTTAGGGGGTGGGTATGAGCGTTTTAGAGTGCAAACATTGTAGATACGCTGAAGCAAAGCACTTCTTGCGCAGGCTTTGTTTGCTTCACCTGCAGCACCGCGAGCCAAGCAATGGCTTGCTTAGATGTGGGACAAATCACCAAACAGCGAGTCCTGGTTATCTCGAGGACTGCACCATGGTAAATGGGGTGCACGGGTTGCAACTAGGGTTACTACGTACTTAAGTCCCAGGCCATCTGAGTGTAGGAGGGTTGTACCAGAAGTTAGGCGGGGGCGGAAACGTGCTTGTTTTTCCAGGACAGGCGCGCAGGCAGGTACGCCTGCCACTGCTTGGCAGTTGGCCGGCAGTAGGCCATGCCTGAAGGTGTGGCAGAACCCCTCAGCTGGAGCGATTGCACTAAAGCAAACGCCAACAAGCTGCAGCCGGCTTATCCCGCAGGCTTGCACATGTGCAACGCCTTAGCGCTTTTGCTGGGCCCCGCCCGAATCGCATTGCCCCCTTACCATGTCCAGCTTCGAGTGTGAACCGTGCGCTTTGTAACTTGCATGTTTGTCCTTGCCGCACGTTTGGTTATCCACCCATTTGTCCATCACTTCTACCCTTTCTCCTTCCTGTCTTCGAAGCCTGAGGGGCGTGGCAATTACAATTTTGTAGGTTGAAGGTTCGGAGTGTCAATTCGGACCTGCGTGGAACAAATTATTTGCAACATGAGAACATATGTTTCCCATTCCGCAGGCGTAAACAACACCTCGGAAGAATCACGTCGAGCCGGAGCTGTGGAGAAGTATTTTGAGTAATATGTTTGCCGCAAGGGCGTAAGCGGGGATTAGCGCGACAAAACTGGCCAAAAAATGCGAAGACACGCTAGAGTTGGTAGGCCCAGACGCACATTCCCTCACGCAAGCGAGACAGGATGCGAGACAAGCATAAGTTCTTTCGCGAGAGCTTCACTGCACCTGTATCCCTGCAGGGTCCATGCACGCGTTTTGCAACGCGCGCGCTCTTGTCTGCGCAAGTTTGTTTTTGCGCAAGGCTTGCGGCGCAATCTTCGTTGCACAGGATTCTACTAGGTCACGACGATGCGCGCGGACCGCTAGACGAAATTCCCTAGGTCAGCGCAGCGATTTGCCAAGGGTTCTTCGCCTATGAATTCCTGCCGGGAAAGTTTGACGAAGAACTTGGTCGTCCGTGCAACCCATTCAGAGAGCCTGGTACAAACAAATGCGAGCCTACTGGACCAAGCGCCGCAGCAGTGGTAGTCCTTTCCAACACCAAGCTTGTTGTGAGACGCGCTGTTTCCTCCAGTTGCTATTTTCAAGCTGCGCACGATTTGTGTATTCGCTACTGCTTACATATTACATATAGGGATAGGAAGCTTGGAGCCGGAATAAGAGGGGCTTGGAGTTTTTTGTCATTTTTCAGCCGGCATGCGCCAGCGTCAAATTCTTTAGATTTCGGCAGACATGGGCTGTGCAACGTTGCTAGATGGGCAATGCCATCACACCAAGCCGTTTTGTTGGTCGATGCCAGGCGTGCCAGTTTCCTAGCAAGGCGCATTGGCAAGATCCCACATCTCGCTATGTTGTGGGGCACGAGTGACATACATGAGTTACATTGGCTGTTCAACTCGACCCCAAGCGCGACGCAGGGATGTTTCAGTGGCTACTGACCGCAAAACGGCTCTGGGCGCGATTGAGACATTGCATGTTCCATGCTGGAACATTAACACCACAGGCGTTGCATTCGTGCAGAATGCGCGAGGCCTGCTTCTTGCAAGGCCCTGGTCTGCCATGTCCCTTACAAACGTCAACTTGCACCTACGCAAGCCGTCCATAGCCGTCCTGTCTTCGCCGGACCGCCAGACCTGCGAAGCAGCCATGGTGCTCTTGGCCGTCTTGCTAAAAAATGAGACACCGTAGAAGTGCTAGGAAGCTCAGAATTGTTTGTCTCCAACACCTACTGGTGCTGCCTCTGCTTCCCGCCCAGCAGCTCCGGCATGCTGCGCGCTATCCGGATGTCAGATTGCCAAGGCTGAGCATTGAAGAAAAGCAGTTGTTTAACCTCGGGCTGCGTTTCTTTTCTCAGAAGTCGACAGGTTGCTTTTGTTTGCAAGACCGCAAGACATCACGTTCCTTGATTGCATGGATGTGGTGCTTTGTTTCAATATTCAGGGAGGTAGCCGGGCGGGCAAGAGCAAAAGGGGAGTTTGTCAAACTGGGACGGGCAGTTGCATGGAACCCTTGGTGACCAAGGGCTGCGCCGCATCGAAGGAAAGGATAGGGTTTTTCGGTCAAATGGCCCGACGTTGCAGAAAGAGACGGGACATCTCCCCAACATGCTGCAAACCAACGGTGCAATAACGTGTATGACCACCGAGAGCCACCGTTCCGCTGTGGAAGAAGCCTGCGGTTTTGTCATCACAAGTAGGTCAGGAACAGGCTTTGTATACAGAGTTTGTCAAGGAGACAGGCTAACGTTTGATCCAGTGTGAGTAAAAGCTTTCAAAGACGCAGCGCAACACGCCGTGTCGCTGTCTGAAATGAGCAATGGACACGCCGGGCTGAAGCTTCACTGGAGGCATGTTCAAGTTAGCGCGCAGGGCTTTGTCGGGGCTTTGAGACCCCCTGCCCGGCGGCTGCGGACTTGACGACACGCATGAGCCGTGCCCTTAATGGTTCGTCAACTTCCAAAAAAATACGCGCAATTGGAAATGGGATGGGTAATAATCGATTTTTCCAGACCCCCTATTTCACACCCGGCAGGCTGATAGAACGACCAAAGCAAGGCGGTCCCTTTGCGATATTTTGCAACATCTCACCGCCAGCCAGTGTTAATCCTTCTGCTCGAAATCTGACAGCCCTTACGGCTGTAGCCCGGTAAGTACCCTCGTGCCATGACCAGAGGTATCCAAGGGTGTTTGTCACACTGTATCCTAGGATGTTGTGATTGTTGGGTCCATGGGCATCAGTGTCCATCTACTTTGTGGTTTGCATTGCTGGTTTGGAGGTTGGGGGTTGGTGTCCCATTTGCTAGGGACCAAAGATCCCCAGCCGTCCAAACCACAAATTGGGTTGTCTCCGCCCTTTGCTAAATGCTGAACAAGGAACACAAATAAATCAATCCTAGGTAGAGGGTTGAACCTTGACCACGCTGAGTAGACTAGGGTGAAGGTAGGCACCGATTTGTTTGACCTGCCAGGCCGGCGTCCTGCCTCTTTGCGCTGTTCCAGGCAGGGTTTACGCCAAGCGTTTTGACAACCGGGCCCTGGATTTTTGGTCTTAAGGGAAGGCAAACAGAGGTGATTTGAAGAGTTTGACGGCTCAATCAGATAAGGGCACTGCAAGGGAGCATGCCCTGCCCGACTAGACAAACCCAGACATGGGGTTGGTAGGGGTGGTCTATCCCACTACGTGAGTCATACCCCACAGGTTCGCATGGCAGACACAGAAACGAACTTCCCGGAAATTCGACCGGCAATTCGCCCAAAGCCCAAAGCCAGACGTCGCTTCATTTCCTGCAAAGGGGCCACAGAAAAGCTGTGAAAACCGGCCAAGCAGAGAAGGCAGAAGGAGGGAAAAGAACCGGTCGAGCTAGCCCAGCGCTTCCAGACCACGGGAACCACCCGACACCCAGACGTAATTTCTGTAGCGAAAGGTTGCTGTAGGCCTGGAAGCGCTGGGCAGGCCTTCCAGTGCTCAAGGGAAATCGTAGGTGGACCTGTTTCAAGTCCTGGGTTTGGGGGTGCGCAGGGGGCGCTGAGCTCCAGTCTGGTGGGCCCGGGCGCTGTTGGCTCCTTTCAGGGCGGCGGCGGCGGCCGGCGCTTCGCTGGGTAGCCTTGCTTGGATCGGGCGGCGGGTGGGGCGGGGTGGCGGGTGGGGCAGGGTGGCGGTGGATTGTTTCTTGTTTGCGCGCTGCTCCAGACAAGCCGTTCGCATGCAACCCATACTCAAGGCCTGATGCACAGCACACAGCACCCATGACACGCTTTTAACCCGTTGCAACAAATGTTTGCAGGACCGTTGAACACAGTCCGCAATTTGACAAGCTTACACGCAAGGTGACTGGAGCGTTCAAACAACCGCTTGCAATCCAATTTCCAGCAGCGGCCGACGACAAGGTACCTCTTGCTAAGGCAGCGCCAAGAGCAGTTGCACTTTCAGCAGAAGCACAGCAGCCTCCACCTGAGGCAAAGACCTTTGAAACAATTGGTCGCACACACACACACATAATCATGCAGCAGCGAGCTCTTGTCGCGCCTGCTAGCCCCCAGCCAGGATGCTTTCGTCGCGTCGATTGGCTTGAGGTATGCTCAGGTCACTGAGCCACCAGTGGGCTTCTTCATCGGTGGCTCGAGTATCAGCGCCGCACTGAGTCGCCAGCCGGGACAGGCGATCGAACGAGTTTTTGGTTTGAAGTAAAAACCGCCTACTCTTGATTAATCGGCAAAGCCACGGGGCCGACCTTGAATGTTCCAAACCGCCCACTTTCTGACTGTCCGGGGCCAACCAAATATTCACGACTTTGGGGGGAATTCCGAGCCGAAGGCAAAGAGTAAGTTGAACTGCTATGTTGTGGTTGAAAGTCCACCGGCCGAATTATCATTTGGGACAGTTTAACAGTTGGCCATGGGTCAATACCCCCAGTGGACATCCCAATCCCCACTAAAATGGACTAAATGGACCAAAAAATGGGATCCCGTTGGTTTTGACCTACGGCCAGTTGTCAAATGGCCTTAGTCTGAGGAGGCCTAAATGGCTTGTACTCCCGGGAGCAGCACGTGCCCGGCGGCTTCAGTCACTCCTTCACCTTCTCGTACCGACCGCGCCCCAGTGTGCAGCTTGCAGTGGCATGAGTCGGCACCCGCCTTGCTTATGACTGAGGTCATTAAATGTTGACTGCGTTTGGAGAAATCAAAGTCAGAAATGGGGTCGTTTCCCTTTAACCTACGACAGACGGGCTGACTTTGATCACGGAAATTTGTTTGGCGCCAGCATGAACCTGGGGATGATGTTCAATATGTTCAATGAGCGCTGCCCTGATGTTTTTTGTGCCGTTCCTGCGTGGCAGGACATGACTACACTGGGTGGCGTCTATGTTTGGTGGGGGCATCTGACAGCGTGCGGCGCAGCACTGGGAGGCAGACTGAGTGGGCAACTTGCCACAACGCTAGGCATGGTGGAAATTTGGGTTTTAGGTTGCGAGTTTCTTTCGGTGGCCAAGGGAATGCCCAGTAAGAATGTGATGCAGAGCTCATGCGGGTTAACCATTTTGTGGTCACAGATGGGGTTATTGTTCACAAGCAGGCTTGGCAGAGTCATAGCCTGGGCTTGGCCACGAAAGCTGCCCAGCGCATTCGAGGTTTTAATCGACCCGGACAAGGTGCAGGATTTGAGCCAGTGCTTGCCCACTTGGATGAATTGACTCGTTCGTGGTTCTTCTTTGTTGTGCTCAAGGCGGGTCGATGAGCTTTGCTTGCAAGCGCCTCATCATGCAACCTTACTCTTGTTTGGAGCCCAACCCCAAACCACCCAAAAAACTTCACAGGAGTATTTGTCCCATTTTGCGAGGTAACTGGACCCCCCAAATCCGAGACACCCACGTGACGCATGTTTGGTTGGATGCATGTAAGGTTGACCCCAGATAAATCAACCCCATTTTTTAGGATGTTTCTGGGTTTGGGGAATCATCACTATGGGAGGCCCCTGTTAACAAACTGGGGTGTTGCTGGGTTTGGGCAATCATTTGTTTTGGAGGGGCCCCCACCCCGCCAAGACTAAACTGCGGTGGATGAAATCTGCCTGGAGTCTCCATGACCCTTTTAAAAGGGTTGGCCACTACTCAAAATACTGGGGTCATCGACCCATTCTTCAAGGCTCATGGAGACTCCAGGTGAGGTCCAAACTCGGACTCCGAAACCTCCGAACCCGGCCAGGCCGACCGTTTGCGCCACGACGGGGACCAGTTGATCCCCGGCAGCGGGCGCAGGTGGAGCCACGTGCACCGCACCAAGGACACAGAGCCCAACCTGAAGGCGGAAGATGGGGGAACCGAAACAACACACGGCCATATGGCCGTGGTTGCCACAACCAATGGTACCGTTTTGGGCCCATTTTAGTCTATTTTAGTGGGGATGGAGATGTTCACTGGGGGTACGGGAAGGCAAGAAGGAAACGCATCTTGGAGTCCGAACGCCCCCCCTGCAACAATGAACTAAGGTTAGGGGGGACGGGGAAATATGGGGAAATATGGCAAGGCGGGCCCCATTGTAAGCAGAATGTGTGCGTTTGGAACTGATTGGGGTGGTGCATGGGAGATGGAAAGTGGTTGTCTGATAGAACTAGGTGGAATTGGCCGTGACTTGAACATGCAAGTCAGCCTTCTTTTGGTGTCCCTTCAAAGGAACAAGGGGCTGGTATGGGCTGGTTGTTTTCCTCACATGTCCGGTTCAATCTTTTCCTCGCCAGCTTTTTGCATATTTTGGACCCCACATGTCCGTATCTTGCTCGCGTTTTTTAGAGTTGGTACCCTTTGGGGTGTTTAAATGGAAATCTGAAGGTGAGCCATTTTTTTTCGGGGGGGGGGAGGGGGTCATATCCTGTTTCGAGACAAAGCCTAGCCTCTTAGCATCGTCTGGTCTTGGCCACAAGACCCAAACTGAGTTACTAGCTGCTGGTTAAACGAGCCCTCCGGAGCTAGGGCCAAATTGGCGGACACAGATGGACCTAAGGAGCTAGCACAAGTTCTGTAAGGACATGCTAAAAACCCTCCAGTCCAGGATGCAACCCACTAGCGGGTCCCTTTGACGGGATTCTATTTGGGGTGGTCGGCCAAGGTAGTAAGTGGTTCGCCACTTGGGGTATAGCCCCCTTGTAGCAAGGTTAGCCCAACCTAGGGGGACTTATAAGTGAGTTCTAACCTAGATCACCAACAACTCACCAACTTGGCCGAACACCAAGTAGTCTTCAGGACCTCAGCCGCATTCATGCTGTGGTGGCCGGAGTTTTACCAAAGCCATGCGGCAGGCCGGCAGCGCGGTGGCGCAGGCTGTTGAGGCGAAGCGTGAAATTGCAACGCGCAGAGAGCGTTGAACGTAAATTCGGGTGTCTCTCAAGGAAGCGGAGGCCCTTAAAATGGGCGTGTCAGTATTTTAGGGATCCCCGCCAAAACAAGTGGTTCAATTTGATTAAAAAGGAGAGAAGCTACGAAGCCTCAACAAAGCCACGCCTAAGAAACCCTGCTTTCCCTTTGGCTGCTTGGAGGGGTGGAGGCCCGTTGGATTTCAGACTTGCAGGGCAGATGGTTTGGTTGCATTTGCGAGGATGATGATGACGAATTGCCCTGGCAAGTCGTCGGCGTGGGGGCGCCTTGGTGGAAAGCATGGGCCACCTTCTGCGGTCATGGCAAGGCCTCCCCGCCTCACTTTGCCGCCTCCACACCAACCACCCCGTTGGCATCACAGACAGCTCCATTCCAGAAGTGGGGTGGCCGAAACACGGAACTTGCAAAGCGCAGTGCTTTGATCAGCCGTTGGGTACCGTCTCATGCGGCTGTCCAAAAACCAGGGCTAATACCCAAGTTGCAAAGCAAATCGGACAATGGGCATCTTTTTTTACGGTCACTCGATGAGGCGCAGGAAATGCTGGAAAGGCTGAAGCGGTACTTTAACTTCTACAAGCACGAGGCTCGATGGCACAATATCCTCAGGTAACCCTTTGGTTTGGTGGATTCGAGCCCTGGGTCTTGCACAGGTAAATGCGAAACCGAAAGCCCCTACCCTCCCCAAACAATTGGGGGGGATGCTGAACTCACGCATTTTGATGTACAGTCTTTCGACACAGGGAATTGTGGCATCTACTTGCAGCCTGGTTTCGATACTGTGTGCATAATAGCCCATGAATGTTAGTTTTCCAAAAGAAAGCCGGTTCAAGTTTTGCAGATAAACCAAAACAAAGACGCACAGACACAGACATACCAAAAACATCGCTCATCTTTTCGGCGGGGGGGGGAGGCCTTCCCCTGTTCGAAGATAAATCCCCATGAAGGACACAAGTGCGGGCTTGATCCGGATCCCTCTGACAGACAAGTTAAATAGGACACAACCAATCACGGCCAGGGATCGTTCCCACTAGGTCCTAAAGAAATATAGGCTGGGTTTTCTCCGTGCTTCCAAATCCAAGCTTTGAAGAGCTGTTTAGGGCAATCCTGGGAAGGCGTGTTTTTTGTTTCTGTGTGTTGTTTTTAACTTCTGGGGGGCCAAAGAGAACCAAAGCTTGAAGTGATTCATACTCGAGCGGTTTCAATGGCGACCATCATTGAAGATGTCGATGATTACACCGATGGTTGCATTTTTTTCTTTCGTGGGGAAGAACTCGTTGGACAATAGACGGATTTGTTTGGTAGGGTTTGGGTTGAAGTTTTTTGGGGAGGGGGGGTCCAAACAAAGCCAAAGTTTGACATGGCGACTGTTGTTTTTTGTTTCTTTTGTGTGTTTTTTTTTCTAGGGGGGAGGGTTTTAAAGAAAACGCCGATTGCCAGTCGGGCTACTGGCGGGCCAGTCGCAGGGCTCCCGGCTGGCCAGGTCCAAGCCGCCATCTCAGGGCGGAACTTGCCAGCGCTGCCGCTGGGAGGGAAGGGCCTGGAGACTGGGCCGCCAGCCCCTTGGAAGCCAAAGCCAACCAGGGCGCTGGAAGCTGAGGGAGTTGGATGGAAGGTGCAAACTGTAGTCACAAAGCCATGCCGACCCACACAGCCACATACCCACCAACCAACTATGCCCAGCTGACCAACTGACCAACTGACCAACTGACCAACTGACCAACTGACCAACTGACCAACTGACCAACTGACCAACTGACCAACTGACCAACCAACTGACCAACTGACGAAATGACCAACCGACCAACTGACCAACTCGCCAACTCACCAACTTACCAACTCACCAACCGACCAACTCACCAACTTACCAACTCACCAACTAACCAACTGACCAACTGCCCAACCGACCAACCGACCAACTGATCAACTGACCAACTGACCAACTGACCAACTGACCAACCGACCAACCGACCAACTGACGAACTGATTAACTGACCAACTGACCAACTGACCAACCGACCAACCGACCTGCCGACCAACCGACCTGCCGACCAACTGACCAACTGTTCGTGCAAGGATGGCTTTAGCTTGCCCAGCGCAGTTCAAGCCGCCGAAGCTTCGGAAGCCGACGGCACCGACGCTTGCTTGGAAGGCGTGGCCATTAGGTCTCCCTGGCCTCAACGCCTCACAGTTTGGATGTCGGGTACACTTTGGGTGTGAGGGAAAGCACCCCTTTTCAGGTTGGTTGTTTCAAAGGGAAGCCCAAAGCTGCCAATTTTTTTTTCGGGTCCGAGTCCCTGTGTTGACACATACCTTGGCGTTGCAAACTAGGGGGGGGGACGTCTTTTGGAACACCTTCCTTCCTTGCGAAGGACCCGCCAGCCTGGAGAACGTGGAGGTGGGAGGGAAGGTTCATCCGAAGGATCTACCCTTTTTGTGGATCCCTGATTGCACCTCTACAATTCTCACAGTGACCCAAGCCCCCTAGAAGGCACACGCAACGCAAGGGGATGCAAGGGGATGTCTGTCTCGGAAGAGGAGGGAGGGGGCTTCGTGCCAGCCATTTGCGCTCACCTAAACTTGACTGGCTAAAGAGGATTCCGTTGTAAAGCCGACGTTTTTAACGCATCCTTCAAGGAACCCTGTACTGGAGGAAGCAGGCTTAGTAAGTGGATAGTCACCCTGGTTACCTATTTGCCCCCGCTACTACAAGTGCCCGAAGGTGGTAAAAAGCCGAAGGAAGAAATTACTAGGCAAGAATTGGGGGGGTTGATCAACATTTCTGGCCCAAAATGACCTTGGGTAACTCTCCCATTTGTTGGTGAGTCAAACATGTTTTGTTGTTTTGCTGGTCACCCCATGTTTGAGGGGCCGTTTGGTCAACCTCCAATTGTGAGTAGCATTCCTTCTTACCCTCCCACCCTTTTCACATTGAACCTCACGTTCGGGGGGTGGCTTAGTTTGGACAATTTTTTGAAAGGGACTATTTCCCGAACGTCAGGTTCCATGTGAGAAGGGTGGGAGGGCAATGGCAATGTCATGAATTTATGTGGATGCCCCCCCAAAAAAATCAGGTTCCATATTAGTTGGTGGGAGGGTGCTCCACTGTTGGATCATGTTTTAGGTTTCTAGAGGTTTTGTTTTGTCGGTTTCTGTTTCTTAGGAAGACCCCAATTGAGCGGCCTGGCTCCCCAAAAAAGTCGGTGGCTTCGCCTCAGGCGGAGCTGCCCATGGCCGACAGCCCCTGGGCCTCGGCGGTGCTGGAGCTGCGCAGGGCCAGGTGCCACCGGCGACAGCGGAAGTTGGAGGAGTCCGAGGCGGCCACTTGGCGGTCAAAACCAATGGGATCCCATTTTGGGGTACCACTTGTCCCTGGTGTTAGTGGGGATTTATCACTTTTGGAGGGGAACCCCCCCATATTAATAAGCAGGGGTTTATTAATCCGGGGTCAACATTACCTGGAGTCTCCTTCTGACCCTTAAACATGGGGGTACCTGACCCAAAATATTGGGGTCATTGACCCATTTTTCAAGGGTCATGGAGACTCCAGGTAGGTGCACCACCCATTTTTTAGAACCTATTCTGTTTTGGGATCCCATTTTGGAGTAATAATGGTACCATTTTGGAGGCAACCAGGGGAAGCCATCATGTAAGATACCTGGTTACCTACTATAGCGGAAACTGGAAGCGCTGGGTAGTATACTCCTAGAGTCCGCGAATGACGAAAGTACCCCTCCATTCGAAAGTTATTTGAGCCCTAAGCTGCTTGACTCCAATGGAAGCCTCAAACCGCCAGCCCAAAAAGCGGAGTTTTTTGGAGAACCGCTTTCTATCCGCAGTAAATGCTGCACGATTGGTATAAAGTCGTGAAAGTACTTGAGCAATCAAAGCTTGACAAGTCCTCCCAACCTGATTTGGTGCACATTCGCTTCGCCCCGTTTGGAAGACAGAGGGTAGATGAAGGTTTGTTGGGGACTTCAGTCACCTGGTGACTGCAACTCAGCTAATTTGAGGTTCGTCAAACTGAGTAGATGGTCGGGATTTGGACTCACGGACTCTTCTGAACCCAGGGGACTCACCGAGAGAAGTTTTGCTCAAACAGCTCACCCGCTCAAGATGTCAGTGAGCCCTAGCCTCAGCTCAGAGTCCTTGGAGGAGCTTGACCGATCTTGCGAGCATGCTGTACAGGCGTCGGTCAAGCAGAAGGTGGTGAACTTCATGTCGACCAAGCAGGTGGCTGGAGAAATTTTGCGGAGCACCAAGGCCCACCAGGCTTTCTTTTCCTGCGGGGCAGCTCTGCGGGCGAACGTAAAATGTGGGCACCTGTACCACCGCAGCAGAGCCACAGATAAGATCCAGGACTTTTGGAGCCACGCGTGGCTCGGCAATTCCTGGGGTAAATTCCTTACGCTCCTGGTGATGTACAATGGCCCAGCCGCTTTGTGCGTGGGGTGCTTTTGCGCCTTGATAGGGGTGGCGCTCTTCCTGCTGGGAATGCTGCCAGGCTCCAGCCGGGGCTATCCTGACGACGTCCTCGTTGGCACAAAAGGTTTCTCTTTGTGGGGCCTACCCTTTGGCATCGTAGGGGTACTCTTGACGCTGGCACTTTTCCGGTCTCAAAGAAGAGTCTTTTTGGATCGCATTTGCATCAGTCAGGATGACCAGGGACTGAAGATGGCAGCCATTGTCAGCCTGCCTGGGCTCCTTCAGAAGTCGGAATCTATGCTGGTGCTTTGGGACCCGAATTGGCCATCCAGGCTGTGGTGCGTGTTTGAGCTGGCCGCCTTCCTGAGCCTCAACAAAGGCGTTCCCAGGGTGCGCCCTACGATGATGGGCCCTTGCTCAATCGCGGCTTTCTTCCTGCTGTCGTGCGCCTTTGCAGCTTTGACCTTTGTGCCGCTTACCGATTTCGACTTCACCATGGTAATTTGTTGCGTTGCCGGGCTCGGATTTGCAACAGCTGTCCCGGCCATCAGCGTCTTCCGCGCCTACTACCGAGCAGTGGAGGACATGGAGAAGACGCTCAGGACGCTGAGCATCATGGATACAAGCTGCTCCTGCTGCGATTCGGGCCATGTGGGAGTGTCTTTTTGCGACAAGGAACTTATCTGCGCATGCATCACGGAGTGGTTTGGGTCCACTGAAGCATTTGAACACTACATCCAAACAGATGTGACGGACGTGCTGGTCCATCAGCTCCAGTGGTGCACCTTTCGCTACAAGTGGAGTTGCGCGGTTGGTGCGCCTGCACTTTGGGCGTGCCTTGACATAGCATCTTTTCTCTACCAGCGGGAGGACCTGAAGAACACGTTTTTTTGGCTGTGCACCGGCCTGACCATTACCTTCATGGTGATCCCAGGCGTTAGCTCGTGGTGCAAGTTCTTGACCTACACCTTCCGCCACGGAGCCAGCTGCCACCATGAGGTGATGCTGACGTCGCTGGTGATTATTTGCGTGTTGCCACTCTTCGCCTACATCGCTGGCGCCATGCTGTGGCCTGTGGTGCACTATGATGCGCCCGCGTATGCGCAGCTGCCGTTTTTTCCCGGCCTGATGCTGCCTTTGGTGCTTCTGCAGTGCCGCGTGCCGAGAGAGCCAGTCTTCCAGCTCGATCGAGCGCTGTCGGTCCATCCGACGGAGACTGTTAGCCCAGAACCAGCAGACGAGACGGAGACAGTTAGCCCAGAACCAGCTGATGAAGAAGTTCCCAGCCAGGAAACTTCCAAAACGCAAGTGTTGGGGCTATGACATTCTGAACGCAGTGTATATTCGACAAATTACCCAATCCCCGCGCTTGAAGTGCGGAAAGGGGGTGTGCAGACTTTAGCACATGCAGAAGCCTTGCATGTTTCACCCAGATGCTTCTGTTGGCTTGCGCGGACATCCAATAAGACCTAGTGCTTCCATTTGCCATTATGATTCGATTCCCTTACGCCAACAAACCTCCGATTCTCAACGAGATCCCTCTTTCTGACGTCCCTTTGCTAAGCCAGCAGTGGGAAATCTACGGTTTGTTTGAGGGGGAGGGTTGCTCTGATGTTTTAAGCTCCGGGATGCACGCCCACTCAGCATGCGCCCCCTCCCCTCTAGTACTTCTAGCGGCCTTTGCTCACTCCACCCATTTCGATTGAGGCGATCGGCGCGGCGCTGTCGCTCTTTCCTCGCTTCGCAGCTGCCATGGAAGAGCAGGGCAAGCTCCGGATAGATCAAGGCCGTTATCAGTAGCTTCACCTGAAACAATGGACTTCAAATCTAGCGGAGACATGCCGGCAGACAAGCAAGAAAAGCATGTCACAGTGGTCAAGATGAAGATCCTTTGATGTCGTTCATTGCCTGAGGCAAGCCATTCACTCGTTTGAGACCCTCTTGCATATCGACAGACGCTGAGCAGCACAAGTTTGCTATCAGTGATGTGGCAGGATCGCTTGCTGCCACTGCTTGCCAGAGAGGAACCACAAGCCACTTCAACCATCCACTCCCTCACCGTCCAAAACTCACCTGAGGAACCTGGCCCTCATTGGCTGATTGGCTAGTGCGCGTTCACACGCTCAAGCGGCGTCAAGAATCAGACGTTCTGGCAGAGAAGGCCGAAGTGGTGGCAGAAGCTTGACTTGCACAGCCTGAATTGCTCGAAATCAATCCGTAGTCCTCATGCGAAATGGTAGTGATGTCCCCTGTAGTGGCGTCCGACTACTGATGCGAAATAGGATTCGGATCCCCCCCCACCATGTTTTTGCGTTCTCGCCACTTTCAGTCGACCCACGCCGCTTGCCGCCGGAAGCCTTGGCCATTGCCAGCCGCCGAGACAGGGGGTTGAGGTTGTAGGCATCTCAAGAAAGCATGTGCCGCTGCTCGGTTTACTTGTAGCATGCTGGGAACCCGCCTTGATTCCTGAGGGGCCTAAGGTCCTGCAATCAGGGATGGTCCCCTTTTCGTACTGTGGATGGACGAACTCCTGCACCACTTGGAAACCTTTTGTTGCTGGTATTTACAGAGGAGTCGAAGCATGCCAGGGTTTCTTAGGTGCAGGATTTCGTCCATCCACGAACTATTTTAGTGGGCCCCTCTGACTAGCAACCCAGGCCCTTGGGTCCTGGGTTTGACGTTTGGCCGATCCAAGGGACGAACATCGCAGTGCCTGGCTTGGCGTCAAACTGGAGGCTGCTCCCCAACGGGCGTGCTGGAGCCATCAGCAGACAAGCCATGCACGGCGGCGATTGCAACTAGGCGTCGAGGTTGGGATATCTCCCCTTCCATGTCGATGGGCAGAGCCCATTTCGCACCAGTTGGTCGGTGGTCTATCACAATATTCAAGAGGCTTTCATGCATCCAAATTGGTGAGAAAGAGTTTGTCCATCTGTACTCAGCTGGCGATGAAGTGTCCCCTCCCAGCAAACAGGGAAGTGCGCAGGATCCCTGTTCCAGGCGAAAGTCTTCCCGAGGTCTTTGCGTGCTTCCGTGTTGGTGGGAGGGAAATGGGGAACACCCTCACAGGCGGGTGGGCGCAAAACCGCACACCAAAGGGTCCAATTGTATCAGCGCCCAACCCATTCAAACAAGTAGCTGTATCTCTGGGGGTTGGACCCTTTTGGGATGAGATCGCCTATGTCGCCTTTTTTCTTTGCATATTCTAACAGCACAGCTCGTGTGGTTGAATCGCCTTGTGAGTGCTATGTGGGCACTTCGAAATTGCTGATCGACTCAGGTGAATGGCAACTCAGGGTTCTGCCAATGCCCGCCGTCTGCAAAGGATTGCGTGAGTGAGGTTCCTGCACATTGACTCGGGCAAGCTTGCTTGCTCGCGGGCCCCATTGAGAAGCCAGTGATTTATAGCCCCTGGTTAATAGAGAAAGAACTCTTCACTTTTTGAAGAAATGCCCCTGGCATTTGCACAGTGAGAATGTGAGGTCAACATCAGAAAGCCGACATCCGGGCCGTGGATTCCTAAACAATTTAGACGACCAGTATGAGGGTTAGCATGCGAGCCATGGCCACATGGATGTTCAATCCATTTAAAAAGGTACGTGATGAGTGATGACCATGGTTATAACTGGGGTAGCTGGGGCTAGCTCCCGTATAGCCATGGTGATAACCTACTGGGTGGGACCAAGCATGTTGAAACATTCAGCGCCTGCTCTTAGGTACCCCACTAGGCGCCAGAGGGGCTTCCGGCTCCGCTGCAGAGAGTACCTGCGACGCTTGACGAAACAGGTGCCCAAATGGGGTTGGCTTCTAGGGAAGCCCCCTAAAATCTGTGGCTTGCTTCCATTTCCGTGCTTAGGTGGAGTGGGGGTTAATGTTGGAGAGTGATTAATAAAGGGCCCCCCCCCCCTCAAACGAATTGGGGGGGTCAATAGCGAGAACCCCAAAAACAAAATGGGGGTCAGACTGGGACCTGCCTGAGTAGTTGTCCAGTCAATATTGTTTAGAATTGGTTTAGTAGTGGTTTAGTATTCCTTTGAGCTGGCTCACTACGGTTTAGAATTGGTTTAGTATTAGTTCAGTATTCTTTTCAGTTGACTCACTACAGCTTAGAATTGGTTAGTATTGGTTCTTCTTCCTGGCAGGCTGCCCTGGCCATTTTTTTCTTCACAATTCCCCACATTAAACAAACTGCATTATTGCCTTCCTGGGGGTTCTGTGTGCCACCCCCTTGAAAATTTGTCTGGGTGCATCTTCTAGTAAAGGGATTGATAAGGAATTTGGTGGCTTGGGACAGGAAGCAATCTAGAAATTGTGGACATTTCTGGCTGGACTCAAACGTTTCAACCCTCAAAAATAGTCCATTCTTGGAAGGGGACACATTTTCGGGATTTCGGGCAGATTGTTTTGTCTGTAATACCTACCCTTTTTGCTTTTCAGGAGAGTTAATAATTTTGAGTTGTTTTTTCTGTATTCACTCCCGTTTTATTAATTGCTATCTAACATTACCCACCAGATAGGAAAATGGAACAACTTAGTATAGCAGGTGGCCTATCAGTCAGCCAAGCGGTTTGCAATCCCAGCCATCTCCAGTCAACCCACCTGTAAACCCTTACCCGCATTTTCTGGTTGACTGTTGAGGTTCGCCGGGTGGAGTGACTCAGCTTGCCTCTCAGGACCATGTGCCCTTCACCTGCGCGCAGAAGTGCGCGGAGCGGCAGCAGGCGTCCAAGAGCCAACAGACCGAAGATCAGGGGAGATGTTGGGACTCCCCCCTACCCCCTGCTACCGCTGCCTACCTTGCTGGAAAGCTGCTCAAGCATTCTTTCCTATGTAGCACAATCCGCCCAGTTGGTGTAGTCATCCTTGTCAGGCACCCTGGTGCAGAACCTTTCCGGCATCTGTCTGAAGAGAGGTTTTGAACTTGAGGGTTATTTAAAAAAAAGACAGGTGGAAAAAAAAGAGAAGGAAACACAAACAAAACAAACAGGCACCTGTCCTTGATTCGCCTTCCGCTTCAGGCCGAGTCCGGGCAGCGCCCGAAACTCTCAGAGGAGGAAGCGCGACTAGCAGCCGAGGTCAGGCTGTTGGTTGCCACCTTGGTTTTAAGATCCAGGCAAAAAAAGGACCTTCAAAACTGAAAAAGGAGAAGCAAAAGAGGGCTGCAAAGTTTGCTTACAGATGAAACTAGATGGCACAAGTGCCTCAAGGGAATTGTGACATCGGCTTCGGCCCTAAACAGCCCAGCCCGAAAAAAGATAATCAAGAGGCTGTTCAATCGATGGGGGCGTGGTTCAACGAGGTGAGGCGCAAACCGCACAGGTGGCCAAAGTGGCGGAAGCAACGCCCTGCTCGCTCTTGCGAGGCCGGGTGAATGTGCAGGGAGTGTCGATCGGTTCGGGGGAAGAAACGTGGGACGCCTTTTTGATGGAATTCCCATGTTTCCCGCGGTGAATGCCAGATACTTAGTCAAGATGGGGATCATGGAGGCCCACGTACGGCATGTCCTGCCTGAAGTTGGATCATCACAGCCGCATCGACAGGAGGCCATGTGCCGGAGTGGTGCCACTCGGACCACTACCGCGTCCTGGGTCTCCGCTGCGATTTCGCGGCCACCGAAGAAAGCGAGGAGCTGAAGCGGGCCTACAAGCGCCGGAGCTTGCAATACCATCCAGACAAGCCGGGAGGCGGGTTGGGCGCATGCTTGCCACCGATTTGCCAATTTGACCATGCTGTGTGCGAGGCTTAGTGGCTTCTAGTGTTGTCTTAGGGCTTGTTGTTCTGAGGGCATCGGTTTTGAGCAGATCTCACATGTTAATATGGGCCGATGTCAAAAGACCTATTTACTTGGGGTTGGCAGAGATGGGGATGGACACCCTTGATAAGGAGTTCGACAATGTTCGACAAGCATTGCAAGGGTTCCTGCCACGGGAGCCATGACCATGCACACAATTCGCCAGCTTTGACCATGGCATGCCAAAACTCGGCTGACCCAATGCGAAAGGATTTTAATTGCAACCCCATACCAAACCAGCATCCCCCGAGACCAGCAGGGCTTGCAGCTTGCAGGCAGCCCGCTCCGTGACAGGTTCCGCCTTGGCCTTCCAGCGAGTTGCCGATGCTCACCAGGTGCTGTTGGATCCATCGAAGCGGCGCGCCTTCGACGAAGGCCGCTCGCTTGAACAACTTTCTCTGAGCATTTTGTGGTGCTCCAATGGCTCAAACAGTGCAACAGGTTCAAGCTTTTGGCCACCTTTCAATCCTTGATCCTTATGCCAGGTGGTGGTGGTGGTGGTGGTTTTCCTTGCAGTGGCTTCCTTTTGCGTGTTGCGGGATAGCAGTATAAACTCCCTTCCCCTTTTAATCAATGGGGACCCTCCCCCCCCCCTATGTGGGGTCGACCGGGTTTCCTTCGGTCCTCGTCCAAATAGGCAGACACGAAGAGCCTCAAAACCGCAATTTTCCGAGTACCGAATTTAGATAAAACCGTTCAAGGTTGCTTTTTCGTTTTTGCGGCTCAAAAGTAAAGGGAGCAGTTTAAATTTAGAATTGAAATTCACGAAATCAATGTAAACTAAGTACGCATTTCGAATTTGGTATTGGGTTGGTGCAAGGAGCCCCCTAATATGGCTTGGGCTGGCCTGGGCGGAGACATGGGACAGTTCAGTATTGGTTTTGAATTGGGCTATTCTAAGACTAGTATTATTGGGGACTTGGCTGTTTCAGCCAGTCTGGAAAGAATAGTACTTATTAATAGGGTCAATGTATTAAAAGGGGCAAGGGATTAGAATTAGAGATCTCCTGTTTTGAACTCAGGTTAGTAATGGCGAGAGAGAGAGAGAGTTCTTGGACAATGATCAGTTTTTGTATTTCGATGAGAAGCTGGGGCTCTGGATGCGGATGCGCATGACTTCTTGAGTGGCAGCGCAGGGCCGTACGTTGGCTTCTGACCTGCCATGGGCAGGATGGCCCGGGGCTCTCAAGTGAAAGCGTTATGTTCCACTGCACAGGTTGAGCAGGCGCGTTCTTTTGACGAGAGGAATCCTGATTGCGACCAAATCAACACTGGTTGACCAAAGAAGCCTAACTTTCATTGGCAACACGTACTCCATCCAGGGTACCGTCCAGCGGGCTTCAAAGACGGGCGCCGAGGTTCGGACTTTCCTCGAAAGAGGCAACAGGATGGATCTGAAGGAGAAACTCACAAAGAGGAGGTGGAGAAGAAGTATTTCCCGGCGCCTCACTTGCGGAGTTTGTCCAGCCAGTGCTGTAACCAGCTTGCGCATGGATTGTCCACCCCCTTACGCACAGAATTGGGGGAGGGGGGCTAAGTGACCAGTGGAATTGCATGTGTATTCCCATTGTGCCTTGGAAGGGGAACCCCTTCCACGCTTCCGAGGACCGCTTCGACTTCCAGCCCTTTGGGGATCCACATTCTGACCGCCGGGAGGCACGCAGACTTTGCATTTTACTCACCAAGGGGTGGAGGGGGTGGCTTTGATGGCCTATATAACTGAGACCAGTAGTTCATGTGTATGCGCTGGGCTCGAGGAGTACTTTGAAGTTGCGGAAATCATGCGCAATGATTGATTGAATTATTGATTGATTCATTGATTGATTCGTTGAATTTTGTCGGGGCTGTGTGATTTCTATCCTTTTCCGAAAAAGTCTGGTGGACAGGCAGCAAACCAGGGACCCGAAAGGCCATATGTTGGGTCGGCCGTCAATTCTTAGATGTGATCCAGATTGATGAGGAAGTGACTGAAACATGCCAGCCTGCAATTCAGACGAACCTGGAACCTGCAATGGGGGTCTCTCAAATGGGTCAAGTAGAAATTCATCTCAAAACCGCGGACAACAATCTGCCCTTGTGTCGCGAGCGAAAACTCAGGCGAAGGCCAGGCAAGACAAACTGCTGGAGCGCAGACGGCAAGAAGCTTTGGCCCGGGGGGCACCTCGTGCGGTTTGACACCAAGGAAAGGGTACCCTTCTAACCACTCTACTGGAGGACCTGGTCTAGCTTTGGGTAGAGTGGAACCGATTCTGGAGCAAAATCTCTTGAGCTGATTGGAAAGACAAAAGAATGGCGGATTGCCTTGTCAGTCACATCATGACTGCCTGATGGGCTTGCTATGCTATGTTTCCTGTAGCTGGTCAATGTGCATAATTGAACGGCTCCTGGCAAATGAGGCACGCGCGGAGCTTTAGCTTTGCAGCCGCCGCGCGCTCCGCTGGCAGCTGTGGTGTCATCTCCGGAGCAAAGGCTGAGGATGGCTGAGGCCTTGTAGAAAGCCGCTCCTTTCTGGGGCTGTTTCCAATGCTTTCCAGAGACGTTCCGAATGCGCCAGACCAAAAAGTGACAAAGTGGGCACTTGAAGGCCAGCCTCTTGCTGAGTCTGGCATGTCTGGCAGCTGTATGGCTCAAATTTAGCTGTGATTGTAAAGGTTTGGTACTGCCAAGGGCCATAGCTTCCCAACTCCGATGCCCACAGGCAGCTTGAACAAGCATGAAAAGGTCCCGATCCCGCATCCCCTCGTTTTTCCGTGTCCTTTGGCTTCGCGCAGCCTCACATGTTTTCGGTTGCGCGGCGGAAAATGCGAGGCAGGTCGCTGGCGGTTCTTGGAGCAGTTCTGGCCGCAGGGCCACAGCCTGGGTGATTTAGCGAGAATGCGTTTGGGGTAGCCGACCTCACCACCAGAAATGAAACAACCATTCCTGTTTAGGGAGGCGCGGGAACCTTGCAGGTACCCCCCCCTCCCTCCTCAAAAAAGGAAAGCAAAGAGACATCATTTTTCCGGTTTGCGCCCACAACCCAGCAGATGTTTGAGTTGGAACCATTGGCCAGGCCCTAGATGCTCTGAAGCTTTCCGCTGGTCAGGCCGGGCGCGTCAACCCCCTTCCAAAACTCCGCGTAAAAAGTGAGAGGGCGGCACCCGACCACCAAGACCACCAAAAGCCCATCTTAGTCATGGGCCCACCTGGTTTGGTAGGGGCTAGCGTACGGACTGCAAACCTTGTGTGGACCAGGAGATAGCGCGGCGAGGGGGAGAGCGAGGGAGAGAGTGAGAGAGCGAGCGAGCGAGAGAGATAGCGCGAGAGAGAAAGAACAAACAACTTTATAGCCACTTGTTTTTTTGGTGGAACCAGAAGTCAGCGGGTTGGGACCCCGCTCAGGTAGCATCCAACTACCACCAACTGCCTGCAGACTTTCAGTGCTGGACGAAACCCGGCGCCACTTGCTGTGGAAATCGAGGCCAGGATGCTTGGCCCAAGCTGCTTCTGCGCGCTGTCACTAGGTCAGAGCGGCCCCTTTTGTAGTGAGAAGTTCGGCACAGGCAGATCGACCCCCCGAACACCGAACTGGTCGAAGGAATCCGTGTGAAACAGGCTCCAAGCCCACCCCAAGACATGAAACCAAGCCTATGGTGTCCAGGACGCGCGAGTGGATGGAGATGAATTACTTGCTGGGCGGCTTTGTGGAGTGCCTCAGCCGAGTAAAATGAGCGGATTTCTACCTCCAGCTGCCACTTGCTGCTTGGACAGGGCTCCTGAACAAGGGGGGTTGCAAGTCACGTGCCTAAGGGGTTTGCTTGCGACTTGTTTGCCCAACCAGCATGGGTTGGTGCACAGGCTCTGGGAAGATTCATGTGGGAAGGCGGCCTGTGCACCAGGCTTGTTGGTGAGAGGGACGGCCTTTTGCTTTTGGACTTTTGGGAAAACGGGCGCTGTAAGTGAAGAATGAGTCCTTCGGAAGGCCAGCACGCAAAATTGGTATTGTTTGTTGGCTTCCCTGTGAGCCAACCTCAAAACGTGCATCCCAAAAGAACAAGCCACCAATCTCGGCGCTCCCTAGCTTTGAAGGATACCCCGAACAATGGCGTGCAGCCCGTAGCCTCACCCGGAAGCCCAGGCAAGCTCAGGCCAGCTTACTTCGGGATCAGCGAACAACCGTCAGGCCCAAACCCAACCACCACTTGGTTGATCCCTAACCCTAGTGACTCAGTTGTGGCTCTGCATTCCCCGAAGCAGGCGGATGATGACTCTTGCGCGCCAACAAGTGGTGGGGCCGTTCAATATACATACAATATAGTAACTTCTTGTTAGACACACAGATAGATCGATAGATAGGTATAGATGGATAGATAGATAGATAGACAAACAAATAGATAGATAGATAGATAGACAGATGGATAGATGGATGGATGGAGATAGATGGATGGATCGATAGATAGATCAATACTTCAATATAACTAAATGAAGAAGGAGAACCATTAGCACCTGCTGGCGCCCCCTTCTGAGAAGGGTTCTGAGAGCCTTTTGCGGGGCTGGGGCCTGGTGCCGTTGCCCGGTAGGTCACTTCACTCATTCCAGTTCCCCGCTGATACGGAACGTCAGTTAAAGCATGAACCCTTGTTGCAATATCGAAGCCAGCCCCTTAAAGGGAAGTTGCTGTTGTATCACAGAACGTGTGCCTAGCAAATTTCCCACAACTATGCACTACCACATGTTTGAAGGCTCATTGAGGCTCTAGGTGGGTAATTGGACAACGAAGCCTGAGCAAAGCCAATCGTCCCTACATTGTTTGTGTTTGCAATCCAAAATGATCACTTGACAGGCCCCAATCAAAATTCATACCCAGAGCCATGGTTGTGTATTGCTCCTGTCCCATTTCGGGACTCGCTCAGGCGGCACCTGCCGAGCCTGAGCATGCAGGAGCTGCAGCAGTTGGACCGCCTGCTGCTGCGGAAGGACGTTGCAATCATGAGTGTGTTTGTTTGGTATTTTGCTTGTGTTTTTGTGTGTGTTTACATAGTGGCCATACCCCACAACAAATGTTGGCCCAATACGCCTCCCTGATCAACAGGGGGCCCCAACAGTAAGTCACGAAAGCTAGCTCCTTGGAGTTAAGCTGGAGTCTCGTTTACCTCAGCTCTGCTGTCAAAATCTCCGTCGATCAGAAAAGGGTCTGATTTATCACTGGAAATCCAAAAGGTTCGATATATCATGCCCCCCCCAAACCGTAACACGCTGGATTAAGGGGGGGCGGGGGCAAAAAAGGAAAGATTGATACATCAGGCGCTGTCGCGAGCTCGATTCTCTGCTGCGCCGCATAAGCAATGTTGGAGGCAGTGCCTTGACATTGGTTGCTTGCTGATGTCGGGCAATGGTTCTTGCATTTCTTGTACGTGACTGTGCCGTATAAACTGGCATCAGGTAGTCCAGGCTGCCCCTCCTGAGGAGGAATTCTAGTTTGGATGTGAATATGAGGAAGTTGGTGTTCTGTCTTCTGTGATTGAAGAAACTGAAAAGCCTGGTGGTTTCCTTCAGGAAGTAGTTCTTCAGCGTGTTCTTGAAGTAGTTCACTCCTTCATCAGGGTCTTGATGCCTTTCGTTGAGGAGTGCTTTTGAGGAGATGTCCTCTCTTGGATGCTTCCTACCTGACCCAGCTGACTTTTCCGTCGTGCGATGGCGGCTGCTTGGTGGCCCCTTCTCCGTCGGATGACATCTTGGAAGCTCTCTTCGAAAAACCTGATCCGCTAATATGTTTTTCCGGAGGAACAGGCGCCACTTGTAGTACTTTGTGCTCCCTGGATCTTTGCCCAGGAGAATCCAATCTGCCAATGTTGGACGGATGTATTATGGAAGTCCCTGGTGTCCACAGTATGGATGATTATAGGCCGTACGAGTATGCAAGCTGGAACGCGCTGTTGCCGGGCGATCAGCTTTGCATGCATTTTCGTTGTGTCCAGACATTCTTTTCGGAAGGGCTTCTATCGCTGCTTGTTGGACACCTTTATAACTAGAAGATTCTGTGAACACAGGACTCCTCTGCGCTGTCAAGCTTTTCGCTAATCTCTAACCCAGTTTGATTGCTACAGCCCTTCTTTCAATAAGGTGTCCAAAGAATGTTTGTGGAAGAGCGTGAAGAGCAGTGGGTTGATTCGATGAACCCAGAATTACCCTTTTACCCTTCATTGTCAAGTCTTTCCCTAGTCCCGAACCTCAAGAACACAAGCATTTCGCTGCAGTCTTTCTGTCAACCGGGTGTCCAGAGAATAGGTTCGGAACCGCGTGAAAACCAGCTTGTTGGACAACTCTTTTAGATCGTGTTTCCATGCCTTTTCGCTGCGCAGTGCAAAGAGATTCTGCTAGCTTTCGTTCGCCTCCCCTAAGTATTTCCTATGGAAAACAAAGTACTCAATATGAGCAGCGCCCAAAACACGCAGTGGCCATGTTTGTGGGCCAGCACGCGTCCACATTTGAAAGGATCCCTTTGGATGATGTACAATGACTATTTCAGAAGGCAGTCAGCCGTAGGTGCTGGGGACGGGAAAACTCACTGAATGTCCCACAAGCGGTCCAGCTGTCCTTGTGGGGCGGGATGTTGGGTGGAGTTCCACTGAGGGACACTTGAGGTGCGTGGATTCGTCGCTAGGTTGTGTGACCCTAGGAGCCTGGATTTTGCTGGAGTTCTGCTTTGGAACGAAAACGGCTCAAAACATGTGTCAAGATGGGAAGCGGATAAGAACACGGATTGTCCAACGCCGAAGAGGAGGAACCAGTCGTCATGCTAGGAGGCTGTGTACACTGCCAACTTCAGGCGGCTTGGAGTCGTGGGAAGTGGGTTAGAACCATGGTTATGAGCCACTTGCCCCCCCTTTAAGCACCTCCCAACAACAAAACAAACATGGGACCTAAAGGATGTTGCCTGCACAAAAGTTGTCCAAAGAAACCCGTTTCGGGTTCCGAGTTTGCTTTTAAGAGCACAAGTTGTCACATGTGCCTTGAAGCACGGTGGACCTTGAAGCCAACCTGAACAGGGTACCGAGACTCCAAGCAACAGACCACGTTTGATACAGAGGGCCCTTTCAGGAGAGGGTAATTGGACGTGTCTTTTTGAGAGTGTATCGTGTCCTTGGCTGGTCCAACAGGCGCCCAAAAAGGCCCCTTGTCAATCAGAGTAGCTTGCGCCACTATACCTGTTTTAATGGGGGACTTTAGTAGAACCGCAAAGTTAAAATGTAATACCTCCATCTGTAACTTGCTGGTGCTCAGAAGGGAATGGCGCAACCTTGACGTACAAACGCCAGGACTACGAGATTTTCCCATGGCTCTCGGGCCGTGCGCCTGTGCCCTCGGATCTGCCAGAGAAGGAGGCTACCCCGTGGGACGGTTATGTTTTTACAGGAAGTCGCATTTTTTGGAGCTTTGCCCTTGGTCCAACATGTTTCCCATTCAGCGGCAAGAAAGTTCATTTGCACTGGGGTCTAAGTCTGGCCAAGTTCTGATCTTAAGTTCTTGCCTTGTGTTCCTTCCTTTTGGGCAGGGTTGGAAGGCGGGGTTGGCTTTTGTTTGCTGTGATACCAACGCAGCATGTGGAAGTGGTTTTGTTGCCCTTCACATGGGCAATTCTGTCGGCGGGCTTCCCTTGAAAAGCAACTGCAAGAAAAGGTTTTGCCGATGGCCTCTGGAGGGCCGGGCTTCAGGTGAGTGGTTTCCTGTTCGTTTTCCTTCCGGATCACACAAATAGGGAACATATTGGCACGGCAATTCTGTGGTCTTGCTTCATCCCCACCAGGGGAAATGGGATTGAGAACCCTTCGAGTCAAAACGGATTAGCCAAAGCGGGGCGCTAAAGATTGAACTGTGAAGCTGGGATTGTTCAAATCCAATCCTAAATCCTATTGTGGATGGACAATCTCCCTTCACCACTTTGAAGCCATGGGAAACCAGTGTTTGTTGGTGTTTGGGGGCTTATCATTTCATGGTGTCTTAGGTGGTGCAGGATTTCGTCCATCCACAGTATCATGCCAGATTGCAATAGCTTTCCCAGGTATAGGGGTGCACCACTACGGATTGGGTTAGGGATCCCCCTACGTGTAGGAGGAACCACCCAGACATATGTTTGTGGGGGCGGTTCCCCTGATCCTTCTTCACAGAATTGGAGACCAGTTGGCTACAGTAACTGGCCATTTTGTTGATCCCCTATTTAAGACACACTCACGGTATTTTATCAGGCCAACGGCATCGAAGGGACCCCAACAAGTTGGTGTCAAACTCATGCGAACCCACTTCATCAACAGGAAACCCCTGGTTGATTGAGAGGGTGCAACCAATGTTGGACCCTTGAACCCCACCCAGTTCCCAGCAAGCATGTCCCAAGAAAGCCTTCTCAGCCTCTAGTCCAAGGAATTTGCAGTGCAGTGTGTTGATGAATCTGGGTTAGCCTTAATTCTGCGAGACGGGGCTGAAGGGGTAGCACCTTTAAAAAGATACCAGTGGCTTGAGATGATGGCTGGCTTGCTGGCTGGCTGGAGGTGATGATTTTACTATTGAGATACATCAACTCCGACCATCCATCGCTGAAGGCTTTGCATCCAAGCGTGGAATAGAACAAAAGCGAAAGGCGCCCAGATGACTCATGTGCTTCTGCTTAAATTTCATCCTGCAATTTGTCTTGCACATTTCTTGTTCGAGGGTTAAAAGAGAATATCAATGGGAATGCTCTTATTTGTCATCTGTGTTTCTTGCCTGACCACAGACACCCAAAACAGGTTTTCTTCCTCCTAAACCAAACCAAGGCCTATTTGTTGATGTCCGATCCTTCGCTGAGCTTCAGTCACGAGTTTCGGGTTAGCGATCTGCTGTTTTGCTTTTCCGGAAACAAAGTTTCAGGTGAACAATCATGCGATTGGGGTATCGGTTTGAAATTGTGCCCTAGCAGCTTCTGGTGAAAGGTTGAGATACATTTGTGGCTTTCTGTTTGAAAACATTTGTATAACATGCTAATATATATAATATAATATTTCGGGGGGGGGGGGAGGGCCCTCTAATTTTACCGGTTCCGCCCTGCTAAGTCCCAACATGGACCCTGTGGGCAGCATGTTTCTCAAGTTGGGCACTCCCCGGGTCTGCAAAATGATTGGAACTAACGTCTTGCGGGAAGTTGAGACAAGCTGTCACCCTCGTCTTCCGCTTTTGCCCAGTCAGCACGTGTTAAATGGGGTTTCAAAAAGACAGAGAGCAACATGTTTGCATAGCCTTTGCAATTGTCAGAGTACTCTCCCCGAGTTTCCGCTCTTTTCCCAAAGAACCTTACCAGCCACAATCAACAATTTCCGCCTATTGGCCATGTGCACGTTCTTGATTTGTTCAACTCACAAGAGTGGGACATGCTGTACGAACCATACAACTCCAGAGGCACTGGGCAAGAGCCATGCGACAGAACCAATGTGGGAAATTGCCAGCCTAGTCCCCTTCGAAGAGACCTTGGGCTAGTACTTACCTGCTTCGTCCAGTTGCCCTTCCGATTTCTCCAGTATACAATTGTTGAAGAGCATTTGACAATCAGGCTGAACTCAAACAAGTTTGCAAAGCTATTCAAAGCTGTGTGTAGGGAGCTGTTACTCTTGCCGTTTGCAACGGCTATGGCATAGATACCCTGTCCATCGCTTGTGTGATATTCGAAAATAGCTTGGTAGATGACCCTGTTTGCTAGAAACTAGTTCTTCTTCTGCAGTCTCAATCATGTTTAATGGTGCAAAGTTGCCAGCCCCTTCAAATTTTCATAATTTGTTCTCCAAATTGTCTTCTGCATTGTTGTTTCATCCATTTCTTTTTCGGCGGTTTCCGCCTTGCAGCCTCCTGAAATCCATTCTGCGGAATGGATCGGGACATCCTCCAAAAGTTCAACTGGTAGTGCTATCTTAAACACGCTTGCTGAGAGTGTGTCAGCAATACGTTGATATTGCATCGGTGTCCGCCCTTCTCAAGCCAATTCACTGGGTCGGAGATACATTGCATCAGCGACATGAAGTTGTATTTGAGAATTGCTGGGCCATCCTGAATCATGTTCAGCCTATCAGCTCAAATGGATTTTGTCCATCCACCGTATTATTGGTGGATTACTATGGGGTCAACATTATTTTTCTGCGTGGTTGGCAGTGGTTGGGCACGCCGGTATGGATTCAGATCTGATCAACCAGGAAGGATGGGACACCCGCAAAGCACAGGTGTCCGTTTTGGTGGGTTGGCTGAGAAGCAATCATCTACCAGGGAAACCCATCTATTTGCCAAAAAGGACACCTGTGCTGGATTGGTGGTGAAGAGTGTGATCTGGCGAGCCTTGTTTGCTCGCTTCTTCGAAAGTATTTGCCGACCCCAACAGGTCCGCAAATATATCTAATTTCGGTGTTCAAAGGAAACAGATGCACAAAGCTGTGGTTGGCCGAAGATCTCAAACACGTTTTTTATTGTATTTGTTTTAGGAGAGTTGTTCCTGGTACTTGTACCCTTTTGAAGATGCAGCCATGGCGGAAGTGGTGGTAATTGACGACTGTGGGGATGAGGTTGGCGTCTGCCGTTTGGCGAGCAAGCGAAAGAGACCACCAGATATTGATGATGCGTCGTGGAAACTCATTCAACAGCTACAAGCAGGAGAACATGGCAATGACAAGGACGAGGCTCACGACGAAATTGCAGTTGTACGGTTTGATCGCGAGATGTCATTTGCCATGGATACTCGAAGCACTTCATTGAGAGGACGCCAGCAAGAAGAGGCGGACAGAGCCATGGCTTTGAAACTGCATGCAGACGAAGAGAGACAGTCTGAGCGGAGACACAAGCAGAGACGAAGGTTGCAGGAAGGAGATCAAAGCATCGCCCAAGTTTTCCAACAAGAAGAAGATGAACGTGGTCGGAAGAGACAACAACATTTCACTAAGGAAGAAGCATTGGGTATTCTTACGCCCGCTCAGCTCCATGCTGTGAATTATGTGAAAAACAAGGCGACATTCATGCACGAGGCATCTTTACAGCAATTGCAGGGCCGCGCCAAATCGCAAGGATTCTCGCCAGAAGTGCTCCAACAATGCCTGGACTACATCCGAGATGATGCCCCTATAGTTATTCATATGGCAGAAACACACACTGTTCCTGCTTGTCAAAGACACTCACTATCGGAACCTCTTTGAGACGAATACTTCTTGTGGGAGCACAGCCAAGAGGGCGCGCGCGAAATGGGAGGCGAACATGTTTGGGAACTGCTACGGTCGAGCTCATTGCCCAGCTTTTTGCAAACCAAAGTATGGCGCCCTAAACTATGCTGGTGACATCCAAGGGGTCAACACCGCACGACAAATTTATGGCGAGCTCGTCTTGATTCTCCAACCCCATGTCCGTCACAGATCTACTTTCTACAACCAAGACACTGGCGCTTTTGTGGCTACAGCTACTCTAGCCACAAACGAATACTACGGGCACATATTGAACGCTTACGACAATCGAGAGCTTTCGCAAGTGCTCAAGGTTTGTACATCGGCAAGGATTGGAGGCTTACGTTCAAACTGTACAAGCTACAAGGAAGTGCAAATTCACGGTCCCGTTTGTCTTGCCACTGATATTCTGGCCTTGTCTATTCCGGGCAAAGAAAGGAATGGAAGCAAGAAACTGCAACATCCTTTGGCAGGGAGATCTCCTAAATCCGGAAGAAGGCGAAGTCTGCAGCGATAGCTACAGAGATATTAGAAATTTGCGAACTGGAAATGATGAAGATCTTGGAATTAATTTGCAATCAATTCTGTTGATACGGTGTATTGGGGCTTTTATTAAAAATATATAATGAACTTATTATTATATATATATTGTTTGATAATGAATTATAATTATGTATTTTGTATATATATATATATATGGTACAGCGAGACAAGTACCCCCCCCCCTGTGGTTGTGGTCCTGTGGTTGGGTTGATTGGTTTAGGGTGTATTTGGGGTTAGTTTAGGGTTGGTTTAGTGCGGTTTAGGGTTTGGTTTAGGGTGTATTTAGGGTTGGTTTAGGGTTAGTTTGGGGTTGGTTTATGGTTGGTTGCGGGTTGGCTTGTCCTGGGGGTGGGTGCTTGGGGTGCGAGTTTAGGGGGTTGGGGTGGGGGGGTAATAGCACGGAACATGGGAATATATATATATATATATATATTCGATATATGAATATGTCTATATATATAAATTATTTATAGAATATAATATATTGAATTAATTTATAAGTAGATATAAATAATATATTTTTTGGATGTAGAAAGGTATAATTGAGAATTATACTATATTGATTAGGATTGTTTTATTTGTTATTATTTATGTGGGTAATTTGATTTTTAGTTTGAATGTTGTTATATAGATGTTTAATTGATGATATTGATGAAATTACAAAAATGAATTTGATTTATAGAATCAGCAGAGGGGTTTATTAAAGAAATATTTGAATAAACATTTTTATATTCTCCAGTACATTTATTTAAATAATACAATAATTTGATAACGTGAAAAAATTAAAAAAAAAAACAACAGAAAATATAAAATTTTGATTATCAATATATCATCGTAGCATTAGCCTTGTAACGGGAAGTATCATTAACTATATCAAATATAAAATATTAATTGCACTATTATATTATTATTATAAACTAAATAATTAAGAATTAGAAGAATAATATTTGTTAATTTAAAAAAAAATAAATATTTTTTAAAAAAATATATAATAATTATTTATCGACATATTAAAACCGTTTAATAAATATATATGTAACAAATTATTTTCTAAAATAAAATTTATAATAATTATATAAAGGAGTTTAAGAAATATAAATTCCGATTTTTTATTTATTTTTTTTTTTTTTTTTTTTTTTTTTTTTTTTTTTTTTTTTTTTTTTTTTTTATTTTTTTTTATTTTTTTATTTTTTTTTTTTTTTTTTTTTTTTTTTTTTTTTTTTTTTTTTTTTTCTTTTTTTTTTTTTTTTTTTGTAAATTTAAAATTATAAATTATATTTTTAATAAATTGGAATGAATGGGGGTGGGATGGGAGGGGGGGGGGGATTGATTGGGAGGGTGGGGGGGGGGGGGGCAATTTTTTTTTTCTTAATTAAAAATATAATCATAAAACAAATTAACACAAACAAACGAACACCCCCAACGCACACCCCCCTATTTCCCCCTGCCAAGCCTCCCGTGCCCAACCCGCCTGCCCCCCCTCGGCGTCCCGTTCCCACCCTTGACCCCCCCCGGCCCCCCTCCCGCACCGGCCGTCCCGCCCCCCCCTCCATCACCCTAACCCTCTCATCTAGGCGACCCATGGCCCCCCGAGCGCCCCCCCTTTTCCTTTCCACCCCCCCTTGGTCACACCCCCTTGTTCACCTACGCCACCCTCCCTCCCCCCCACCCCCGGCTTCCTCAAATTCACCCCCCCCCCCTAAACACACCCCTCAACACGCGGCACCAAATTCCAACCACAACCTTCCCCTTCAAACCCTCACTCCACACACCAACCAAAACCAAACACAACCCTCGAGATAACACCCCACCCCACTACACAAACAAGTCAAAAATCCCCATCCGTACATAATCCACTCAGATCACACCTACTGCCATATAGTTACCCAAACACAATAAAAAAAAAAAAAAAAAAAAAAAAAAATAAAAAAAAAAAAAGAAAAAAAAAAATAGAAAAAAAAAAAAAATAAAATAAAAAAAAAAAAAAAAAAAATAAAAAAAATAAAAAAAAAAAAAAAAAAAAAACAAAAAACAAAAAACAAAAATATAAAAAAAAGATAGTTTTATTTGGTGTGTTAATAGGCATTTTACACATCAAAAAGTTTAACCATGTACCACCACATGACCTGTAAGATACCTTAAACCCCACCACTTATCACACCCCCTCCCCATCCAAAACACCACTCAAAACCCCCCCCCCCCCCCCCCCCCCCCCCCCCCCCCGCCCTCCCGC
>CAUJNA010003342.1:643654-653654 GCA_963377175.1 Effrenium voratum
GAGAGAGAGAGAGAGAGAGAGAGAAAGACAAAGAGAGAGAGAGAGAGAGAGCGAGAGAACAAGAGAGAGAGAGAGAGAGAGAGAGAGAGAGAGAGAGAGAGAGAGAGAGAGAGAGAGAGAGAGAGAGAGAGAGAGAGAAAGAGAGAGAGAGAGAGAGAAACAGAGAGAGAGAGAGAGAGAAAGCGAGAGAGAGAGAGAAAGAGAGATTAGGTCCTCCAGCAACGAGGTTAAACCGAGGGTACCCTATTTCGGTAGAAGGGTGTGGACAAGAAGGAGACAGGGAGACAAAAAGAGACAAAGATAGAGAGAAAGAGAGAAAGACAAATAAAGAGAGATAGAGAGAAGGAGATTGAGGAGAGAGAGGCTTGGGGGATGGGGAGGATCGGGAGCGGAGGGAAAGAGAGAGGACAACAAAATACGTAAAGGAGACAAGGGAGAAATGAAGAAGGACAATGTCGGCGGAGTGAGCCTGAGGCTCTAAAGTTGATAATTTATCATTTTATTAAATTAAAATTAATTAAACCTATAAATCAGCTTTTGGCGCATACTTCTAGAAGCAATTCAATCTTCTCCTTGGACCATCGGATCTATCAAGGTGGGATTGGAGTCGCAAATTCGTTGCAGCCAAGTCTCATCTAAATTCGGTACCTCAAGGGTCGTCGGTGTAGCTGGCAACTTTGTCCGAACGCTCGGCAGATAGCGGCAACTGAGCAAGCCCTCTTTCCACAAGGCCACCTCAGACAGGCAGGGGAACCAAAAGGAAAGGTTTCCCACTGGGTTTGAGACAAAACCGAATATGTAGCAGTCCATTCTGAACAGTCATTGCGGGGACCCTCCAATCCCTTTCAGTCTTGGCTGAAAGAGACCACGGCAGCCAAGCAGCTTCATCCACAATACTGGAAATGATCTCATGGATTTTCTCCGCAGCTTCCATCGCTCCTGCCATGGGCTCAGCGGAGCCTCACGTGTTGAAAGAAACCGAAGAAAGGCTGCGTGTGAATTCCTTGTCCCAAGAAATAAAGACTGACTGATCGCTCCTTTAAGGAGACTGACTGATCACCGGGAACATTCACGATTCGGACTCCATCAATCATGATATACGATCCAGCAACGGAGTACTTTTAACTAAACTAACCCTTCTGCGCGTTGCGATGCCTCCCGCGCGAAAAGCTCCGGCTGCTCCAACCTGCAGCGCGTAATCATATGCAGCCCCCCTGTCGTTTTTTGGACATGTGTTGCCAGCCTGACGGCGATTCTGCCAAAGCCGCAAGGCAGCTTGGCTTTGCTTCAGCAAAGACCCCTGCTGCTTCTCAAACCTGGGAGCATGGGCAAACGGGTGCGGGCACTTTCTTTCATGACCAGTCATGCACCAGGGAACTCCAGTGACTCCGGTGTCTACGAGACAAACCCTGGATGTGTAGGGTGAGATCTATCAAGTGATGAACCCACTCAAGGTTCCGCAAAGACCACCTCTGGCAGCTCAGAACAAACAACAAATATAAGAAATATTCCGATCATCATATCTAGCATTATATGATTACCATGTTGAATGTTTAGTGTAGTTTATTGATTTAGTCATGGCAAAGATGTAAGTTACAACAACCCTTGCCCCAGTAAGCCCGCACCAAAAAAAACAACAACAACACGGAGCCCCCTCCACTCCACCCAGCCCTCCCCCCGCATCCGCTGCAATTCAACGCCTGGAGTGCAAGGCGAGGCCCTCCGCGCGGAAGCCTTCCAGGCGAGCCACCAGCGCGGCCAGCAGCCGCTCCTGTCGAGGAACGAACCGGGCAGGGAATTCGAAATCCGTGGGGAAGCTGGGAATGGAATGAACCGGCTTTTGGGGGATTCACGAACCACCAGTTCGATGGAACCGGTTTGAAAGATTCCGGAACAAAGAACACCACCAATTAGATGGGGTTCTTGTTCATGGTAAGGGTCATTCCATGTCTCATTCTCTCACGTCCTGGGCGCCCGGGTTCTCGGCCAGGGCTTGGGCCACCGGACCCTCCGTGACGCAGAGCAGCCGGAGCTTGTCAGCGACCAGCTCCAGCGCCTGGGCCCACAGTGGCGAAAATTTGCCTTCGGCAGCCACGAAATGAGTCGTCATGAAAAATGAGTTGCCATATCTAGGGCCTCCAGTAAAGAGGTTAGAATAAGGGTACCCTATGGTACCCTTTTCTTGTAGTCTATTTTAGTAGTGGAACCCTCCCCCAAAAAAGGACAACCACCAGACTTTGGGTCCCCTCGATTTTGACACAATGCCATTGAAAGGGGTCGAGTCGCCTGCATCGATTTCATCGCCGAGCCTGCGCCAAGGTGCCCGCTTCTTCCGCGAACTTCTGGAACGCCTCTTGCAAGGTTCCCACCGATCGGCACGCCTGACGCGCCCAGGGCTGGGCTTCTTTGACATATCCGCAAAGAGCGATAGCCAGAAAGATCACACGTCAAACGAAAATACACGATGCCTATAGAAGAAACCTTCGTCATGGATGTCGCAAACCCCGTGGTGATGTCGTTATAGCTTGACTAGACATAGCAACTAATGCTCTTGTTCTTGGTCTTGTTTTAGGATTATTGAATGGGAAGCCATTGGAATTGGACGCATACGCAACAACTCCTCGATATTCCGCATCCTCCTCCCCAAAGCCTTGCGCACCGCTTCAGCTGCAGAAGCTTCAGCTTCACATGGCACGGTACAGCCAGGTGTAAACCTGTCCACAGCTCTCCAAGCTCTCCCTTTCTCACTCACTCACTCACTCACTCACTCAATCAATCAAATCAATCAATCCATCAACCAATCAATCAAATCACTCCCTCTCTCTCTCTCGCCCTCCCTCCCTCTCTCTCTCTCTCACTCTCTCTCTCGCCCTCCCTCCCTCCCTCCCTCCCTCCCTCCTCTCCCTCCCTCCCTCCCTCCCTCCCTCCCTCCCTCCCTCCCTCCCTCCCTCCCTCCCTCCCTCTCTCTCTCTCTGTCTGCTCTCACCAAGCTGCACCTGTGGCGATGCTTTTGCGCTCGGCCAGGAGGTTGGAAGGATGCCTTGGCAGCCTGGGCGCATCGAACGAGCGTGCGAGCAGCACTCAACACATCGCTGGAGGCCTGGTTCTGCACGGTGGAGGCCAGGTTTCTACTCACCCTCTCTCAGATGCCCAGTGGATTTGCATGGGGGGAAAAAAAAAACAGGCGTCCGTCCTTGGTTAGTTGACTTTAAAGGAATCGGACCCCAAAACCCACAAAACGTTGCAAAAGGGCAGCGCTGGGCAACTGAGCTCTTGCAACACCCTAAAAGCCGCGGGGCACCCTGTCAAAGGCATGGTATGTGTCGTTAAACAGGGTGCCACCCCCCCAAAATGGCGGGTGCTTTCTCCTCGATCGTGGTTTCCTTGTGAACCAAAATCCCAAACATGGTAGCCTCAAACAACAAACACACCCACATACACATCTGCCTCAAGCTTCTCCATCTTGGCGCGGCCCTGCCATGGCTCGACTTACGGCCGGCGCCACAAGTCACCTGAGTCACGGTGAAGTTGTGTAAGTCGACCCAAAGTTCAGCGAATCCAAGGAGCCGGAAAAAAAAAGACGTCGTCTTCTGGCAAGGGGACTGTCCCCTGACCTTTGGCAGAGGTTTCTGGGCACGGATCCAAGCAATCTCACTTTTTGCCGGGCCAACAAGCATAGGTGATTATTTGGAAAAATCGTTGGATTTCTTGGGTAAATTGGTTTATAAAACCAATCTAAACCTTCCACTCATTGTATTTCTAAGCAAACTAATTGCAAAAAGAACACCTATGCTGGCAGGCTCTGACCCACCTGGAGCCCTTGAGCCAAAGGTTGCGTCGGATTCGACCTGGGGAAAACTCCCTCCACCCCAACCTCTGCTTCTTGGAAACGGTACGGGATTTCGGATATTGAAAAGCAGTTGCAGGGCTCGAAGTTCGAGTTGACCCCACCAACCTGGGTATTGGGGTTGGCCCCTCCAACAGTGGTCTGACTCCCAACTAAACCCAGAAATGGACCCCCTTCTATGAATAAACTGGGGTTGATTAACATGGGGTCAAGATTGAATCTGTACTTTGTCCGGTAGGGAACTCAGAATTCGTAATGGATAGAACCTACTTCGGGGGGATTTACCACTCTGGCTTTCCTGGGTTAACGTGGCTAAGCACACACGAAATACCCTGGCCAATTACAGGGCTCCAAGGCCTTGAACCCTAAGTTCGTCTTACACAGCCAGGCGGTATTTCTGGATCACATTTAGGGCTGCAGGGTACGACTCTGGCACCATTGCTGGCAGTCTAACATCTCTCATATTATGTTTATAACATTCACACACACACGTACATATTGCCGGGCACTTTATTCATCTACAGCAAATCGTTTGAGACTTGCACAGAGCGGCAATCGCACCTCCTCGCAGATTCGCTTTGGCTGATATGATTGCTAGTTCATTTCTTGCACATCTTTGGCGCAAGCTCTCAGCTAACCAGACCTGCTCAGGCATGAGAGGTCAAGCATGAATCACCTGATCCGTGATCATCCCGAAGGCTTGTCATTTGGTGAAGGATAGATGTGGGTAGCGATTTGGACACACCAGCAACCTCATTCACACTGCGACTGCCGAACCGCTCGCCCCCCCTGCAAGTTCTGACTTGCATGTCTGTAAGGGCCGCTTGGTTGACGTTGGAAGGGGAGCAAAAAATCAAGTTTTAGTAGTTAAGTGGGGATTTCCCACTAAACCACAATAAGCAAAAACTGTAAATGCTTGCTGGCCCAAATCTTGCGCTGCGTGAGCTGAAGGCCCCCAGCGTGTTAGGGGTGTCAGTACATATATAGGTCAAAATCCCGTACGCCCGGTGAACATCCCAATCACCACTAAAATAGACTAAAATGGGTGGTGCACCTACCCCAAAATGGTACCATTGGTGCCATTCCTTGCCAATGCACCAAACAAGTCGCTCAACACAGGTCGCAAGGAGGCCTCTCCAGCTTTCCAGAGATTGCGACCGCACCAGCGGCTCCCACCACCAGTAGCAGCATGAAGAGGCTTCCGTCTGCACCCCTGGCCAACTGTCGAAAACAACAAGTCCAGTAGTCCCGTGCGACTTTGCTACCTCAAAATATCACCGTTGTGTTCTTACTCTTGATCATTTGGGTCAAATTAACGATCGTTTCAAAGGACACCAACTGAGATTACAGCTTGACGGTCCAAACCGTCATCTTGCGCTTCTGATACTGACCATCACAAAAAGGGCCAACCTTGAGGCCGGAGGCCAACCATGACAACAAACACGCACATGGATATCGCTTGAACATGCTTCAGACACCTGCAAGACAGTACTGTAGGCCATCCTGTGTTTTGCAACTCAGGTTCTCCACCAACCACTGCTTCTTCTCAATTATTCTCATTGCATTGCAACCGAAGCAACATGCGTGCAGCTTGAAACTCGTTGAGCTGGTCTCGGGCGTGCAAAGAAGAATCTCGGCCAGGGCTGCACGTCCGGCACAGGCTTGGCCGGCTCCTGCAGCCAGACTTGTCTTCCAGGTAGGGGGGGGTGGAAGTTATAGCCCAGAGGAGGTATCAGTTGAACAAATCAGCTAGTTATGACCCAACTAGTCAGATAATCACCATGTTCAGGTCCCAAGTCAAAAGTCAAAAGTCAGCTCCATAGGCCTTGGTGTCCAATAGCAGCTACTCTCACATGGAAAGGGAGGACATCCATGGCCCTTGCTATTTGCAGCAACACTCATTTTCAACCCATGCTCCAAAAGAGCTATCAAGGTTTTGATAGGAACGCAACTGCAGGCTGCATGGAACTACCACCGTTTGCCTTCTGGCTTCACTTCAAATTCAAATAGGGGTCGTTTTTTCAGAACTCCAGACGTTTCCGGAGGACGGTCCAAAAAAAAAAGGGTTCCCCGCGTGAAAGCAATGATGGGAAAAAGGTAGGGTTGAGTCTCCCTACATTGCTTCTGCACCAATAGAGCGGCCATTGATCGGGGCTCAGTATGCCCGCCCCTTCCACACATTTACGGTGGGCATAGACCACTCATTTGGGCCTGTCTTCTAGGGGGGCGGTTTCTCTTGCTTTGCTTTAAGACCAATTTGGTGGCGACATGTCCCCGGCCTCCTTGACCACCTTCAGCGGAGATGGCGCCCTTGCAACCTGAGAATGCCAATGCCCTGGGGGGGGTTGAACGCAACCCCATGTTAAGAGGAGCCCGACCCACCTTCCCCAATTGCAAAAGCAGTACACATGGAATACACGAATTTAATGAGCCGGCCCTACTTTTTCTCTCAAAGCCAAATCACACAGCAGGAAACTATTCTTCGGCCCCGCATGCTGCCTGCGCCTGTCCCCAAGAGGCAAAAGCCGCACCCAGCCTGCGGTTCTTCGGGCCAATCAATGGCCGGGCGATCTGCAACTACGGCCTGGCGGCCAGAGGTCTGCCCAAAAAAACACCTACCTCACATGAGCAGCGGGTCCCCAAACTCTAGGGGTACCTTCCTGTTTTTTGTTTTTTCTTTTTGGCTCCCAGCCACAAAAAAAGCAGCAAGAATCTAGGGGTTTCCATTCTTGACCCAGGGGGAAACGAATCCGGTTATTGAAAAGAGCGATGGTTGAACAGAATGGGGAATCAACCCGTATAACAACCCGAGTTGACTTTTGGCTCTACCAACTATAAAGTTTATGTGGGCCTCACCCTCTCTTTGTTGCCAGCACCGCCTACCAAAAGGGAGCTGTTGCGGACCCTGCTGACTTCCAAAAGAACTGGACATGACGAACATGAGCCGGAAGTCGAACACCAACAGGTACTTTTGGGCCGAACCCCCTTTCACAGCTTCGTGATGACTCCGGTTTTCACATGGATGTTTGAATGTGGAACCAACTTGCGGTTCAGCGGAGCGGATGCCGAACCGACGCGCTTGGCCTGAAAGGCATGTCTGTTTGCTTCTGGTTGGGGAAAGGAATCCCGGACTGGGGAAGCACACCAGCCCCTAGTTATAAGAGATGAACTCATAGCTGTATCAAACCTGATCGGCTGGGGAAGGGAGTGATATGAATGCATCATCAAGCGACACTATGTCACAAGGCAAAAAGGCCATCCACCATGACTCTGGGACGTCCCTCAATCTTCGAAGCTGGCGTGAACCAATTCTGAAGTGCGAGTCTGCTTCTGTTCCACAAGAGCTCAGCGCCGGTTGGGACACTCAAACGTATGTCGATTCTGGCTGCCGGGGCCAAAATACACTGTTCTTTTGATTTCCCCTGCGCGCCCATGTTTGCCTTGCAAGCTGCCAGGTCCGTAAGTGAAACTCTCTCTAGTGACTGGCCAGCCTGGGTCGTTGGCGCAGGATCTGGATCCAAGTCTCCCACATCCGCCAACATTGCCTGCGCCAGGTTTTCTCGCAGGATTTGTGTGGACATTGTCTAAACGGGGTCATGATTGAGACAGGTGGATGCTGGGCAATTGGCTCCTGGCAGGTGTCTCCGCCATTGAGACATACACATGTCTAAACCATGCAGCAAGCTCTGCAAAACCTGCGCTAGAGTTGTCAACACTTCAAGTGCGGTTTGTTCAAAAAGTGCATGTCTTTGTTTGGGCCCCTTTGTGTCGGCCTCTAACAAAATAATAAACGAGCTCTCTGTCGGTGTCGGTGTCGGTCCAACATTGCCTTCAAAGGGTCAAGTCACTGCAATTATTCCCGTTTTGGGGACAATTAAATTGGAAGCCACAAGTCAATTGCAACGCTGGATGGGGAACGTCTAAATATCCCATGATAATTTTCTCCTGAAAGAAACTCAAAGTAGACGATGGGTATATTATTGTGTCTTATGTTTTCACCCAGAAGAAACTGTAGCCCCTGGCCTCCTGCTCGCAGTCGGAGGGGCCTGCAACTGCTTGGGCTGCCGCAATCCGCCGCGATCCATACTCCTGGCATACCGAACCCCCCCTGGTTTCGAGCCAAACCTATGAAGGTCTAGGGGGAGATTAACCACATTCCCTTTCGAGGAACGAAGCAGTGCTTGGCTTGTGCGGAGCATCCCTCTCTTAGGATCGACTAACCCATGTCCAAATGCTGTTCACATGGAACCCTTCTCCACTTCAGCCTTAAAAGTTCTCCCTTGAATATTTGCTACTACCACCAAGATCTGCAGCAAAAGCTGCTTTGCTTAGGCTCACGCCAAAAACTATCAAAAACTGCTTAACAACCGCTACGCCCTCCTACTCACTGACGAAGCGCTTGCGTCAGTGGTTGGGCATCGGTCACCCGCTTGAGCGCCATCTATTTTCGGAGCTAGTTACACACTCCTTAGCGGGTTTCGATTTCCATGACCGCCGTCCTGCTGTCAAAATGAACCAACACGCTTTGTGGTATCTGATGAGCTTGCAGTTAAGCACCTTAGTCCCTAGTCCCAAAGAAAGCAGGTAGAACTTTGTGCTAAGGCCAAGGTGTCTGGTCAAGAATCCCTAAAATGTTGGCCATGGACATGGTGCCCTTACTTGGAAGACTTGCAATGGTTGTCGGAATTCCTTTCCCGGGGTCCAAGACCAGCCCTCGCATGTCCCCAACCTGAAATAGGGCAAACAAAGCAGCGAATTCTTGAACAAACCTCATATAGACCCCGAGACCAGACCCGCCTTCTATGGCCATGGCTTAAAAACCGACCTCCGCAACGTCCGAAAATCCTCGCCCGGCCCTCTCCTGCAAATGACACCAGTGAATGCCAGGTGAAGGCGAGCTCATAGTGAAGTAGGCACAGCCAGGAGTTCTGAAGCATCTGGCCTCACGGATCAAATCGCCGGATTCATCTGGCGCATTCATCTGGAAATTCCAATATTTGAAAATAGAAATAAGGTCCCCAAGTAAAGGTGTCTCCCCCAAGAGTGGTCCTTTTGATCCCCTCTTATCCCCTCTTAAATGGGTCCGGCCCTCAATCAAAATCAACCGGTTGTGTGTATCCACTACACAACTTGGGTCTCGAAGCGGACCACTCAACAAGCACCAACAAGTGGGGGGGACTTCTGAAGGCAACACTGACGCCTTTGCAGTCTTTAGAGGGAATCATAGAGAAAGTAGAGACCAGCAACACATGTTTTCACAACCATGATCCTACGGTAGGAAGCCAGACCGAAAGCCTCCAGTAAAAGCTGAGGCACATCCGAACTACGAAACCCCATCACCTGCTCACCCTCGTCCAACGTGCAAGGCGCAGTGCGGATTGACTGAACAACCGGATCTTCTAATTCGGCTCCCGATTCTCTCATCAGCACCTATGCCGATTTTCTGTCATGCTTTGCGGCCGACGCAGAGACACCTTTATCAGATCCACAGGCCTTTGGTTCATGTTGATACCCCAGCCAGTCCCACAATGCCCCAACCCCCGCCTGACACTCGGACGCCGAGTTCACGCGACTGCGGCCCTGGCCCGGCATGTTGGGCCTGGCTCCAGCGCGCGCAGTCGCTATGGGAGCAGTGGAAGCTGTCAACCAACAAGTTCGAAGTCTGCGATGACCCCAAAGGCTACACCAAGACGTAGAGAGTCCTGGGCTTTTGGGAGACACCTGGTGTTCTCAATAAGACATGCTGACCCAGCTGCCCAAAACTCTGCCAGCCGCACACATACTTTGCACCAGCCCAGAAGCATGGAGGTTGGTGCCGCGGTACAAGGTCTGGCTCCACCTTCGGCAGTCGCAACTTGCCGCTGGGAGTGTAGGTCTGGCCAAGCCTTGGTTTTGAGCCTGTTGAAATAAACAAGTGCCTAGCCAACTACCAAAATTGCTTCCCAGGAAAAGAAGCCAGTGGGTAGTTGTTTAACTGCTTAACCAACCTTTGCCTAACCTTGAAAGGCACAAACAGTTTCAGTTGGAGTGTCAGGCAAAATATCAAGGCATGAAAGGCTGAGGTGCACACCGGCACGTCGATGCGGGTGGGCAATTCCACTGCCGGCATTGCGGGGACTGCCTGAGGCTCAAGGAGATCACTGGCCGTGCCGT
>CAUJNA010003342.1:661154-680752 GCA_963377175.1 Effrenium voratum
CCAACAAAAAGACACCCCCATTCTTAGATTCCCCCCGTCCGGCAGGTGTGCGGCACAAGGTGGCTGATTTGGCACTGCTAGAAAGATGTCCCTTTGGCGACCTGTTGGGCCCCCCGCAGAATTTGGTTCACTGGGCAGCTTCAGCCACCAAAACTGGGTTGCTCTCCCCAGAAGGTCTAACACCCAGTTTTGGTGGCTTAAGCTGGGGTTTAACGAACAAGTCCGGTTTCCAACAGGTTGAAGGGGCCTGGTACCAAGGCCAGGCATTCAAGCGGGACATCTGAGTCCCGCTGCCAGTGCGCAGCACCACAACAAAGCCCACCAGGAAGGTCACCATACTGAGCTGTGAGACCTGGCGAAAGGAACCGGCAACCAGGACCATGGTCATCATATGTGTGTCTGAAAATAGGGAGACCCCAAAAGAAGGCAAGGGTTTCCCTTGAACATCACTCCTAGTGGGGTATCCTCAAAAAACACGAGCTGGGACCCCACATGGATTGCGGCTTTCCTTGTGTCTTCCCCGAAAATTCCACGCTGAAAACCCTCAACAAAACACTGAGTTTTAAGAGGGCGGGCCTCGGTCGACATCATTTCGGTGGGGATTCATGTCCATCAACCACTTGTGAGGTGGCTCCCTGAAAAAAAACATCGCCATGGCCACCGCCAAAATTGCTTGCTCGTTCAAACGGACATTCTGAAAATTCGGAAGTCCCCCATGTTTTTGTGGACACCATAGACTTCCAGTCATTTTGACCGAACCTCGGGGTACCCTCAGCTTGGTCTTGGGACTCCAAAGGAGAACCGACATGTGTCCGGTCCCCGAACGGATGCATCTGTTTTGATCTTGAGCACCTCATAGGGCCGCAGCGGCAGGTACCGGCACAGCGGCTCCTCGCGGTGGGCTTCCAGCGTGCGGGAAGCCCCCAACGACACCTGCGGGGTTTCCGATGGCACCCCGATGGCCCGATGGGGTTGGAAACACAACAGCGTGCTGGAAGCATCGGTGCATCGCTTTTTGACTCAAAGCTCCCAGTGAGACGCGTCATTTTGGGTGCGAAAATCACTCCTCTCAGAGGCTGATTTTGATTGGGGTGGGGTGGCGCTATTGTAGCAATATATGTTGCACGAAGATGTACACAACTTTCCACGTTTGAACAGTTGCTTCATTCGGGTAAGGTCGGAAAAGGACTTCACAAAAGGACCCGAAATGCATGCCTACGCAGGGTGAACACTGGCGCAACAGTGAGCTGTCAAGACCTAGAGCTCCTGCCGATTCCGTTCGGCTGCACTGAAGTTGACCCAATCTTGGGGACCCGGGAAGCTTGGCATTGAGCATCAGCTCTCGGCGCCCGGTGACTCCCAAACCCGAGGGACAATGGTATACAACCAACATATGGGCATGCATTTTAGCCGGGGACCCTTTGCTGGAGTTCATTGAAGTGGGGATTCATGTCCACCAACAACTTTTGAGGTGGTTCCCTTATTAAAAGTCATGGCGACTCTCGCCATTCTGGGTTTCAGGTTATGAGGTCCCTGCCACACGGGTAGACCGGTAGCTGAAAAGGGGAAGCCAAAGGCACCAGGGCAGTTTTCTCATTCCTTGGATCCTCCTCAAGCGCCCCAACCGATTCTTTCCATTTCTTTCTGGAACCTCAATATGTTTACTTATTTACAGTATTCCTTTCTTTATTTTTACTTTTTTTTGGGGGGAGGGCTTGGTGGAATGTGGAAACAACGGTTGTGCCAACCTCTTTCAACATGCTTCAACCACATATTCTTGCGAAAACAAAACCCTCCTGAAACAATCTCTAAAATGTCTCTTACCCCTTTTAAGGGGCGCCCGGCTGCCTAGTGGTTTTTAAGAGGTTCAGAAGTGCATCTCTCTCCCCTTTACTTGGGTTTGTCTGGAAACATAGGGGAATCCGGTAAAACGGACTTGGTCTCCCTCTTCCTTTAAACCCAAAGCCGGCTGCTCGCGCCGCTCGCACCACGTTCCCTCCAACTCGGATTCGCCTCGTTGCGGCCAATCGCCACCGGCACCGGATCTCCGGGCTCCACCTCCAGCTGCCAGACCCACCAGGGCACTTGGCACCTTGCTGACTCATTGGCACGCAGAAATCCGAGAAAACAAAAAAAACAACTGCCCATGTTTTACCCAAAACCCATGGCCGAATTCCCCCAACCAATAATTACCCCGAAAAAGAACTGCCCACGTTGTTCTTCTTCCGAAAACCCAAGCCCTTCCTGGCCTACCTCAACCGATACCCCTAGAAATATTGTCCCAGCTGGCTCGGCCTCAAACCTTGCTTTCTGCATGCCTGAGAGCTGCCAGGCTACCCTTGAGGCGGTGTTTCACTGTGACAGGTCCTGAGTTGGACGCTTGTCAGGCAGCTACAGAAGTTCACCAAGAGGAACGCGGAAAAGGGACCACGGCGTGGAGACGCTGGGGTGTAAAATAGCCTGGCATTTTAACGGCTTGGTTGTTTCTGAATCAGTCCGGTATAGTGTTGACTCCTAAAGTCTGCAAAGCGTTGTCCTTTCACAGAAGCAGCTCGCCAGTTTTACACCCAGAAGTCACTTGCCGGTCAATGCCCATGTCTCCCAGCGCCCAAAAGGATCATGACCACCGGAGAATACGACTACTCTCGTGGAAAATCCCACGCAAAAACACTTGCGCGACGCGAGCCTTTGACCCTGTTTGCACTTATAGGCAACCAGTTTCCAGAGCATGATGGCGTTGACCTCTTTTGGTTGCTCAAATGGGCTTGTGAACCACGTTTTGGATGCTTCTTACAGCTCAGCTGGTGCTCGAATATGTGGAAAGCAAGCTACTGGGTAGCACTTCTTGAACTCATGATAGGCACGACAGAAAGCGTTTGAAGTCTCAAGATGGTTGTGCCCACCCCCAAATCACAACGCATATGGGGTGTATTTCCCCTATCCTTACAAAGGGCACATAGTATACATCCTGGCGAAACCTCTGAGCAGCTCACTTCTGGAGGTCCTGCACATCCAGTTGCCATCGGGATGAGCCGGCATCCTTGACGACCGTCATGAAGCTCGGCAACCAATGCCGGTGGAGAAATCGGAAGTCTGGACACTGCAAAACTAGACATCCTTTTCGCATAGAGAATCATCGTGGGCTGTGTTGCACCCAACGCAACTCATGCAACTCATGCAACTGAAACTCTCAAATGCCCGTCCGGTCAGTGGGTTGTTGCTTCACCTCTCAACAGCTGCGAATGACATGTGGCGCGGCTTTGAGCTTTGGGCATGAATGGATCGCCCTTCCTTCCCAAGGTGTCAAAATGACCATGTCACATGGGCCTATGGTCAGGGCTCATGGCCTATGGGGCTCATGAGGGCTGAACATGCCTGGCAGGCTGCATCGCTTTGAGCAACCCATCGGGCGAAAACAACAATTGCCGCGCGCTCGTGGCTGGCAGAATCTCACGTTACACAGGATGGAAACCCAGGTTGAAATTAATCTGAAATCCCTGATTGATTAATTCCGGGGGGGGGTCTTTTCACTTTTGGAGGAAGCGCATCTGATTCATCCGCAAGGCTTGCGTTGACATTAGGCGAGGCAGCAGGCAGCAAGCTTTTCACTCATTGCTCTGGCCACAGGCCACGAAGGTCAAACCTTGCATGGCCATGTGCAACGCCTCCATGCCAGCTGGTTGTGGCGGTCTTGGAAAAAAAGAGTAAAAATAGGACAAGCCGAACCTGTCAGACAAGCTGTGTGTTCATTGACTAACTTGAGGTGCAACAAGCCACCAGCACCACTAGGAGCTGGCAGACGTGCGTGAACATGCGTGAAGATGCGACGGCCGGAGCCAAACCTTTCCGGCTCGGCTGCACGGCTGGTTGACTCCAACCAACACTACCGCGCACTTTGGCCACTTCCCAGTGGTCCATCCAAGTATTCCATCCCAGGGTGCGAAATGAAGCTCTGATTTGACCGCCATAGGCACTTGAGGCCAACGGATCTTTGGCAGCAAGCCTTTTTGCTCATTGCAAAAAGGATCTAACCTGAAACAACTGAATTGATCTCTAACTTGAGGCTCGGCTTACCTCTCACCTGTAACTTGAGGATTGGATTACAACCTCTGGCATTGACGCCAGGGCTTGCCCTCTGCATATCCCCAACTCAAGGGGCAGGCCCCAAGGTGAAACCGTGGCCTTTCCGCGCCCTAGGCTTGCACTGAGCACCATGGCGGTTTGGATTGTGCCAAGGTTCCCCAAATGTTCCCTTTCGCATCACCCCACCTGAAGGAAACTCACTTTAAATGGGCCCAACAAAACAGATGCGCGGCTCTATGCTTCTTTTAGAAAAACATGATCAAATTGGCAAACTGGCCCAAGAATGTTGTGTGTTCTCCATATTTCCTCGCCCAAATGCGGAAACCGCCAGGCAACGAGCTCGCGCAGCGGCCCAAGAAAGGCATCAGGCGGCGCTAGTCAAACAGCATTCCAGCCTCCCAGGAAAATCCGTTGCATGACCATGGAAGAAGGGAATTTGAATCCTTTTTTAAGGATTGACAGCATTTTTTTGCCTGAAGGGAAACAGGGTGCCGCTGAACATTGGAATCCTTGAAGCATCCTCTCCCCCTCGCCGGACAAACAAAACAAGAAGAAAATCCCTGAATGGCTGGCGCGAAAGCCCTTCTCTGAGCCCAAGCATCTGAAACCTGGAACTTGCTGATTTTGTTTCCCTCTGCTTGGTGCAAACAAACACGCCTCTTGGTGCAACAAACACGCCTCTGCTATGAGACTGCCTCTAAACATAGCCTCAACATCATCCCTCAAGCACCCGCCAAATGCTTCCAGCCTCAGCTTGGCACCAATGTCCGGCCCTTGGCAGGCTGAAATTGCGCGAACTGCCGTCACCAAATGCGTGCGTGCGTGCGTGCCTGCATGCCTGCGTGCCTGCGTGCCTGCGCCCCTGCGTGTGTGTGTGTGTGTGTGTGTGTGTGTGTGGGTGGGTGGGTGGGTGCGTGCGTGCGTGTGTGTGTGTGTGTCTCTGGTTTCCCTTTCAACCAACTACGCAAAGGGTACCCTCCAAAAAACCCATGCCCAAACTGTGAGCACACCTGCAACGGTCTTTTGCAAATCGCCCCCTAGTCTCAGAGTGTCAGGTCACGGGTCCCGGGTCCCTTTTCAGTGGGGATTCCTAGGTCACGCTAACAAAACTTTGGGGTTTCATGACTCATTTCTCAAACATTGGGCCACCAGGCGATTAACCCGGGACCCCTTCCCCTATGCATTTCCTAGAATGTGGGCACCAGGGAAAGAATGCCAGGGGGGGGCCACGCGTTTTTTCTCTGTTTGGCGTGGGGACGGGAACGCCGCTTAAAATGGCTTGATCCTTTGAGCAAGCAATATACTGTGTGTGGGCAAACTCCTGCACTTGGGATGGATGAACTCCCATGACTGGGATAAACCGCCTACCAACTGGCGCAGCATTTCGTCCATGCACAGTACTGTCAACCCTGGATTAATCAACCCCTGGATGATTAATAGGGGGGTGTCCCCTTTTCGTGGGGATTCATCACTTTTGGAGGGAACACCCCCCTAATAATGGGACGGGTTTATAAATCCTGGGACAACATTGGGACCTCCAAAAACCTGAGCTTTCTGCCATTCACAGCCAACTTCGTCTTCGCATGCCTCCATCCGATGCGCCTGACCGTCCAGGACTCCCCAGAAAGACTGATGTGCAGTCCTCGAAAACGGATCCAAAAAAACCACAGCACCCCCCGAACCTCAGGTTTCATATGGGAGGGTATCATTTGTTGAAGACCCTGTGGTGCACATCCTTTTGCATAGGGATTTCTGTATCCATTTCCCTTGGCTTCCGCGCTCCGCGTTCAAATCTCAGGGAAAAGATCAACAGGTCTCTTGCGGCTTCCCAGATCCACATGGGACGCCATTTCTATCTGAGCCACATCTCTCATATATGGGTGTGTCTTTTTAAAGGTTGGACCCATGAAATAGGTGGCTTTCTTTTTGGCCTCCCTTTCAACTCCCCCCCTCCCAAAAAAAAGGGCACCCTAAAGAAGACACACCTATATGGCCTTGCTGCCCAAACTCCAGCAATTTTACCCTTCGTCTCTGGGTGTAACAGCAAACAACTATCTTCAACCACAACAACTTCCCATTCAGACTGCCAGAGCTAGTGGAAACGACGCAGTTTCTCGAGTACACAAACAGCACCAACTGTCGTAGGATCCCCACCCCCCTTCCCGTATCCTCCCCTTTCCTTCAAATAAGGCCTGGTCAGGGTCGTATCCTGGGGAAACCAAAAAAGAGGGGGTTCTCAAGAGACCCTGAAATGATGATTCTCCTACAAATACCCATCAACAATGGTTTCCCATGGCTTCAATTTGGTGCGAAATGGATTTCGCAACCATCCACAGTAAAGCTGCCATTGGGGCCGTTTCTGCCATTCGAAAGCTGCTGCCTCGCTGGCGCAATGCCCGTAGCACTCGCAGTAGACCTCCTCGTAGCGGCTGCAGCGGCAAGGCCTCACAGCCAAGCCCCCTTCTGAGGGCATGCTTGAGCCACCCCAGTGATTCCATTTACCTTTATTAATATACATATATATATATATATATAGTCGGCATCCAAGGGCTTGCCACCATTTAAAAACCAAATGGAAAATGGCTGGCTACTATACTGATAACTAGGTGGGATCCACTGGGATTGCTTAAACATGTTTAAACAACCTCCTCTTGGTGGTTGCTTGAAGGAACAAGCGCCTTGGCTGAGCTGTTTCAACAAGTGTGGCAACCAACCCTGCATCTGACAAACAGTTCCTATCTTCAAGATTTGCGATGGCTTAAGACTTGCCTGTCTGCAAGCCTGCCAAGCTGTGATAATACGCACATACCAAAAGTCGGGTTTGACTCCAAGTGGAGACCCCAAAAATGGATGGTCTCCCTTTGTTTCCGTAACAACACAGGTGCCTAAACTCAGAAACCAAACAAATGCCACGGTTCACAACCATGAAACCGACATGCCGTCGGTTTCCAATCTGAGCATGCAGCCCAAGAAGACCTTCGCACACCTGCACCGAACGCCGTCTACACGCCGGCCGATTTGTTTCCAGTTGTTCTGGTGTCAGAAGCCGAAGGAATCAACATGGTGAGGCCAACCTCTTGCTTGAACATGTTTAAACACCACATGCTTGGACAGCCTCCTTTTGGTCTCCCTAAAAGAGACCAGGGTCCAGGTGTTGAAACTAATCAACAACCAAAGGGTCTCCAACTCCAATTCACGTTCTCAGTTGCCTCTTGAATCGGCTTCCAAAGACATGGAAGTGCATAGGCTCGGTCTTGGAGGAGTCTACACAACACCGTAAAGGAATGCATGTTGTTAGTCGCAACTTATGGGTCGAGTCAAATGGCCTCCTAGACTTCATCCGCTTGTTGATTGTGCTATGGTGCTTGTTGAATCTCATAGGCAATGCTGATGCAATTATTGGGGCCCAAAAGAGGCAAAAACAGCAGAGAGGAAAAGAGGGAGAGAGAGTGAGAGAGAGCGAGAGAGAGAGAGGGAGAGTGTGAGAGAGGGAGAGAGTGAGAGAGGGAGACAGGGAAAAAAGAGAGAGAGAGAGAGAGAGAGAGAGAGAGAGAGAGTGAGAGAGAGCGAGAGAGAGAGAGGGAGAGAGAGGGAGAGAGTGAGAGAGGGAGACAGGGAAAAGAGAGAGCGAGAGAGAGAGCGAGAGAGAGAGAGAGAGGGAGAGAGTGAGAGAGGGAGACAGGGAAAAGAGAGAGAGAGAGAGAGAGAGAGAGAGAGAGAGAGAGAGAGAGAGTGAGAGAGAGCGACAGAGAGAGAGGGAGGAGTGAGAGAGGGAGACAGGGAAAAGAGAGAGAGAGAGAGAGAGAGAGAGAGAGAGAGAGAGTGAGAGAGAGCGAGAGAGAGAGAGAGAGAGAGAGTGAGAGAGGGAGACAGGGAAAAGAGAGAGCGAGAGAGAGAGCGAGAGAGGGAGAGGGAGAGAGTGAGAGAGGGAGACAGGGAAAAGAGAGAGAGAGAGAGAGAGAGAGAGAGAGAGAGAGAGAGAGAGAGAGAGAGAGAGAGAGAGGGAGAGAGTGAGAGGAGACAGGGAAAGAGAGACGAGAGAGAGAGAGGAGGAGGGAGACAGGGAAAAGAGAGAGAGAGAGAGAGAGAGTGAGAGAGAGCGAGAGAGAGAGAGGGAGAGAGTGAGAGAGGGGGAGACAGGGAAAAGAGAGAGCGAGAGAGAGAGCGAGAGAGAGGGAGAGGTGAGGAGACAGGAAACAGAGAGAGAGATAGAGAGAGAGAGTGTGAGAGAGAGAGAGAGAGAGAGAGAGAGAGAGAGAGAGAGAGAGGCAGAGAGTGAGAGAGGGAGACAGGGAAAAGAGAGCGAGAGAGAGAGGGAGAGAGTGAGAGAGGGAGACAGGGAACAGAGAGAGCGAGAGAGAGAGAGGGAGAGAGTGAGCGAGGGAGACAGGGAAAAGAGAGAGAGAGAGAGAGAGAGTGAGAGAGAGCGACAGAGAGAGAGGGAGAGAGTGAGAGAGGGAGACAGGGAAAAGAGAGAGAGAGAGAGAGAGTGAGAGAGAGCGAGAGAGAGAGAGGGAGAGAGTGAGAGAGGGAGACAGGGAAAAGAGAGAGAGCGAGAGAGAGAGAGGGAGAGAGTGAGAGAGGGAGACAGGGAAAAGAGAGAGCGAGAGAGAGAGCGAGAGAGAGAGAGAGGGAGAGAGTGAGAGAGAGAGTGAGAGAGAGGGAGACAAGGAAAAGAGAGAGCGAGAGAGAGAGAGGGAGAGAGTGAGAGAGGGAGACAGGTAAAAGAGAGAGCGAGAGAGAGAGAGGGAGAGAGTGAGAGAGGGAGACAGGGAAAAGAGAGAGAGAGTGAGAGAGAGAGAGTAAGAGAGGGCCTGAAGAGCGCAGCTAAACACATGTGCCTCCCTTTCTGTTGTCCCTCTTGAAATTCAGTATGGATCCCGCAACACCCTGGTGTTCCAAGCGATTTTCCTTGCGGGGCAAGCTTTTTATTGGGATGCTATAATACGGCGTTGTCTACAAATGGGGAAACTCTCAAAACGGGTGGTTTCCTTTTCTAAAACCAGTCCCACGAGATCCAACTCTACCAACTTGCTAAAAGACACACCCAGTAGTAGAGTCATGAATCTGGGGTTGTCTCAAAATAGGGGAAGCCTAAGTTTCAGCCTCGACAAGACTAAGCACAGGGCACACACACACAAAAGACAGACTCATATGCGTCTGTCCTTCTGGGGGCACCCCCTTTTCGATGGCTAATTAAAAGGAAAACCACAATTTGGACCCCTAAAACAAACACACCCATGTCCAACTGACAAATTGGTCCGTTCACCTTGCTGCACGCAGGGAACAACCCTTCTCGCCTTGGTCTCTTCGCTGGAAGAGCAACCACCTGGCGCAGCTGATGCCATGCTGTGGGCGGTGTTGCATTGGGACGTTAAAATGAATCCAGGGGACGCAGCATGAAACCATGCATTTCGGGGATTCTCCAATTTGGAGACAGACTATAACATCTCCTGCTGGGAGATCAACTGCCAAAGGACCTTCATGACACTAAATGAGTGCGTACTGCTGTGTTGTTGCGGGTACCGGTTGGTGTTAAGTGCAACCAAAAGGAAACCACCCATTTCAAAGGTCCCCTATTTTGCCACATGCCCAAATTGTGTCTCTAAACAAGACATGTTCAGGGGCTTCTTGGGGTGTCTGCTTTGGGTGTTCGCGGTTGAGCCATGGAAAGCCGGGGAGGCTTTGGGGGCGGGTTCGAAAAACGGCCTTGCCTCGTGCCGCCTTTTGAAGGAGATAACCACCCCCCCCCCCCGCCCCATTTTTGCAACCCCACATAGATGATCAACTGCATGTTGAAAATGACAACTCACTGAGGCCCCCCGCTGCAGCTGCAGCGATCCCCAGAGGTGCTGCAGCTACATCTGCTGCCCTCCAGCCTCAAAAACCCACGAACTGGGTGATTGACGGTTGACTCCCTGCAAACTCCATGAAAAAAGGAAAAACACCAAGAAAAAAATACATATCCATGTGGGCGTGGGTAGCGAAAACAAAAAACAACTTGTTGGGGATACTTCGAAGGGAAACCAAATGGAAACCACCTATAGTTCAGAGTGCCCTCTTTTGTACTTTTATAGGGACAAACCCACTAGCGATGGTCAAATCTCCTTCTGGAGCCATGATGATTCATAGCCAGGGGAGCCATCTTTAGCCTAGTGGCTGGCCCATGGCTCGCCATGCCCAGGGCTCTTCTTGCTGCCCTAAATCAGCCTTTGGGTCTGTCTTTTGTTGGGTGTCGTTTTCAGGTTGGCCACAAGAAAACCATCTATTTGCGGCGCTCCCTCATTTGGGAATGATTTTGAAAGGGTGCCCGACCCTTTTTGGGGGACATCATTCGGGGATCTATGTCCACCAACCACTTTGGAGGTGGTCCCCTACTAAATTTCACAGCCATTTGGGTGTGTCTTTTTTGGGGGCAACCCTTCTTGGATGGCTTTGAAGGGACCCAGAAGGAAAACGCAGCCCAAACAAAGACACCCTCCGTCCATCGACTTGGCCTGGGTGCCGGGCGAAGCAAAGCTTCTGAGCTCCGTCTCGATGCGAGGAGCTTTGCCCTGAGAGGGCCCAGCAAATGGGCGGCCCGTCTTTTTCGGGGCATCGGAGCAACCAACCTCGAAAACCCACCACAAATGGGGGTACACTTCATTGTCCTTTTGGCTTCAATTGACAACCCACCAAAAAAAGGGGTACCCGTACTACTGGTCGGCAAGTGGAAATGTGCATCCCGGCAACAAGGCAGCCAGCATGGTGCTGCGCCGCAGTCTCCCCAGGCAAAAGCCAGACGTTCAGCCCAGGGAAAACCCGGAAATTTATCCTCCCGAGAAATACCTGGTAGAGAACGCGCCGCCCCCCCCCCAAACAAAAGCTGGTTTTCTGGTTTCAAAAACTGCGACGAGAGGGCTGGCACCGGCAGCCATGCCATTTTCATGAGGTTCGGGTTGGCACCAGGCCCAGTAAAGTGACTGCTCAGGTAGAGGAGTAGCAAGCCTCGACTGTCGAGGGGAAACCCGCGGTTGATTCATCCTCAAATCCCTTTTCTTGGACCTCTAGTCGTCACGGGAGAAAAACAAAAAACTGCAATTTCTTCAGAGGGAAGCCCACTGGAAAAGGCTTCTCCCTCTCTTCGCCCTACCCCGTACCTGCGAAACCTCCCGAACCAGGCCTCGTCTGCGCAACTGCTGCAGGGCGCCTGGCTCGGGGTGCACCAAGCTGCAAGTTTTTGCTGCCGGGGGCCGTTCGGCCGTTTCCCAGGTTGCTCCAAGAAATCTGGGACAGGGGAAGCAAACTGGGAGCCCCGGATTATTAGCAGAGTCAAGGATTCTCAGAAAAAGAAGAGAACCTCTCTATTAATAAAACAGTGGATATTCATCTGAAAGTAAACCAATAGTCCAACCAAAACACTTCTCCACCCTCGTGGCTCTCAGCTTGGAGCAACCATCTTGCCTGCCTACAGACCTCAAGAAGCCCTGCTTAGGGTATGTAACCCATGGCTGTCAAGGGCCCCACAAGGGCCTTTCAGTCCCACAAGATCAGGGATCCCTACATTATATACACCTGAACATTGCAACTTGTAAAGGGCGGCTTCCCTTTATTCTGGTGGAAAAAGCAACATGTTTCAAATGGTGGCAAAATGGAGATCTTTTAAGGAGCCCTGTAGATTAAAGGCAACAACAACGGGTAGCCCGACCAAGCATGCCCATAAGGTGCCCTCACCCCCGACCGCGTCCAGCCCTCTACTCAGCCTGGGCACTGGGCTGTGTGCCTGGCCAGCGAAGGATACTTCCAAGCATCTCTCTTGAAGCTAGCACACCACTTGGTACTGGAGGGGGGCAAAAAAGCAGGCAGACCCTTTGGTGGATAAAATTTGGGATTCATGTCCACCAACCACTTTCCAGGTGGTTCCCTATCAAAATTATAGTTCATAGTCATTTCTATTCGAGGCTCACATTGCTTATCAATCCATCTGGTCCGTGTCCTTCTAACTCATCACCCAGTCGTACAAACGAGCGCAAGTCCACAAACTGATCTTTCGAAGGGCCACCAATCAGCTTCAGTGGAAGTTCGGGAATCCTTGTAGGTTTGATGGGTGCCGGATTCTGACTTCCATCTCAGCACATGTGCCATCAAATCTCCAATGCAAGGTGGGTCCCTGCAAGTAAACCCCAAAGGTTCTGTAAGTCCCCGAAGAACTTGGTCCCAGTGATTCCAGTTACAAAAACAAGTAGGTAGCTAGGGGAACCACCTGGAAAATGCCTGATGACCTACTATGCTGGTAACTGGGATCCATTAGGAGCGACATCCCTACCAGAGCGTACACACGGCACAGCGACTGCCGATCTCTTGAAACTTCTGGCGCCTTCGTCTGCCCGCAGCCTCACGTGGCACAACAAGGACACAGGAGCTCTTCGCAAAAGAAAGGAGCGAGCTTCCAACATGGACGTCGCATCTCTTCACCTTATCATCTGCCTGAACACAGCAGTGCTAGTTTTGTCCCTGCCTCCGGTTGCGCATTCCCGAAAAGATTGAACAGCTCACACATTTGGTGGCTCGGAGGTGCGCCAAACAACATGGAAGCGGCACATGCTCAAAGGGAAATCATGCCTCGGTTTGCCACTAAGCCTCACACACTCGGAGAGACGCGGTGGCTAAATGAATCTGACCACACCTGAGCAAGCGATCAGTTTCACAGGCCAATGAAATAATCAGAGCATACTAGGATTCTCCAGAACGCGTACCACGGTCAGTGTATGCAAGCTAACCAAACGGCACCACACACGAGCACGCGATAACTCTTTCATCCGAGCAGTGTGTTGGTGCCAGGGACTCATCTTCCCCTGTCAGATGACTAACGCTGGGTGGGCCTCATGGGCCACCCAACTCACAATTCTCAAAAACTGAAGAACGGGTGTGCAGACTGATAGCGCCCGCCCCTGAGCCGGGGCCCGTGGCACCCAGGCCACAGGGGGGTCTGCCACCAGGGGAAGTGAGTCACCCACCGGCTCCGGTCACGGGAGCATGGGTGGGCCCACGCTCTCCATTCAGGAGACGCGGGAGAAAAACAAACTCCTCACAGAGTTCCTGCTTGGGGACCCTTTGCAAAGGGTCGAACCCAGAGAAATCTGGGTGCGTCAGCTCATCAGCCCATTGATTGAATTCACGGGGCACATGGTTGGCCGCCAGCGAGCAGCCATGGGTGTGGAGCAGGAAGACCAGCTCCATCAGGATCGCCGCCGTGTAGGGCTTCTTGGATCCAAGGTTGAGCATCGCCATGACGTTGCCCTGATTGTCACTGCCCACCGGGAGTCGGACCCGGGAGGACAGAGGGCCTTGGTGCGTGAGGATCATGTTACAGAGGAAGAGCGTGCCCAGCATCTCCAGAGCCGCAATCCTCCGCTTTGGATCCCCATTCTTGAAAGCCCAAGGGTACTCCTCCACGTGGATCTGCTCATGGAACCAGTACACCTCCTTCTTGTCCGGTTCCACCGTGTTGGAGCACCAACCTCCCACGAACGCCAGTCCGTCGTCCGAGGCGCTAGCGTCGCTGCAACCCCACCAAGAGGACTTCGGCAAGTAGGGGGAGTACTGGACAAAAGGGGTGTTGAAGAGGAACCTCAGCATGAACGCCAGCATCCTGACCACCTTAGGGGGTTTTCCCACCCTTGTGGTGGCCATCTTCCAGGCCCAAAGTGGCTGGAGCATCGACTTCGCCAGCGGACATGCTGCCGTTGCCCATTGGATGCGGCCCAGGGCCTTCTCGATGTCCTTTGAGTGCATCGCCTGCCCTTCCACCATGGTCTGCAACACCTCCATAACCAGGATGTGTTTGTTGGCCGCCATGAGAACCTGCGGGATGTTCGGGTGGACCACGAAGCCCAGCCACGTGTTGACCTCCGCCAAGTGCGTCTTCTTCCAGCTAAGTGGGGTGCCCAATGCCAGGAGTGTGGCCAGCAGCGCCACCGCCAAGTTCACTGCCCCCTCGCTTCGAAGCAGCCACAGGAAGTCGTCAACGAAGACGAAGTTCCAATCCACTTGGGGGAAAAGCGCGTAGAGGACCCTGAGCAGAAGCGTCCCCAGTAGGATTGGGCACTGGCCATGCCATATGTGCCTACCTTGTTCACCCACCTTCTTCCCCCAGTGAGGCCACCTGGAACCGCCAGTCCTTCCTGAGGACCTTCACTCTCCGGTGGGCCTTGGTGACGTCCGCCTTGAGCAGCACCCACCTGGTGCCCGGCTCCGGCCATAGCCAGCCCCCAGGTGGAGGTTTGACGATCCCCCCCTCGGGGCCAGAGGCACCCTGAGAGGGGGGTCCCACCTCAGCTGCAGCATGTAGCCAATGGAGAGCTTGGACCCCATCCAGCACCGTCGGAGCCGTCGTCCTTTCCACCGTCTGGTTCCTGATGGTGTCATTGGCCCCTCCCACCGAGCCATCGTAGATCGTGCGGATCTTGTCCCCCTCGTCGATGCCCGCCAGGGGGCCGGGACAAAGGTCCTCGCTTCCGCAGCCACATCGCGATGCTGCCTCTTCCTTACTGAAGGGGCCCTCCACCATGCCCATGGGAACCTCCTCCAGAAATGTGCCCCGGATGAGCTCGCTGAAGTGATCCGCCGAGGGGTAGTTACCCCTGCCCGTTGGGTGGGAGGCTCCTCCCCTTTCAGCTCCTTCTTGAGTGGCCAGATGCCCGGCGAGGTCAGGGGTGGGTCCGTGACCCCCAGTGGAACCCCTTGCTCCAGGTCCCGTGGAAACTGGTGGTCGGGGTCCTGAATGTTCAGAGCCACGCTGTACAAGATGTCCAGGAAGAAGGGTTGGCCGTCCGCTGCCCCCGGCGCCAGAATCTCCCTGATACAAGGTCTGCTCCGCTCTGCCCCTCACCGGCGGCGGGCCACCCGGTTTGGGGAACCACCTGAGGATGCTCCACGTCCTGCAGTTGGGGCCCCCTCCCACCAATGCGACCTTGCCCGCCATGGCCATGGAGCACATCGTGGAGTAGGGCTCCTCGCCCAGCATGTCATGGCCCAGGTCTCCGCCCTTTCTCCTGATATCCACCGCCCAAATGTACTCGGAGAAGGCCGGGTTGTAGGCATGGAGGTAGGCATCCAGGGCCCCCGCATCATCCTTCCCAGCGTACAGCAGGATGAGGGACGGCTTTGAAGATCCCGGCACTGGCCTCGGCGTCCACCCCAGTCTGAGCCTCAGTCTTTCCGGGATGTGCTGCATCCATGGGAAGGTGGGGTTTGCCCCCCCTAGGGATTCCGTGTGACCTTTGTCTGATCCCCCCGTCATCTGTCCCCGGGCTTGATGCTTGCCCTGGCGGTTCTTCCCGCTCTTGGAGTGCCCCTTGCTGGGCGGATCCTCACCTCTGGGTCTCTCTGGGGTCCCACTGCCTCGGTGGGTGCGGGGGAAAGGGATGCTTCCGCCCTTCTGGAGTGCCCTGGCTGGGACCGCTCCTCTTCTTCGGTGGAGGGGCTTCCGGGGCCGGTGGCACCCTGGAGAAGTCCCCCCCCATCTGAAACCGTCCTGGCCTCCCCCGCTCTGTCTGCCTTCCGCTGTGGCTCTGGTGGGGCTGGCTCTCCTCTCGACTGAGACTGGGAAGCCACGGGGCCTATGGCACCCTGAGTGGCCTCCTGTCACTTGGGAAGGTGAGGGCATGCCTGTGGCGCATGCTTCGATGGGGGGGCATCACACACCCGCCCATCCTTCCTGACCGGGGAGTTGTGGGAACGGCCGCACGATCCCGAGCACTTGTTGTGGAGGTGATGATCTCTGCAGTACGCCACCCCTTTGGGATTCTTGAAAGCCCAGTGGTCCGGCCATGGAACTGAGGGGGGAGTTGGGGGACTTCCCCTTGCCGCCCTTGCCCTTCGGCTTGGACCGGGTCGGCCCCGAGGGCCAGGCGCCTTTACCCCCCTTCTTCGGCTTCTCCCACTGAGTCTGCCACACCTTAGGTGCCTTGCCCTTGTTCTTCCCCTTCTGAGGCGCCGTATTGAGGTGCTCATAGACCTCTCGTTGCCAGAAGAGGAAGTCGCCCCTGATGTTCTTGAGGGCATCGGAGGCACGCATACAGCAAGGTGGTGTCACTCGGGGGAGGCCTTCTACCCGCGATGTCCTCCCCATAGAACCAATCATACCAATCGTCCAGCTCCGCCTTGGTGACCTTCAGGTTGCCAAACTGTGGCAGCGCCGCCGTGCACATCAGGAGCGTCGTGCAAACGCTCCAGCTGGCGCCGAGATGTGGGGTGGCTCCTCACCTCCTCTTCATCCTCCCTGTCCCAGCCGTCCACCGTGATCTTCTTATGGGTGGATGAAGGGCGTTCCCCCTCTTCCGGGAGCGCGCTCACGATGTGTTTTGCCGGGATGTAGCCCAGCTCACCCTTGGCAATCAAACGCCACTGCTTCTTGAGGTAGCCATCACTCCCTTGGAACTCCAACCTCGGCTTCGGGGTTCCATGAATGGCCACGTAAGCATCCTCCAGCTGGCGCCTGTCACACAGGACCTCCAGGGGCGCCTTCGTCGGGCCCGCCTGGCCCGCCGGGTGATCCCCTGGGTTACCTTCCCGGACCATGCTGGCCGCCACCCGGACTGCCTGAAGGAGGCGCATAGCCGTGAAGGCCGAGGTCTGGACATTGAACCCGTTCTCCCCGTCCCTGAATCCCAGGTCCCGGGGGCCATTCTCCCTCGCCGCCGCTGGGGTGTCCCAGCGATCCGCCAGGTCTTCCACCGTGACGTATCCCGATGCGCCCAAAGCTGCCTGGGCTGCCCAGGGGATCTGCTTCCCAACCAGGATGGCCGCCAGAGGCTTGTGCAGCTTGGCCACGTCCTCCTTGAACTCGTCTGGGACCTCATCCGGGGTTTGGCCGCCATGACCCCCGACCTTGGTGTGGGTGGGTGGGTTTTCCACAAAGTTGGGTTCAGAGAACCCAATATCCAGGCTTGAGCCAAAATGGCCGGGGCCATTATGGTCAAGCATTTCAAACACAGTTCATGTTTCCACATGCGTTTCAACATTAACAAAGTGTATGCAAGCTAACCAAACGGCACCACACACGAGCACGCGATAACTCTTTCATCCGAGCAGTGTGTTGGTGCCAGGGACTCATCTTCCCCTGTCAGATGACCAACGCTGGGTGGGCCCCATGGTCCACCCAACTCACAATTCTCAAAAACTGAAGAACGGGTGTGCAGACTGATAGCGCCATTTCCGAAGGACAGTCTGGCACACCCGCCATTTCCGAAGGATGCCAGGCTGTGCTGAGGGCCCTGGCCATGGCCCCTCTCCGGGCCTCCCATCCCCTTGGTCGCCAGGGCCAGGGGCACCTAGGCTACCAAAGGTAGGGCAACCACCTCGGTCTCCGACTGGGTGTCCACCGAGTCATCCGTTTCGGAGCCTGAGTCCGCCGAGGAGTCCGAGTCCTCCTGCAGCGTGGGGACCTCCGCCGGCTCCAGTGCCCAGTCCGCCGGGAAACCATGCCGCTTGAAGCAGCGTTCGCACTTGCCATAGGCCTCCTGCTCCGTCATGTAATCCAGCACCGAGAGCTCCAGAAGCCGCTGGTCGCCAGCCACATCCCACAGCCGTGCTTTCAGCATTCAGCAGGTGGATTCTGGACTGGCCGGCGTTGCCCGAGCGTTTGACCGCCGCCACCACCCGAAGGGGGAGGTCCGGGGTGGCTGGAAACAGGTCCTTGGCCTTCACTGGTGTGTCCCCAGGTTCGTGTTCCACCACTGACCATGATCGAGCCGATGGTGCGCTCCCTGAGGGTACCGAAGGGGATGCTTCCCCTTCCCTTTCAATTTGGTCCTCGCGGCCCTCCGGACCTGCGTCCGTGATGTCCACTGCTGGTGGCGGGAGCGGGTCCGCCCAGGGACCTTCTGCGCTACCTGGCCCCAGATCTCCACAACCACGTTGCGCTTCTCCCGCACGTAGACATCTGCCGTGCTCTCCGTGAGCCAGTTGCCCAGGTACATGCGGCGCGGATCCCCATCTGGAAGGCGCAGTCCGGGATGAACACCCGGAACGAGTGCCACCAGCGGCTTCACCAACCCCGGTGACACCCCGGCGGAGAATAGCATCTTTGAGCCATCTCAGAGCCCTTTCCGGTGTGGACGGCCGTGGAATCAGTCCTGCAAAGTCCTTGCTTACCGTCGGGACAAGTAATCCATGTCCTGGAATGCCTCCTCAGATACCAACCGCCTGACCGAGGCCACCCAGGTGGTCCACCAGGGGATTCCCGTGAAGCTGTACTTCGGAGCAATCAAGGGGACCGGGTTGCGGTTGATTCGTGCTGCGGAGACCGTCTTCGTCTGCCAGGCCTTCAGTTCCACAGTGTTGCTGGTGTGGATGAGGTCCTTGGGGTGAACATGCTGCAGGTCATTGAAGCGAGCACTGCACCCCACCTGGAACCGGGCGAGCCCCAGGATGAAAGCGTCCAGCACCTCGTGTCTGTTCTTGCCCGGGGCCTCGGGGCCGGTGGCACCCAGGCGATCGTAGCCGGCCCCCTCCTCCAGAGCCCAGATGACCTCCTTGCTAGGGACCACCGCCTTACGCTGTGGCCTGGTGACCGTGTCCGTGAGCGCCTCTTCCAATGAGCTCTTCTTGGACTTGAGGCGATGGAGCTCATCTATTTTCAGCAGTCCGAAGGTCTTGGAAAACCACTTGAGGGTGTTCCACACCTGCCCTTGCACGGGGTGACCTCCTCATCGGCGAGCTGGTTGAGGAGAGAACGGACATGTCGTTCCTGCCATGGGATGACGGTGAAGCCTCTCTTGCGGAGACTCTCGTAGACCAGGCAGTGCTGCCTGAGCGTCCGGAACCTGCTATCCCCCAAGAGGTCCAGTGCTTCCTTGCGGAAGTCCTCCCCCAGGATGTCCTGCATGTACGCAATGTGCTCAGCAAAGGGGGCGAAGTGGGCAAGGAGCCGTTCCGCCCATTTCCCGCGCATATGGAGTTCCAGTGCACGCTGAGTCGTGGGTTCCATTTCCCTGATCTTCCCGGGCCTCCAATGCCGCCACTTCAGAAGCTCCGGCTGTTGTAATGGGGGTGGGTCATCTCGCGAGAACCACCTCAGTTGGTCCTGGCGGTCCCACTCATTTTCCAGCGGGGAAAAGTTCTCGCTGAGCTTGCCGTCCGCAGCCGCCATGAGGAGGAGCCATAGGCTATCCCAAAGGTCGGCCTGCCCGCCGCCGACGCCACCAGGCCGTTGAAGTAGTCAGTTGGTACCACTTGGTCCGTCTGGTCCACCGGGATGCCCGAGAGTTCGGAGCTTAGCGAATCGGAGGGCCGCCCAGCTGCCTCCCCTCCTCCGCCGTGCCATGGCGCAGGCACATCAGGACCAGCAGCTCCCCGTCCGTCTGTCTCGGGGAGATAGACTCATCCGCCAGCGTGTCCCAAAGGACCCTTGGGATCCGGTCCCAAAGACGAGTGTAAGGCGGGCGCAACAGAAACCGTGTAGAGACCCTGACCATGCTGAAAACAAGGGTTCGAGCCTCCTATCGAACGGCCGGGACCCAGCCGCGGCAAAC
>CAUJNA010003343.1:0-73522 GCA_963377175.1 Effrenium voratum
GTCCTGGTGAAAGCAAGCAACCCAACGAACGCTGCACATCAGTCCTTTGGGCAGCGGACGTCGATCCAAGTGCAGCCGAAAATGCGAACAGCGGAACTTAGCTTGAAAGACCAGGAAACTCGACAATACAACCCAGTGGACCCTTTCACCTGCATATAGCAGTACGTGGTAAATAACCAAGAGAGCCACCTTTTCAAAGCCAGAAGGAAAATAGCGGTAGTTGGCACCCAAAGTTGGATATAAAGAGGTGGCTTTCATCCGCAAAGTCTCCTTCTGTTTGGTGGCTTCGCCAAAAACAAACTGCAACTGATTGATGGAAGTGGGGCTCGTGCAAGGGGAAAGTCCTGGTGCAAGGGATGTATGGCGGGGGGGGGGGGGGGGGGCCGGGGCCCAAACCTTAGGTGGGGATGCTGGGATGCCCTTGGTCAGAATGCTCCCGAGGCACCCCCGTGTTCGTCTGGTCCTTTTTTGAGATGGCGGCATTGTCCTGCGGTGCCTGTTTTCCAACCAACGCAGCAACACAAACATTATATAAGGAAGTGGTATGGTCAGTTGCGCCCTCCTATTATTTCAGAGAACTTTCCTTCTTCCTGCGAAGCCCTATTACCCATGTAGTAGGCAACCAGCCATAATACCCATAATACATGGGCAACAAATGTCCCAGATCGGTTGGGGGAAAAAAGGGAAGCCAACCGGCAGCCAATAGGAAACCACTGGGACACCAATACTTCCATTTGGTTAAGACCCCTGGATTCAAAAATATCAAAACATCCAGTAGTGATTAATTCCTTTTAAAACCAACCAAGGAAATTAAAGACATATTCTTAAGCAGGGTTGTGGGGAATGACCACTTCTGTGATACAACAGAAAGGGCTTCCCAAAGACTAACCCCCCATATGAAGGGGGAGATTGCCTTGTATCACAGTGGGGAAAAACCCCGAGTGAGCCCACAACCCTGTTCTTAAGCAAATGAAAGAATGGGACACCGGTAGGAAGACCATTTTTCGGGGTCCAACCTTTGGTTCGGCTCCCCTCCACCCCGCGAGTCGGTTGTGAGTCTTCAAAAGCGAGCTCACGGCCTGCAAGGCCTGGCTGCTCTGACCGCTGGTCACGGTGTGGTAGGTCTGCATCCTCCTTACACAAAACCCGTTTTTTTTGAGCCACGCACGGGAACCTTCTGGAAACTCTGGAAAACTTCTGGAAACTCCGGGGAAAACGGCTAGTTTTGGAAAGAACGATGGTTGAAAAGAATGGGGAATCAACACGTCCCCGTTTTTTGAACCACGCACGGGCTGTCCGTTTAAAGACCCCAACGAAAATGCCAGGTGAGCATGAGTAGAAAAGGCCAAACACTCAAAAAGATCATCAAAAAAGGATTCATTGCCTCAAACACTCAAACATCTAAAGCCACGTGAGCATGGGTAGGGAAGGCCAAGAATCTCATCAAAACGATTCATTACCTCAAATCTCGCCTGTTTCGGTAGAAAATGGCCCCTGGAATCTGAGTCCAAAGCAAGATTCCCATCCACACGACTACTTTTGCTCTTTAGCAAGGGGGTCCTTTACTTGGTTGACGTTGGAAGGGGAGCAAAAAATTGAATTTCAGCAGCAAAGTGGGGATTTCCCACTAAACCACAATAAGCAAAAATGTAAAATGTTTCCCAACGACACCCATGTTTAGTATAACACAAGGCTGCAACCTACGAACTCACGTTCCCACAATGATGTACGTGAGCCATACAGCTTTGGTTTGGATGCTCATGTTTTAGAGGTGTGGGTGGGGGGGGGGGCTGCATAAGCCGTACATGGGCACTTTGCAAAACGCAAAAAATGGGACCCCTCTGGGCCCCTCTGGGGAGTTGGCTTCATCTGGATTCAATTTGCCTGGACATATCATTAGGGTTCGGTTTACAGCCAATGTTCGACACCCCCCGAATCTGCGATTCTTTGAAGCTCTTTCTTCTTCCTACCAAGTCAATAGTAAACGCCTTCTTGCCAGCTCCGGCCCTACGACGAAGCATCACTTGCTGGTTTTCAGCAAAGAGTTTGGGGAATGAGCCTGGGCATCCCAAAGAAAACCACCAGTTGGATGGTTTATATATATATATATATGGTACCCCCCCCCCCTGGAATACTCAGGTTTTTGGCCAAAAATTGACATGTGGCTGTAAAAATGCATGCACAACACACGTTCCAGCTTCTAAAAATGAGGCTCTAAAAATGCACGCCTTTTTAGGCCTAAATTCTAGCATCGGTACTTAGGGCAATCCAGGATGTGCTAGCATGTGCTAGCACATCCTGGATTGAAGATTGAAGATTGAAGATTCTGAGACCACTTGTTCTGGAAATCTTCAATCCATCCTTAGGACAAACTGATATGTGCTAGCACGTGCTAGCACATCCTGGATTGAAGATTGAAGATTGAAGATTATCTGACAACTCTCTCTGGGATTCTTCAATCTTCAATCCAGGATGTGCTAGCACGTGCGAGCACATATCAGTTTGTCCTAAGGATGGGTTGAAGATTTCCAGAACAAGTGGTCTCAGAATCTTCAATCTTCAATCTTCAATCCAGGATGTGCTAGCACGTGCTAGCACATCCTGGATTGCCCTAAGTACATATTTGGAGAATTTCAGAAAGAGTTGTCTGAGAATCTTCAATCTTCAGATCCTGGGTTGCCCTAAGTGCGGATTGAAGAATCCAAAAGGCAGACCGGGAGTGCACGTTGTCAGAATCAAACTGTGGATGTGCACTTGCACTGCCTGCATTTGGCCAGGGGGGAAAATTGTTGTTGACATCTTTACAGTTTTGTTGTGGACTCCAGGATGGAAGATTCTCAAATAGAAAATATGGTAGATCTTCAATCTTCAATGCAGGGGGCAAAACCGTAATGAGTCTAGAACAAACTGTCAAGTTTTTAGGGGACCAGGATTGAGGATGTTCTAAACATCTGTTTGTGGAATCTTGTATACTCGATCTTCGATCCAGGGCAACACGATCTGAGCAAATGCTGTAAAACACTGCGTTGTACAGCATTTATGCCAAGAATAAGATCTATGATTGAAAGTCATGGCTTGGCTCAGTTCTTGCTTGGTTCAATCCACATGGAGTTCGATAAGGACAATAACCCTTTGAAAAATGAGTTTGATTCCAAATTCATTTGGCCATGACAATAGCCATCTTCTCTAGTTGATTTTTGAAATGCACAAGAAATTGTAAACGAGTAAACTTGAATTTGGTTTGAACTCGAAAGCGTTTTAAACTGGATATCCTTCCCTTGCTTGAATTTCAATAGTTGTTATTGGCGATGGTTGAGCCAAGTTAGACAAGCAACACACACACACACATGGGATAGTTATGTTTCAAATAGACTGAACTAGCATGTACATGGAATTCTGCACAACACTCGAGTTAACACGTAAATGCAACTGCGCAAGGACATGACGTAGGAATGAGTTCCTTTTCCCCAAGTTGATGATCTGCTTAACTTCGCTGCCAAACAAAGGTAAGAAACACAAAATAGCAGAGCTGCTACAGGCGCGTTGAAGCTGCCAAAGCATACTTCGCGCACTACTCTTGTACTGGACAGTTGTGTTTTTTGAGCTGGAGCTGCCAAAGTGAACTTTGCATACTCCAATGCGACGGTCACACAACTCGCAACTCCTTCAACGTTGAGCTTAACTTCTGCTTGGTTGGAATTTGCATGGAGTTGAGCGTCCAGTCAGTTCATTTCAGAATCTCAAGGCATTTCTCACCCCGAGTCTGGCCAAAAACCTCAGTTCTAGCCCAAAACCTGAGTATTTCAAGGGGGGGGTAGCATATATATATATATATATGCGTCATGCCATGTCCCGAATAAAGGAATGAACCGATTGGGGATTCCCCCACATAAAGGAAACCACAGGATGGACCGTTCACATTCCCTGCGAGAGCTCTCGCAGCAAGCAAGTCTTCCCCTGACCGCACCCTCCATGCGGAAAACACCGGTTCGGCTTCGGGTCCAAGGCTCTGAGTTTGTCTTGATCTAAACCTGGTACAAACCAAGAACCAGGTAGACCTCCCTTAGCATGGCTGGGTTCCTGTAGACTTCCCTTCGAAGAATCTCCATCCAAAAGGTGACCCTGGAACAACCCCTTGTTTGGTGTGGTTGCTTGGGGAACCCGCATAGTATCATAAAGCAATCCAACCTCCCAAAAGGGCCTTGGTTTCAGAACCAGATCCCAAACATGTCCTTGCTAGCAGCCTTTTCGGGGCTGGTTGGTTGGTTGGTTGGTTGGTTGGTTGGTTGGTTGGTTGGTTGGTTGGTTGGTTGGTTGGTTGGTTGGTTGGTTGGTTGGTTGGTTGGTTGGTTGGTTGGTTGGTTGGTTGGTTGGTTCCACAGGGGTGGCTTAAGAACTTGAAGGCTGCCCTTGCTTTTCAGCAGGGAACTCGACCCAGCAAGACTCTCGGGAGTGCGGTTTGTTGCTGCTTATTTGGCACGTCTTTCCCCCCCCCCCGGAGTCCCGGTTTTCGAGAGACTCAAAACCCACCAGCGAATCCAGGCTCGATAACCCAGCGGTAAAACTCTACACTTTTTTTCGCGGGGGGCGTTCCACTTCAGATTCACGTAGGGAACTCCGAATTTGAATTCATCCGACGGGTTTCTCAGTCCGTTCGTACCTAGCCCTGGCTACGACCCACCCCTCAAGTCCACAGCGAGCGTCTGCAGGCGTTGCGGCAACATCACCGCGGAGCTGGTCGACCCGTCCATGTCGGGGTGGGCAGCCGCGGAGCTGTTCGTGCCGTCGTGGCAGTCTTCCCTGCACGGGTGCAAAAAAGGCCCACCGCTGAGACCCGTTTGAGATAGTACCTAGGTAGAGGTTAGATTTCTGTAGTCTATTTTAGTAGGGGAATCCTCCCCCAAAACAGGGTAAAAGGGCACTACTGGGGGACCTAGGTACTGTGGATGGGCAAAATTCAAATACGAAGAAATTCAAATACGAAGCACCTAAGAAACCCTGGAAGGATTCCAATGACCCCCCTTCAAATACCAACAAACTTTGCGATTTCATCCCATGGTTTCATTTCGTGGTGCGAAGGGATTTTGTCCATCCACTGTAAAGTAAGTACTGTCCCTCCCAAATTTCCAGGATCTCGCGTAAAGAGGGTCCAGCTGACTGGTTCCGCTCCTAAGGGGGGGGGGGTGTAAAGAGGGTTCAACATGCAAGATATGTAAGGGGCACGAATTCAGTTTCCCCTGGCACACTTTGCCCGAGTCCCTCACGACCCCATTCTGATGAAGGCCCTGGAAGGCACCTTCTAACTAGAAAACAAGCTGCGCATGTTACAGGAGCCATACATGAATAGCCCTAAGTAGCCCAAAGACCACCCTGCGCTGGAAGACAACCCAGACAACTACCTAATGAATTCTTGGGGTCCTCAAACCGCCAGGTCTTGAGTCTGAGACCATGGGTCTGGGGCTTCCACGGAGCGTCTGGGTATAAAGACAAATTAATGGACAATTGCCCTCTGGCACGATTCGCAAGTTTGTGCGTTTCGCGACAAGTATCATTTGTTGCAGCTTTTCCACCCGGACATGAGCGATGTTGGTGTTCCACACATATTTGTCGCCAGTGGCCGTCTACCAACCCGCCAGTGGGACCTGTGAACCAAGCAGTGCACAAGTGTGCCAAGTGCCCAGGTCAGACAGCTCCATGCCACGGAAACGGCTCCATGCCATGGACATTTGGCTGTGGGTCAAAACCCTTTACCCCTGGTGAACACCAAAATAGGTGGTACATGGGTGTTCATCCGCCCCAAAATGGCTTGGCATAGGTTATGCCCCATGGACACTTGGAGATTGCTGGCATCCGCCAAACTTCTGACTTGATCTCGTTTATAGACGCCACAAATCCGGCAAGCAATGTTCTGCTGAAACCCCTCCTGTCTGAGCTCGTCTGGTCATAACCCTGAACAACCAATACCCTGCAGGGGAGCCTTGCTAATCTCCGCGCCCCCCCCCCCCCCCAACACAATGCCCAAACCGCGCGTTCGGATGGTGACGCTCCGGCTCCGCCGTCTGGTCAGCTCCTGCGTTTCCGAAAGGCACACGAGTGTGCGCCCGAGGTTTTTGTTTGGAGCTTTACGGCCCAAGGATGAAGACACAACCGAGGTAAGAGTACCGAGCCTCCAAAGCGACGCACCTTAACCTCACTTGCCCGGTTGGGAGCTGGAAATACAAGGTCAACCTTTTGGGACCTTTACCAAAAATGGTTGCCAACATGGGAAAACCAAAAGGTCAAAAGGTCGATTCGCTTGGGGCAAGTGAGTAACTGCGAAATGGAGGCTTGGCAAATCCGAGTCATCGATTGTACAATCACCAAGGGGCCCCTTTCGTAAGTCCCAGCCATCTCCCCGAGAGTCCGCAAGGATGGCTCAAGAGTGATGTGCAAAGCTGGCTGAGTTGCCAACAGCCAAGGGTCCATTGCGAAGGGTCACTCATGTTGAGCATGCAAGGTATTCCCCTGCGCTGGCCATGATCAGAAACTGCCTTGCCTGGCGGCCGCTTCTCTACACGCTACGGAGTTCACCCGCCCACTGAAACTAACGTGCGAGCTAGCACACGGGGGCAACAAAAATATGGCCATGGGGTCAAAAGCCAAATCGTACCCCCAGTGAACATCCCAATCCCCACTAAAATAGGTTCCCAAATTGGTACCATTGGTTTTCACCCACAGCCATATGTCCTTGCCGTCACCTCCAGCCTCTCCCCTTACAACCAGTTTTTTGCCCGAGCCGCAAGCGTTTTAGTAGCCCGAGCCTGTGGCTCGAATTCGAGATTCAAATCCTTCTGGACCCAACCCCCGCAAAGCAACGGCAGCAACGGTTTGACAGCTCAAACATTTGGCTGGGCTCTTGAGTTTAAACCTTGGAAGAGCTCGGCCAAATATACCACAACCCCCAATTTCAACCCAGGGCTGATGGGCATGTCCCCAGTTTTGGTGGGGCGGTTCCTCACTTTTGGAGGGGAACACCCCTATATTATATGAATGAGCGGTTCAACTCATCCGCGGTTCCCATCTTATAGAAAAAACTCGCTTCCCGAGTGGACTCGCCAAAAACGGTCTGAACTGTTCACTTACCACCAAAATGGTCTTTCTTCCCAAAACGTTTAAAGATGAACTCAGGGGGGTTGAGAAAACCCACAAGACCTTGGGACTCCTCAACCCCACTTTTCCGGCGGAACGCCGCATTCCGACGCATTCCGCTCCTGCAGCGCCTGGCTGCTTTTCTGCTGGCTCAAGGAGGTGGAGATCCCCCTGGGCGAGCGGCAGCTTTGAGCTTTGGGCCCAAAAGGCGGACCGGTCACCCCCGACGGCCCGGCGGCCAGCCCTTTTGAGCGCAACAACTTCTGGGCCCTCCAGTAGAGAGGTTGGAATCAGTTGGTACCAACTCTCCTCTTTTCTTTTTCTGTGGCCTATTTTAGTAGGGGAACCCCAAAAAAGTCGGTAACAGGGCACTGGCACTGCTGGGGGACCTAGTTAATGGACGCGACTGGAGCTTTTTCAGCGCAACCACTTGAATTGCATGCTAGCCTGTGCTGCCCTGAGTTTGCTTGCCAGCCTTTTTTGTGCATGTTTTTTTTGCGTGCACTGGGCTCGGGTGAGCACCCACCCCAGGGTGGCTCGCAACAACAAAAAAGGCCCGCCAAAAAATGATGGGTGGTCCGCTAGTTGTCCCTTGAAGCTACCCAACGAAACACCCAATTGTCTTCCCGGGGTGGTTCAAAGGACAACCACAAGGAAACCACCCAGTGTTAGGGGGGGTTGCGATTCCCATGTTGAGATCTCTGTTTATCGGGTCCAAACGCTCATCCGGCCAAGGGCGGCCCTTGAAGCAAAAACCAGCTCCCGCCCTGCTAACATTTTAAACTTGTGGGTTACCATGGAAACCCAACCACTGAACCAACTGAAAGCGGAAGAAAACCTAAGGAACCGGATGGCTGGACACCACCAAGCTACCTCGACAGTCGGCCTTCTGGAGAGTCGCGTGGCGGGGGCCCGAAGCATTCCAACACGCTGGATGGAGGATGGCGCGAACGGACTGCCATTTCAACTTCACCCCCCCCCCCCCGAGTTTTGGGAACCCAGAATGAGACCCAAGCCTTTTTAAGCAGTTTTCGATCTTGGGGACACCCACAGCTGCGCACATGGCTTCAATTGCACATGCCGATTTTTGGTTTGGGCTTCATCACTGCCCCAGATTCACCAGTCCTCCCCCCCAAAAGCCCAAGACAATCATGACTTGGGCCAATTCTCGCAAGGCGAGTTCTGGCCCAACTGGTCGATTCCTCGTGAGAATCTGAATGCCCAGCACCAAACATCTTACGCTTGGTTGGTTTGGGAACTGGGGATTTGAGCCCCTATCCCCTGGTGCTTGTGGGCAAATGGGAAACCACCCCTAACTAACCAAAAACCGCTGTGCTCCAAACCGCCGGATTCTGAAGACATGAGCCATGGCCATTCAGTGCGAACCCCGGCGCGTCAACTTCACATGCCAGCAACAGGCCGATTCAGATCGGCCTGTCAGCCTAGCTCCCCCCATCTAACAAAAATGGGACAGGATTTCACCACGGAAAGAATGACCCAGCATGACGTACAGCTATCAAAACGTAACATGTGAACACCTGTTTGCTGAACATTAGAGAGGTTAAAGTAAGGGTACCCCTTTTTCTGTTGTCTATTTTGGTAGGGGAACCCTCCCAACCAAAAAAGGGGAGAGAAGAGCACCTAGCTGGGGGACCTAGAAGAGACCCTTCCCCCCAAAAAAAACACGGCAGTGGGAGCCATGAGTTGCAAGCGGCCCGAAGGGGGCGCTCTGCGTGCCATCCTCCTGGTTCGTCCTGGCGCAAGATGTGTTTTTCGCGCAGCTGGGGCAAACAGATAAGACGTTTTGCAGATTATTCTAAGGGTTTTTGTACTACACCCTAGGAATACACCCACTATTGACCCCATTTAGGCACATTTCCGGATAAAACCGTGTTATTTTGAACAATTCTGGGTCATGTCCCAAGGGCGTAATCCCAGGTGTAATGCAAAACCCCTCAGGATTATGTTTCATACTTGGTCCACCCTAAGATAGAAAATACTTGTGGGGAGATATGGCATATCAGAAATATGGGTTTTCCTTGGAAAATGATTGTCTCCATGTGCAGTCCGCAAAAACCAAAAAGGGAAGAGGCGAATTTTGGTGAACCGTCCAAAGGAAGCCATGACTCAACATACCATTGGAAAGTATCTTTGGTTTTGATGTGTTTTAACACACTCCCTCACGGTACACGAGCTTGCCCAGTGTACTTTGCTTGACCTTCACATTCTCTCCTCACAGACCTCATGCCTTCCATTTGGATACCCAGACCCCGCAAAACCTGGTTACAACTCCAAGAAGCCAACATCTCAAAAACGTGCGCCAGGATTCGCAAAAAAGTGTCCAACTGCTCCCTCCCCCTATCACTATAGCAGGTACGAACCCAGGCCCAAAGGGAAAGGTGGGCCTTTCGCTGCGGATAGTCACGCTGCGGCTGCGCGGCCGAAAATGTGCCACGGTGCAGGGGGGCTCCGCCTGAAGGCCGGTCGGCTGCTTGCGGCAGGCGGGGACCTTGTGGCTGCCCAAAAAGAATCACCTTAAACCAGCACCCCTCCACCACTGGTTTTTGGACAATATCAGTTGGGACCTTGTCTCAAAACGGATGACGGCTTCGCGGGAAGCGGTTGAGCGACAGTTTTTTAGTGGGCCTCCATTGATTTCTTTGATCTCTAGAAGGAGCATGCCATTCTGGAAAAAGGGGGCTGTCTGTCTTGTCTTACCACGAGGCACCGCTCACATGGCGGCTTTCCAGCACCAGCCAGTCATCAAACAGATGCCTATGTTCGCACACCAACTAAGTCCTCCAGTAGAGAGGTTAGAAACCTTTTTCTGTAGTCTGTTTTAGGAGGGGAACCCTCCCCAATAGCTGGGGGACCTAGGTCCCAACCCAAATCAACGCTTGGGGGAACCGTTGGGAGGCCGCCTGTCTTGGTCCCCCAACCGCCCATTCAGCCCAAAAACGTGGACCAACTCCAAAACAAGCCACGCCCAAATAGGATACCCAAAACAGATGGCTCAGTCTTGTCGGTGTGTTCGCCCTCTTTGCTTTGAACCAGCCCCCAACACACACACACACACACACACAATGATAATAGTAAAAATACTAATAAAGATAATAATAATAAGGATAATAATAAAGATGACAATAGCAAAGATAACAATTATAATAACAATATATCAATATATGTATATATATATATGTGTATATAAAGTGCAGAACCCGCTTTTCCTCGCGCCTCGTCCGAGTTCTCCTCGGAGTTCTGCCCTGGCGAGTTCTGGGGTCCGCCCAGCTTGCTGGTGAAGAGCCGCGTAAGGCTCCGCCTGGCACGAACCCCGTGGCCGGGCGGGTGGGTCAAATGGTCACCTGTCCAACCCTTGGAAGGGTGGCAAAGAACCATGTTCCTTGCAGCCCCTTTCCAAAAATCAACAGAAAAATCTGGTCTGGCGGGTCAAATGGGCACCTGTCCCAGGGGGTCTTTTTGCCACCTTTGGCGGAACAAAGCTTGATCGACCCCCCATTTAGTAAAGGATTCCTTTTTGACAGGGGAAAAGCCAATTTTCTCACGAAAGGTGGCGGAAAGACACCCCTGACCTGTCCAACCCTTGGAATGGTGGCACAGAACTGTGTTGTTTGCAGCCCCCTTCTAAAAATGAACAGAACCTCAATAAAACTGTTTGACTCCGCAAGCTGGGCCAGACTCGCATGATAGCTTGCAAATTCCATCTAAAAATGCAACCAGTGAACCCCAAAGCATGGCTGCTAACCCTAGGTGGTTTCCCGGGCAGAATAAGCCCAGGTGGCATCCCCAAATCTGCTCCAAACCACCCAAGCAGAGCCTATTTAGGAGAAAACGCTATCCCGTTCGCTTCCGGAAAACCACAAAACAAATGCAGCTCTTCGAAAGGGCATCCACGACAAAACGCAATGCCGTGGCACAGAAATGGTCTGAGGCATGCATGTTGGAACGGCTCAAACGACCAGCTAGTTTTCAAATGAGCTCGCTCCAAGTCAGGCCGGCCGACCCGGCACTGGGAAGTTGAGTAATCAAACGGAACAAAACACTCCAAGGCAGCCCATGGTCCTTGGTAAGGCCTTGTTTGCGCTCCCCCTGAAGGCAAGATCTAAAGGGGATCCTTGGTGGCTTCATGTGAGTCATGGGAACCCCGGATCCAAGTAGATCCTCTGGTTTAGAGGGGGTCCAAATCACTTTTGGAGGTCTTCCTAAAATAGGACGGGCTTATCAATCGGCCCGCCTTCTCCTTCGCTTCTTGATGATGCGCCGGACGATGACATCCACCATCTCAGCAGAGACCATGCCGTCGTTGTCCTTGTCCTCAGTGACCGAATGGGGTTTAACAAACACGCATGCAAAAGATCAAGCAACATACCCAGCCCTTTTGATTTCCTTCTGGGAACATTGAAGATTGAAGATTCAATTTCGCAACCAGCCTACTCATTGGCCATATGAGCATGAGGTTCCAAAGAAAAGCAAAAAAACGCGCGACAAGCAACAAACGCAACAAAACATAACATGAACTAAGAAATGAACAACATAGCAACGAAACAAGCCGACACAACACAACACAAACAAATGGCAAACAAACAATCTGCAACCAACTGACCAACCAACCAACCAACCAATCAAGCAACCAAGCAACCAACCAAGCAAGCAAGCAAACAGACCAAGCAAGCAAACAAACAAAAAAGAAACAACAAAGAAACGCGTCGCAAACAAAACAGCGCAAACATACACACGCACAAGAACAAACACAAACACAACACCAAACAAACAAGGACGCAAACAAGCAAACACTCAAGCAACCAAGCAACCAACCAACCAACCAACCAAGCAAGCAAGCAAGCAAGCAAGCAAGCAAGCAAGCAAGCAACAAAGCAAGCAACAAAGCAAGCAAGCAAGCAAGCAAGCAAGCAAGCAAGCAAGCAAGCAAGCAAGCAAGGAAGGAAGCAAGCAAGCAAGCAAGCAAGCAAGCAAGCAAGCAAGCAAGCAAGCAAGCAACAGACAGACACAGACACAGACACAGACACAGACACAGACACAGACACAGACACAGACACAGACACAGACACAGACACAGACACAGAGACAGAGACAGAGACACAGACAGACACAGACAGACAGACAGACAGAACACCTCTCACAATCAAGAAACAACAGCAACGTAACAGTAAGTGCCTGCAACCCCCTTTGAATTGTCAGAACTGGTCCCTCCCACCAAGTTGGCATACCAACGGCCCTAGCCCACAAATGGCTCCCAAGCAATCAAGCCTTTTACTAGGCTCCCGTGATTTCCTTGAGAAGTTGATCATTCTTGTGGGTTCCCGTCATCCACTTTTTGGAGGCCGCAAGACAATTTCAAAAGACGATTCAAACGACCACGTGGCCCCTGCCCATGACGGTGAATCTTTTCTACCATCATGTGGGATGAATTTGAGGGTGGACCCTTTGGCGGAAAGAAGCATCATTCTGTGGGGATTTATGTCCAACTTTTGAGGTGGTTCTCTACTAAATGTCAAACTTCCCACCCTGCCTGCCCCGTGGGCGCTGCAAGATCAAATTCCACCCGAAAGGCTGACGGATCCAAAAAACGACCGTAGAACCGACGTCAGGCCCAAGGCTCTAAGTACATGAACAACCGGTGGAGTTTCCTCTCCAACAGGTTCTCTACCTGAGCGCTCGCACTTCCGCAAGCGAGGGCCCACTGAACGGGTTGCGTGGGCGTATGTAGGCCCCCGAGTTGTACAGGTGCGACAATTGTTTGACTACGTGTATATATATATATATGTGTGTGTGTGTATACATATATGGTACGCCGTGCATACATTATGCATGCATAGATAAATGTATACACATGTATACATGTGTATATATATATATATGCGTGCATGTGCTATACATACATTACACACACGTATGCATTGACATGTATACCTACATTTATTATACATACATAGACATTTATAATTATAAATATATATGTTTATGTATATATTGCGCATATGAATGGTTGGAATAATGCGGTATCCCCCACAAAACCACCAAAATGGCTACCCTTTCATGGAACCTGACGGGCAATACCCAGAATACCATGTCCCTCTTAAAGAGCCTGGCAAGTTCCATGTCGGTGCAACGGTAACGTATGTTTTTTCATGCATATGGGTGCGTCTTGTTTGACAACATGTTTGTGGTTTCAAAGGGAAACCAAAACCACAAGGGCAAGCACATCCGTGTATGTTGTTGTTTTTTTTTGGGGGGGGGCTTCCCTAAGGAAACAAGAAGACACCCATATATGTTGGATACCCGACTTCCGAGGATAAGGCAAATGGAAATGGGCATATCTCAAACATAGCGGGATCCCCCAAAAAAGAAGAATAGTTATACATGGTCGGTTTGCTTTTGGCTTCCCTTTAACCCCAACCCAAACTTGTGAGGTAGCCCTATAACGCTCCCAAAATGGGTGGCTTTCGCCCTATTCTCCGCCGTCTCCCAATAGTAAAGATCTTAATGGAAACGCGAACAAGAAAAACAGCAGGCTTCAGGGCAACACGTCTCTCTAACTACCAGTCCTTAAACGGCTAAATGCCAAGGCTGGTCAAGACATGGGCATCGTCACTGAACCCAAAGATCACCCCTTAGGGAGTCAAACCTGAGTGAGCATTCCCCCAGCCAGCAAACGAATCAACAATTTGATCACCTGTTAGAACTTCAATCACAAATCCAATGGCTTCCAACATCTCTCTCGAAACTACCATGTCTTTACAGAACTCCTGATAGCTCCCTAGCTCCCTCTTTAAAGGCAAATTTGGATACCCCCAGCTCCTTGGCTAGAGGAACAAGCCATGAAGAGGCAAACGTCCCTGCCACGCGGCATCCTTGCTGCCTTCGTCCGGCCTCAGTCGCAAAATTCGGAGCGGCTTGATCTGCAGTTCTCTTGATCTGTTTGCACAGCGGTTCCAAAACCTGAAAAGAGGGATCCCCAAGTACCTTCATTTTCATTTTTGCATTATGGGTTCTGGCTCCTTTCACCCCCAAATCAGTGGAACCGCTCGCCTTAAGGTAGACCCCCCATGCCACAAGCTGTCACTACAAAGGACTAGTGCTCACCAAGACGACCCGAAAAATGTCACTACAAATGACTAGTGGGTGAATCACACGGAGAATCTCCCCAGCCCCCCCCCCCTTCCCACCCATCTCTAGGGCGGGAATACTGGAGAGATGACCCTTTCGGCATATCGGCCGCCAGGAAACCCCTAGACCTCAGGCTTGGGGCTGGCTCGGTTTTCCCCCCCTTGCGACCATCCCTTCCGCTCGTTGCCACGGCGCTTTCCCTTCGCCGCGTTGAACATGCGAGGCAGCATCGCGGAGACCCGCACCTACAATGCATGGGGCATGGAGCTGCACGCATGTGCATTAAGATAGGCCTACTTAAACACATGCACAAATGCATATGCATGTATGCATGTGGCCGAAAACATGTATTCTGGTGTAATGGTGTGACCCAAAATGGCGCACCGTTTGGTCACAAGAAGACGTTCCTGTAGTATTTGCCGGATATATGTTCCATGACCCCCATACACCCCACGATTGAAGGGGACTTGTGGCTGGGGGCGCATCTCAAAACACAGCAAGTAGTTGCTCGTCTTGGAAGCTCGACAGAAACCTGACACGAATGGTAAAGAAATAGCATTGTAGGGCATGAGCTTTTAGGGAGCTCGTCAACAATTTGCCCCGACACTTGGGGGGGACGCACGCCCTGACGTGTGCAAGTCGACCAGCCGCAATCAAATGCGGAGACACCAAGGACGAACATGTGTAGAGGAAGGCTTCTATTTCGCGGTTCCAGGCGACCGGAAACCCGGGAATTTATCACACCCGTGTTGACCAATGGAACCCATGTTGACAGGGACCTGGGCTCCAGAACCCCTATCCAAGCGTATTGACTCACCTCCCCTCGTTTTTTGTGCCAAAAAGGTCGTCCAAGTGCAACTCGGGAAGTCCTGGGCTGTTCAAAATGGAGCGTTGACCAATCCCATACTCCTATTGAAAACCAACTCGTTTCGATCTTGTGGACTTCCTTTGAATAGCCCACTTGTAGGCTTACACTCACTTGCCCAAAAGACCTGGAAATACAAGGCTTAACCTTTTGGAACGTTGACCATGGACCAAATCAGAGACCCCAGAAGGCCAGATTAGGTCGACTCGCCGGCAAAGCGCGTGCAAGACCACCCCATCCTACCCTACCCCATGAACCCGGAAAACCCAACCCCCCCACCCCCGAATGAACCTGGAAAACCCAACCCCCCCCCACCCCCCCATGAACCCGGAAAACTGCGAAACAGGCAGTTTTCCGTTCCACGCGAACTTGTCTCCAAGAAGCCATCCGGGTGAAGCGGTTGAGGCGCGTGGCCTCCCGGGCTAGGCAGCAAGTGGGTGGAAGTCCGCGTGGACACATTCCTTTTGGGGGAATCCCAATGAGCAAAAGGATTCTTGTTGGGTGCATGCCTCTACCGGAGGTGCGGAAAAGGAACAATCAGCTCGGTGCCAGCACATCCCAACCACTAGTTGCCCAGTCCTTCCCCCCAACCACTCACAAGGTTAAGCACCTTGGCCCGCCAAGTCTCTCAAACCAAAGTTTGCCAATCTGCACCCCAACTGCCCCCAAAACCAAAAAACCACCGGCATCTGCAGCTTTCTGCGCGTCGAGCTTAGAATCATTTGGTACCCACATGTTTTCCTTTTTGGTCTAATTTGTCGTAGGGGCCCGGACCCTCCCAACCAAAAAAAGAAAGGGTGAAAGAAAGTTGGCACGTAGCTGGGGGACCTAGTTGAACTTTTAGTGGGAATGGAAACTACCACTAAACACTGAAAGGCCAAAAGGCTAAAAGGCTAAGTTGAACCGGACGGCCGAGCCTTCGAGGAGCGCACCACCAGGCGAATGGCCTGGCAGTTGGCTGAGGCTCGGTGTGCCCGAGCCGTGGGGTGGGCCGCGTGGTCGGAACCCAACGGCACCCCCCACGCGTTTCTTCTCATCCGCGTGCCTAAAAGTCATCTGGAAAAGCTAAAGAATATGCCCAGGAGTGATGGATTCCCTTTAAAATCAACAGGGGGAAATACAACATAGTCTTGAGCAAGTGGAAGTGTTGGCTGGGGTGGGTGGGGTTTAGGGTTTAGGGGAGGCTGACCCCCTATTTTGACTATGCAGCAGGCAAGCAAAGAGCCGTTCCAAACGGGTCCCGTGATGAAAAAGCGGTGAAGCCAGCTGCTTCCAATAGGATCCAGCAAGCTGCAACTTGAAGCAGGCCCGGGCTTGCGCAGTTGTCGGAGACAAGTTGACGTGGGTTCAGGGCGAGCACCGAAATGGTCCGCAATCAACTCGCAGTAATCCCAACCGGGAGAAGAAAGTGGGACCTGTTCAGTCACCCCCAACGATTCATATCTTGCGTGGATGGGCCCAACCAAAACGAGCGTTCCCTTTCTGCCACGCACCCATAACTCCCAAACTTTCTTCCTTTCAACGCCTCCATGTCCGGTATCCGCGGATTTGCTGTGCTACCAGACTATGGAAATCGGTCGAATTGCAAAGACAAAGCACCTTCAGCATTCTGCAAACTTCACCATACTTCCAAAAGCTGAATTAAGAATTGGATCTCCAGGCGAAGAGGGCCCTTCTCATAGTGAGCTCGTTATACCCCCGAATCGGTCAGCTCCCAATAAATTGGCAGAGCAATAAGCTGGTGTTCCCCCTGGAATCGGCGAGCTCGCCCTCTAGCTCCTGAGCACTGCCTTCGCAACAGGGTCTCGTACGCTTCGGAGTGCGGGGGGCCCAATTCCGTCGACCGAATCCTGCGCCCTTCGGGGCCTTCATGAGGCGAGTGGAGCGGCCCGCCACCAAGGTGTCGGTGTCGAAGAGCTGCTGCACGAACCAGGTCTCTGGCAACAGGGAGATCCTGCAGCCCAGGGAGAGAAAATTGTAGGGCCAAGCTCCGGGTTCTCCACGGGAGAAACAAAACATGCTGGGTGTGCATGTAAATGAGGTTGACCCCATATAGTAATCAACCCCAGTTTTGTTTTTTTAATGCGATGGCGTTCCCCTCCAAAAGTGCTGATTCCCCAACATGTATGTGTATATATAGTATGATTGTTTTTTAGCTTCCCGGAGTTGACAAAAGAACCTCAAACGCTCCCCACGTCCCAGCGAACTTGATCCTGTCCCTGGGATGATGGCCCAGTTCTGGAACAAAGCGCCCCACCCCGAGCTAATGTGCACTCGTTTTGGTGTTCCGTGTTGGTGTCCAAGGCTCAGCGCGACCATGTCCAGCCAGAAGAAGGCTCTGAATGCGTAGCCAGCCTTGAAAAGGCCTCGTGAGCTGACAGTTGCCCTAGGGGTTGATTCCACATTCTTTTCAACCATCGCTCTGTATCGCTCTTTTCAAAAACCAGCTGTTTTACTGGGTTTTTGATGGTTTCCTGAAAAGAAGGCTCCCTGGAAAGAATGGAAATGGAAGGTAGCAGGTAGCCCTAGAGTTGCAGGAAAAAACCACCCGCACCTTTCGGTGGGCCACGTGAGGTCCGTTTTATCAGGGTGCTGAACGACCAGCCTCCAGCTCTACACAGCGTATGCCAAGATCATGGCAGGCGCACGCCCAACTCGACAGTGGGTATAGCTATGTACCCGGTTTCAAGGAAACCAAAAGGAACACCGAAGGCATTTGGGGGGGGGGGGGCGGTATGTACCCGTTTTGTTGCTGGGGTTCAAGGAAACCAAAAGGAACGCCGCTTCGGCATTTTGGGGGGAGGTCCCCCTTCCAAAGAAACACATTGTCTCATTAGGGGTTGCCTTGCGTGCCCACTCTTTTCTGAGCCCATCCCGCGTGTTCACCCTGGGGAAGGTGAATGGAAAGGTTACGTCCCTTCGATTGTTAGGGGCTCCTTCATTTGGGTATGGGTCAAACTAAAACCAGCAGGGGACCGCAGGTTTTAGCCTTTGGTTCCATTTATCAGGGTTCCATTTTGGGTACGCATTTTTGACCCACAGCCATTTTATGGGCTGCGGGTTTCTAGCGCCTGTTTTGGTGTTTTTGGCGCCTGGTGGCTGCTGGCTTTTTGGGCACCAGTGTGGGTGTTTTTGGCGCCTGGTGTTCCCGGGTGTTTTTGGCGCCTGGTGGCCGGTGTTTTCAGTGCCGGGGACGGTGTTTTCGGCACGTTGTAAAGGTGTTTTAGGGGTCTGGGAGTTTTTGGCGCCTGGTCTGGTGTTTTTGGCGCCTGCTCCCGGGGAGGGCCGCTTCGGTGTTTCCGGCGCCTGGTATCCTCCGGGTGTTTTCGGCGCCAGGTAACCGTCTGGGTGTTTTTGGCGCCTGGTACCCTTCGGGTGTTTTCGGCCATCCAGGTGCTTCCGGCACCTGGTCCTGTCTTTCCCTGGCCGCGCTTGGCGGCGGTTTTGTGCACGGGCTGAAAGCAGTGCTGCTAGTGCTTGGTGTGATGTTACCGGCGTCGCCGATGTGGTGCTGGGCAGCCGCGGGCTATTTGGAGTTGGCGCTTAGTTGGTGGAGCGAGGGGGGGGAAGAATTAAGAGCAAAGAGCATTATGAGCTTTGGAAGCTGGCTGTTCGAGTTTAGGCGCGGCTGCTGCGTTGGTGTTGTGGCATTTTGTAAGTGCGCTACTTGGTCACGTGGGAAGGCTGTTTCGGGTTTGTTTGCGATTCGGGTGCTCGGATCCTAGCAGTTTTTGTGTTGTCAGCAGAATATGTTTTCGGTTTGGGCCTCGCTGTCAGTTACAATATTACCTTGTTTGCGCACGCGTGGGGGTTCGTACAGTTGTAAATGCCGCGCAGGAGTAGTACTAAACGGAGAACATAGAGCGGAGCGGGAAACTAAAGATCGCGTAGAGAAACACAGCGCAGACCCCTCTTCAGATCATCGGGCTCTTCCCAAACGTTACCCTTCCCCAACTCAAACCAACCACCCACAACCCATCGCGCGAGCGCCCCCCAAAAAAATTCGCCTCGGCCCCCACAGGGAAGCTGTCAGACCACTCTTCAGATCATCCAAACCCTACCCTTCCCTTCCTGCGTCAAGCCGCCGTGCCCGTGGATTTGAACTTGACTGTGCCTCGAAGAGAGCCCCTCAGTTCTTGGGGCTTCACATGGCTCCAGCCCCTTGCCCTCGGAGTTGCTGCCCACCAGGGTTTGTTACGCGGCTGCGGGCACGTCGTTGTTGCGTTAGCATGGGGGGGGGCTGCCGCCCCCCGCCCTCCCTGCTATATGTAGCCCCCCCCCCCTGCAGGCTGCCCCTGCACCTTGCCTTATTTCACTTGCCCCTGCCTCCAGCTGCCTCTTGTCCCCCCCCCCCTGCTGTCAGAGTTCCGAGCTTGCGCCTTTAGCCCCTCTGTTCTGCATTGCGTGTCGCGGCTTGCGTGTCACGTCTGCTGAGGACCGTGAACGCGCGCTAGGGTTTGCTACGCGGCTGCTAGCATGGGGGGGCTGCCGCCCCCCCCTAACCCCGTCTCTATTTAGGCTGCCCCTGCATCCCGCCCGCTATTGTCAAAGCTGCTTTGCTACACACGGCCTCATTCTGTGTCCTTCACCCACCCGCCTCCAAGCGAGCCCCTCAGTTCTTGGCTTCACCTGGCCCCAGCCCCTTGCCCTCGCAGGTACGTGGCTCATCAGGCTTGTCTTCAATGGCGTTTGTAGCCCCTTTTGCGCGCTGCGTTTCGTCTCTGCTGAGGCCTGTGGGCTGCTAAGGAACACGCGCTAGGATTTGTTGCGTGGCTGCGGGCACGTCGTTGTTGTGTTAGCATGGGGGGGGCTGCCGCCCCCCCCAACCCCCCCGCTATTTTTAGGCAGCCCCTGTACCCGCCCGCTATTTCCGACGGGCCAAAGCTGCCTTCCTACACACGGCGCGTGTGGCACGGCGAGAATTGCTGCTCCCAAACCCTTGCCCTTCACCCAGCCCTCAGCTTTCGGGTGCCTCGAAGCCAGCCCTCAGTTCTTGGGGCTTCACATAGCCCCAGCTGGCTCATCACTCTTGTCATCAGCAACAGAACAACGTGCGAAGAGAGGAGAGGAAGCATCTCCAGGAAACACAAACTACATGAGTGAAAGCTCTGGCTAGGCTTGCAGCAAAGCAAAGGCACGCTTGCGGCCTTTTTTTGGTCAGTGCCTCTGGTTTCCTTTGTTTAGGCCACCAGCGGAGATCATTGCCTGGGCGAATCAGACAATCAAATTTGACGATGGAAGGATAGCAACAAAACAGCAGCGCACGCCCCCGCCTTCTGGGCTTACCTGTCGTCGTCTTGGCTCTGGCCGAGTTCTTTGCAACAGCTTTGGCCTTCGCCTTGGCAAGCGCGCGGCGCTTCCGCGGTGGCTCGGCGGCTGCCTTCGGGCGGCCGCCTTTCCGCTTCTGAGGGAGCGTCTTCAAGTCCACCGTTGCCGGCTTGTGTGTGAGGTCTAGGCTCGCCACAAAGATGGAATGCTCGCACTGGCCGTGGTAGGCGTAGACCGAACAAGAGCACTGCAAAGAGCTACCCATCACGCAGCACAAGTCCTCAAACATCCGGCCGGCTGCCTCAAGCTGCAACTTCCCTTCTCCAGCTAAAACATTAGCTTGCTTGAGCAAGGTGGTGAGGCGACTGCCTGTCGCGACCATGATGTCGGCCAGTTGCGCTGCCATTTTGCTCGGCAGTGGCAACTGCGCTTCGGAATGAACAAGCACAACCCAGTGCTCGTGTGTGGAAGAGCATGTGCGCACATAGAATGTTGTGTCAGGCGACAGCTCAGCAAAGCGCGCCGCAGGCGTTCGACCGGCACGCTTCAGGGCCTCTCCACAAATGAGGTTGGGGTCGATCTCAGTAGTTCTGAGGTGCAAGGGTGAGTCGGCGTGCCACTCGTACCAGGAAGCCCAAGATTCGGTGTAGAGGCGCTGCATGACTCCCAGGACATGAGACACATCGCCCTTGCCACCAAGTTTTTGGAGCTGGGTTTGCCAAGCAGCGTGTACCGCCTCCGCTGGCTGACTGCCGCCGCCCGTGCCAGGGAAGCATCCATCACGGCCGCACCAGAAGGATGCAAAAATGAGTTGGTCTGCATCAGCGGGAGCGCGGCAAAGAGCAGGAGGAAGAGGCCTTTCGTAGGAACGCAGCCAGTCAGCGACGATGCCTTCGCCAGACTCGCGCAAGGTGAAAAGCAGGCTCTTCCACAGATGAGAAAAGATGGACAGTGTTGGCACGAGCCGGAGCAAGGCCAAAGCATCCGCTGTCCATTTCAGATAAGTCTTCACCCACTTGCCTTTCTTTTGCTCCAAGGTCTTGCACTTGCTTGCAAGTGTCGTGTGCTTCTTTTGCGAGAAGTGAAAGAAATCGTCACAAGCTCGAGACGCAGGCCAGCAAGAGCGCCTGGCCGTCTCGATGGCTTTGTGGAAGTCCTAAGTGGCCGAAATGAGGGATCGGACAGGAACGAAAACACGGTTTGGAACATACACCAACGCAACACGCCAAGGCGCCTTGTGGACCTGCAGCGCCACGTCCGTCAACGGTGGGCGGTTTGAGCCGCTCTCCATCCAATGCTTGTCGAAGGCTCGGAACAACCTTTCGTAATTGGCTTCTGTCTCGTCATGGAACACTGCCTGCATGATGGGGACGGCGTGGGACGTGTAAGCCCGGCCTTGGACCCGGCAACCATCCCCGTGGCGAATGAGTGTGGTTGGCCGCAGCTTGTCTTTCACGAGCAGGCTGAGAGTGGCTACACCCATGCCGTGGTTGGCCACCTTCATTTTTGTGTCCACAGCAAGCGCCAACTGGTCATTGACAGCATAGCGGTCCAACATGCGCCGCATGGCTGGCGCTTGGAAAAGGACACAGACCTGTGCAAGGTGGCTCGTGGGGCACACAGGGCCCATGGTTTAGGCTGCGAATGCCCCGAAATTAAAATTAGCCTTCGCTACGATTTGCAACACCCGCCTCCGATTGACTGAGAAGCGGGTCGTCCACCAGGTAGAGCGCGCAGAGGTCAGAAGTGGGAGCTCGAGGAATGTCCTGCAGCTGACACCGCACCACCTCCACGACCTTGGTTGCTTTGTCTGGCATGACCTTGCGAAGGGCGCGGGCTCGCTTCAGCCAGTTGCTCAATTGCTGGTCTGTAGGCAGCCGCTCCCCGGCATTGGCAGCTTGCAGCGCTAGCTTCAAGTCTTTCGAAGCCACACCACCGCTGTCCACGAAGGTCCGAGCTACTTGAAGCTGCCCTGCAGAAAAGACTTTGCTGTTCCCTGCTTCAGAAGTGTGGCAGTGTTCGCCAGTGACCCAGACAAGAAGTGTACCTGGGGGGTGGATGACTGGAGTAAGAGTGTAAAAGGCTTTCCACTGCTTCGGGCATTGCAGATCATCAACGCACTGAATCCGGAACTGCAGGCGGTCCTTGTTGTGGTATCGCTGCCGGATCTCCACACGGCACGACGCCCATGCTGCGTGCTTGGCAAGAAGCTCCCTCACACCTTGCTGTGTCAGCAAAGGTCCAGGAACCTGATGTACACCGGCCATCGTCCAGTCCTCTGACGTAGACGGCGTTGCAGTTGAACTGCCAGCAAGTTCACGTGACTCCTCGTCACAGGGCGCCCCTTCCTTGATCTTGGGCTTGGGTTGGTCTGTTGCATCAGCAGCCGTGCGGTCGCGAGACATAACAGCAAGTTCAGGAGAAGCAGGTTGGCAAGGCTCAGGATGTAAGGCTGCAGCTGCGCCGCTAGCATCAATCGCAGTGGCGGCCACATCTTCGTGCTCTGGGGGAAGGGCATCTGGCCAGGAGTCAAGCTCTGCCGCAAAGTGCCCGTGATCTACGTTCTGCGGCACTCCGAACAAGGTGAGCGGCACTCGGTGCTTTCGAAGCCAAGCCACGCTCTGCGCGCTCAAGGCATCCACGGTGAACTTGTGCAGGAACGCCTCGGTTTCCGAGTGCACCATAACTCCAAGGTGAAGTTGCTCCAAGGCCTCCAGCAAGGACAGTATTCGCTTCCGTGCTGCTGCTACCTGCTGCGTGGTACCCTTGCGCAGAAGCCGCTTGAGCGAGAGCTCAACACAAACAACGTGGGCCTCCCCAATCAATGGACCAGGTGTCCCGCGCAAGACTTTGAGAAGCAAAGGGAGATCTGTTTTGCTGTCCAGTGGAAGCGCTGTTTCACGGCCGACCCAGGCTTGCTCATCCACAGAAACACTCAGGACAGCTTGGCCAAACAAGTATCGCCGATGCATGAACTGCATGCTTGCGCGGAAGACGGCGTCAGAAACTGTCCAGCTCCAGTCAGTTGGGGAAGTGCCGCGCAGGGCATGCGGGAACAGTTGCTCCCCAACATGGTTGCTGAGGATGGCAGTCCCGAGCCAGTACATTGCCTTTGGCATCGAGCGCCGCAAGCTGGTGGAAACAGTTGCTTTGCGAGCGTACAACTTGCCAATTTCCTCAAGCTCCACGAGAACCTCTCGCTGCGCTTTGGAGAGGGTCAGGCATGGGACATCCATGGTTGCTGCCTTGGGGCCAAGCCTTTGTATGACCAAGCCAAAGTAGGCCTCCAAGATAGGCAGCGTGACCTCCTTCACAAAATTCTGCCACGAAGGCTGCGATGTGGTCATCTGGCAGCCAAAGCAGAACAAGCAGCGCTGGGCGAGTCCCATGGGTTTGCGCGCGGCCAACTGCGCCCACCAAGTCTCGAAGTAGAGCTCTTGCTGTAAGAACAAGATGTGAAAGTTGGTGGGGTCCAGCGTCACGCCACATGGCTCTGCAACTGGTTCTGCAGGATGCGGGGGGCGGCTGTTCTCCTTTTCGAGCCTCTGCCGTTCCAACAAAGTGCCGCGGGAATACTCGTTGCCATGCGCAGCGTTCAAGTAGAACGTGAGGTCCACGTACTTGTGTGGGTCGGCAGTGCCCCCAGAGGCAAGCGCCGGGCAGAGCAGCGGGCCCGCCTCATCGCTGTGGACGGTGAGGTAAGCATCGCAGCTGCGAAGTTTTCGCTCTGCGTGTGCGCTTGTGGAAGCCTGCTGATAATGGAAAGTGTCCCAGCTCCGGCCCACCGCCATGGCCGAGTTTTTTTCCAGAGCTCGTTGCATGGCAGCAATAAACGGCTTCATTGCTGGCGACTTGCCTTCTCCAATGCTTGCCGTGCCCACGGTCCAGTGACGATTGCGGCTCACCCAGCGTCCCAACTGGACATGAACATGTTTGTTCAAAACACTGTGAAGAAGGCCCTGAGCAATGTCAAGGAAGAAAACCAGTGGCAAGGATTCAGCGGCAGCTGTGGCATGCATCAACACGATCAACGGGTACAAAGCCGTGTCTGCAAGGAAGTGCTCCACCTCGATCGCTGCGGTGCAATTCACGCGGTCTTGCGCGAGCTGGTGCACCGCCGCTTGATAATGCAAGAGCAAAACCTCCCAGCTTGCATCTGCTGTGTTTGTCGGCGGCAGAAACAGCGGCAGCGAAGCAAGAAAACCGCGGCAATCACCGCCCTCAACAAAAAGCTGCAAGAGCCGAATCGAATCCGACTCCAGTTGTAGTTGCTGACTGTTCATAGGCATAGTCCTCGCCCCCGTCGCAGGAGCAGCCTAGGGCAAGCAAGGTGTAAGTTGCAACAACAAGAACGCACACCGCGCCTCGGGGCCAGCAGGCTCCGCTTGCAGCAAGCTCGGAGTGATGTCCTCAGCAAGGAGATCTTGACACTCCCTTGCAGTGCGGTGAACGCTTCTGAGATAGGCAGGTCGAGGCACTGCCGTTGGTGTCAAGCGATCGGAGTTTGCGGTCGCAGGTGTCTCCTGCTTCACCGCAGGGCTCTGGGCCTGCAAGCGAAGGGCAAGCACTCAACCCACGCTCGAGGCAAATCAAGGCCGCGGACGCTAGTGCTCGGCGCAGGAGCATGAAACTCAGGTACCTCAGCGCGAGCATTGTGGCAAGATGCGAAAGCACAAAAGCACAGCGTAGAGCAGGCGAGCCACTCCGCAACGCTCGTAGACAAGAAGTCGGGAGTGCGTAGCCACGGCCACTGGCGCCGATGACAAGCGCTGGGGCGTGTCCCCATCATTGTATCGCACCCAGCAGTCTTTCTGCTTGACAAAGGCCACGTAGTGCCCAGCATCGGCACTTGCGCCACGGTGCACCATGGCAGCGCGCAATCGGTAGTGCTGCCCTTGCAGCTGGATGCTGCTCAGGCTTTTCAGGTCCAACTGGCAATGCTTGCCAATGTCTTGTCCAGCTTGCCGTTCTAGATTGATTAGCAGAACAATCGCGGCAGACCAACTCCGATGGATGTGGTAGTCCAGCGGCGCATGGCAGGCCGGGCACGTGCGGCCGGCCCCGGCACTAGACACATCTGTCTCAGGGGCAAGAAGAGACGAGAGGGCAACAGAGTGCCCAGCAGCCGCCCGTAGAGGGATTTTGACCGGCAGCAGACTGTGTTGTTCGGAAGTGACAGAAGGCGGTCCGTCATCACAGCAGCGACACAGGCTGCGAAGATGGACAGTGGTGGAACAAGTGACCGAAGACGCGGCTGCCCACTCGCGTTCAAACGCAGGGGACAACACCTTCACGTAGATCTCTGTGGGGTCGTGCTGCTGAAAAACGCTGACTCCTGAGGCAGACAGAAAGTCATTCCAGGTGTCTGATAGCGCGACAGCCGCGCCGCTTTGTCGGCTGCCCTCTTCAGTAGCTTTGCAGAGGCAGAGCAAGCAGTTGACAGGACAGAGCCCGGAGCGGACATGCTTGTCAATGCAGGCATGGAAGGCTTCCGTGGCATGCAAGCCTTGAAGACAAGATGCGAGCCAGCACGTCTTCCCGGAAGGATTAGGGAAGACACCGCGCACGTTGTGGCAAGAGGCACGGCGAGCCGGCGCCAACCTAGCAGAGCCAGAATGGAACGACTTAGTAGCGCGCGCTCTAGGCCTCGCAGAGACGGAAGTGTTGCCAAAGAGTGCGTGCAAGAGCCGGTTGCGCTCTTTCGAGGACAGGCTCCACTGACCTCAGCAATCTCATGAGAGCCGGGGGCGCTGCGGAAGCCAGCTCAGGGTGGGGCTCTGCAGCAAATAGCTCAAGCTGCGCGGCGCCGCCATATGTGGCCAAGCCAGCGCGATGTCCTACAAGGCGGGCGGCCCGCAAACGCGTAGCATGCTAGGCAACAGGCCCAGGCCTCATCCTGGTCAGCGCTGCCCGAGACACGCTGCCAACACTGCCAGGCAAGGGCTGGCTGTGTCCTATCACAAGGGTGAGCGAGGCAAGTCAAGATGTGCATCACTTTGCCTGCGCTGGACAGAGTACCGCTCGTGCTCCTGAGCAGGCACTCTTCGGAGCAAGCGCGCTCCAGCTTTGAGGCTACTCAACTAATTAGGCTGCAGCCGGGGACGGGCGGCGAGCAGCCGCTGCCAAAACGGCCTGCAGGGTGATGAGTGTGTGTGTGTGTGTGTGTGCGCGCGTGTTCGCTCACAGCGTCCTGACGCCGTTGCTTCTGCGCAGCTTTCTCGATATCGCTCGCCAGCAAATCACCTGCTGGCGAGCCAACGCCCAAGCGGGAAAATGCGAGTTTGCAGGACTGAGGCCACGACTCCAAGCGCTTTCCAGGAAGAGACCGGGCGCCGGCACCTGTGACGAGACAAACGTAAGACGACCGCTGAGAAGCGTGCACGCGCAAGCCGCCTCGGACATTGCCTTCTCAGTCGCAATTTGCACGGCTTCCTCATCCCAATCCTAAAGCAGGCCGCCCCTTGCATGCCACTCCAGCATGTAAGATGGACCTCTGCCACAGGAGGGCGTCGACTGCGCAGAGCCCGGGCCTGCGCAATCGCAAAACGCTTGACGCTGGGCAGCCAAACATGCAGCAAGACAACAGCCAGCCGGCAACCTGCTTGCCGCGTTGTGGGCGAAACGGAGGCGGCGGCAGCTGGGCAACGGGCGTGCAGTGGAGGGGCACCTGGAACGCAAGTCGGGCGAGACAACGCAATGTAGCGTAGAGTCCGAGCCAGGCACGGACAACCATCCAGCCTGTCAGCAGGGCAACTTCTGCAGTCTCACATACAGTTGCAACGCAGCAGCACTGAGCATCCGGCGGGAGTGAGCACAGTAAGCCCACAGAACAACCGCATGTATGTAGCCGAATCTATTGGCAAGTTTACATCAGCCTGGCCAGCAAACACTCATACACCAGCCAGCGGTGAGAAAAAAGGCTGGCAAAGGTCCTGGAAGTCATCCGCCCAGCGCGCCTGTCAAAAAAGTAGGAGCAAACTCTTGCAATTAGGTTAGACACATGCGGCACGCAGGTGAAGACCATAGCCTTCAAGCTGCACCCTGACACAGCCATGGGCGCAAACTACCTCGGTCCTGCCAAAGCGCGAAGTTAGACTGCACACAAATAAACCGGCCAACACAAGGCATCCTCCTCGCAACGGAAGGCGTTGTGTGACAGAAGCGAACTGCTGATGGCTGCGGCCCGTTATGGGTGCAACCGACAGCTCCTTGGAGCAACTCACGTCAACCCTGGATTTGCTGAGGGCCTTACCAACTTGCGGCGCCCATGTTCAGGTTGCGCCCTGGCAGGTCGCGCCGTAGCGGCGTGAAATGAAACACATTGGCAAAGCAAACGCTCGCTGTCCTCGTGCCTCCAGCCACACGTCTTTGCCTTGCGAAACTGGACATGGGTGGTACCACTCCAACGACACAGCTCTGGCCTAGCACCATAGAAGAAGCCAAGGCCTCGTGGAAACGATTTTGAGTGCGGCGCGGTCTGCGCTGGGAATCCAAAGTCTGGCCGGGGAACCAGCCGGCTGCAACGCCTGCCTGCTTGTCTGCGCAATGCTGGCCACCTGCCGCGAAACCTCAGGCACGGCGCAGGCGTGCTTCAAGGCCAAGTTTACAAGCATGCGTGAGCCCACCCCCACGCTAGCCAAACAGCAGGAAGCCTGATCAAGCGTGAGACGCACCCCGGCAAAAGGTCTTAAGGGCTTCTGCTAGGCAACACGCTTGAAACAAGACACACGTGTGGCCTCAACACTTGGTTCCTGTTAAGACCTCCAAATGACTTGAAAAAACGCCTCCCACTGTGAGTACTCACATCCAGCACCTGTGGACTGAGACTGAGGAAGGGACAATGCCACAGGCTGGACGCAGCCAAGCTAAGGCACCAGTGTCAGCCAACCGCGCGCGCAGTTCTTTGGGCATAAATTTTGGGACAAGACCCCCGCCGCAGAGATAGCCCCAGCCCCTAACGAAGAGGGGGGGGGGGGGGCGACAACCCCCGCTATTTCCCACGTTTTTGCAAGGGGCAAACTTTGCTTCTGGACTGCAGCTGCCCCCAGCCTCGAAGAGAGCCCCTCAGTTCTTAGGGGCTTCACATAGCTCGAGCCCCTTGCCCTCGGAGTTGCTGCCGACGCCCAGCGTTACGCAGCTGCGGGCACGTCGTTGTTGCGTAAGCATGGGGGGGGCTGCCGCCCCCCCCAACCCCCCCCTGCTATTTTTAGGCTGCCCCCTGCACCTCCCCGCCCATTTGCAAGGGGCAAAAACTTCGCCTTTGGACTACAGCTGCCTCCAGCCTCGAAGAGAGCCCCTCAGTTCTTGGGGCTTCACATAGCTCGAGCCCCTTGCCCTCGGAGTTGCTGCCGACGCCCAGCGTTACGCAGCTGCGGGCACGTCGTTGTTGCGTAAGCATGGGGGGGGCTGCCGCCCCCCCCAACCCCCCCCTGCTATTTTTAGGCTGCCCCCTGCACCTCCCTGCCCGCTATTTGCAAGGGGCAAACTTCGCCTGTGGACTACAGCTGCCTCCAGCCTCGAAAAGAGCCCCTCAGTTCTTGGGGCTTCACATAGCTCGAGCCCCTTGCCCTCGGAGTTGTCGCCAACGCACGCTGAGCTGTGTTACACAGCTGCGGGCACGTCGTTGTTGCGTAAGCTTGGGGGGGGCTGCCGTTCCCCCCACCCCCCCCCCCCCCCCCGCTATTTTGAGGCTGCCCCTGCACCTTGCCCGATAGGCCGACTGCCCCAGGCCCTTGCCCTTGGACTACAGCTGCCTCCAGTTGCCTCATAAAGCCCCAGCCCTCAGAGTTCCCAGCTTGCGCCTCTGTTGCGCGCGATCGCGCGTTAGCGCGGCTGCTAGCATGGAGGGGGCGGCCGGCAGCCCCCCCCAACCCCCCGCTATTTTTTAAGCTGCCCTTGTGTCCCGCCTGCTATTGCCAAGGAAGGAAAGCCGCTTTGCTACCCGAGAATTGCCTCATCATGTGTCCGGGCACCAGCCTCACCCTTCCAACCTAGGCAACACGCTTGGAGCAAGCGACGGACACACGGAGGCGGCCGAACCGGGACGTGCGGCCTCAAGACTGACTTGGTCCCTCTTAAGACCTCCAAATGACTTGAAAAACGCCTCCCGCTGTGAGGGGCGATGCCACAGGCTGGACGCAGCCAAGATAAGGCACCAGTGTCAGCCGAAAGTAGCTAACGCGCGCGCGGTTCGCCACAGGCTGGACGCAGCCAACTGAGGAAGGGGCGATGCCACAGGGCGGACGCAGCCAAGCTAAGGCACCAGTGTCAGCCGAAAGTAGCTAACGCGCGCGCAGTTCTTTGCGCATAGATTTTGGGACAAGATCCCCGCGCCGCGGTCACGGCAGGAATCGAACCACAGAGGCTCATGCGTTCGGAGCCGTCCACACGGCGCCCAAAAACACTCGCCAACCAGGCGCCAAAAACACCGGCCACGCCCGCCAGGCGCCAAAAACACCCACCGACCGCACACAGCCCCAGGCGCCCAAAACACCGACCAGACACCAAAAACACCGGGAAGATAAAAACAGACACCCAAAACACCCGCCAGACCCCCAAAACACCCAAACCATGCCGAAAAGCACTCCTGTCCACAGAAACACCGAAACAGGCGCTAAAAACACCCTACCCCCATTTTATAGAACCTCCAAAGTGGCGAGCGTTACCAGCAAATGGCAACTTGGGAAGGGGAAATCCAGTACCCCCGGCTGGATTGGCGGCGTTGCGCCTGACTTCAGGTACTTTCACGGGTAGATACCACTCAAAATGAGCGATCGTCCAAAACATGAATGATGACCCAGCACGCAGAAAAACCCTCTCTGAAATTTATTCACAGCTCTTGTGGGGAAATGGGGTCCCCCCTGGCAACACAGAAGCACGAAGAAAGCACCACCATGCTCCGGCACACATGGCCCCAAAGCCAAGGTGCATTGCAAAACCAGCTCCTCAGTGTTACACGCGCCCAAATCACAAATGACCGGGCGTGCGCTATCGCGCGCCCCACGTGTGTGAACGTGACCCGCCGTCCATCCCCAAACACTCCTGACTCCTGACTCAAACAAACCATGGCACCGTCCTGATGCAGGTTGATTCCTTGTTTTACAGGCTGAGGGATTTTTCCCCCCGTCCCCCTCTTGGCAAATAGGTGTCTCCAAAAAAACAGCTTGTGGGATATCAAGGGAAAAACAGTAGGAAACAGTGGGTGCCCATGCAAGCTGCGACAATTTGCTCTCCCAGTGTTACCCGCGATAAGTTTCCCCCACCAGAAAGCTCCCATCGGAAAACCCGAGACTCTGTTCTTTCACCGATGCCTTTCTTGGTGAACGCCACTTGAAGGCCGGCCCCATGTTGGCGGTCTCACTCCAAGTTCGCACTTCGTGCAAAGGACACATTCAACTCAAGGGAAGTGCTCTACGCTAGGCACCCTCGAAACGTGGCTTTAGGCGGTCATGACTTTGAAACCACTAGGAAAACCTCAAGAAAACAAACGATCTCAAACACATGGATGTCACCACTCCGTCTTCGGAAGAGAATCACCCGCTTCATATCTGGGCTTGGGGGCATGCGTGAGTGAAACTCTGATGTCCCGAAAAGGGGGGAGGGCTGAAAGGAAGGCTTTAAAGAAACCTTCGGCCCACGGCTGGATCATTTGGGTCTGGAAAAGATAAAGCGTCCCCCTTTAGGTTTTTAACTCCTTGGGCCATGACCCTCCAAAGACCTTTTGCGCCCTAGGAGAACCCCACGAAGAAAGCAAATCTGAGCAGAAAACGACTTAAACCGTTTGACACTAAAAACGGCGGCCACCAGCCTTGAGGGCCGCCAAAACCGTGGGGACTTGATCGCACCAGCGCGGCCGCCTTCTGCTTCCGAGCGTCTATTAGAAAAAGGCCGAAGATCACTGTGGTGACGATGCCTCGCCAGCCAGGGGAACCGCTGTTCGGGTGGGTTCAAAGAAGAACCAAAGGAGACTATGTGTTTCTTCTCTTTTTGGGGACGTTCCCCCATGGAGACACACCCGGCCTGCTTCAGGCTGGTTGATTTTTACAGGGAGACGCGGAGACGCTGGGTGTGGGCTGGTTGTTTTAAGGGACCATCTGCATTGGTTGGGCTGGTCGACTGTAAAGGGCAGGCTCTCTGCAGTATTTGGGTGGCTTGATATTAATGGGAAGCCCTCAACGAAAAGTGTCTGGCTGTTGATGGTTTGAAAAAGACAACCGAACAAACCGTTCATTTCACGCGAACGCCCTCAACAAACTACATTTGGCTGGTTGATGTCAAAGGCCAACCCTGCACAAAAAGTGACATTTATTGTTTGATTAACAAACTAATGTTTGTTCGGGTTTGCTTGTGTTGAAGAGGAACCTCTGAGCACACTGCCATGGCTGGGTGATTCCACGGGCAACCCCTAGCAACATGCGGCCTTTCGTTGGTTGATTTCAAAAGGACCTCCTTAACACGCTATGTTCTGTTGGTTGCTTGACTTAACCCTCGGCAAACAACGTCTTTTACCCTCTCCAGTGTCGGGTTCACCCGACATATGCCCACGGAAACCAGCCACCCCCCATCCGGCCAGCTCAGAACCTGCAGCACCACCCAAATACCAGAAGCCTCCAGAACCTGACCCTCGAGCTCCACTCTGGAGCTCAGGCTTTCAGCTTTCAGCCCTGCAGCTGGGATGCTGAGCACGTGCTTTGACGTGGGGGTCCCGAAGATGGTATCCAAGTCCTGAGCCGAACCCACTTCTGCCCGAACACGGCGTCCCACAACCCGAAAGGGATTTTCGAGCAAGAGGACCGCATCAGGGTGAGCTCGCTCATTTTGCCAGCTCACCTTTCTTTGCAGGCGGAATATTTGGTTCGGAGCCACAAGGCTCGGAACATGGCGCGAAAACCCGTCTCTTTCTTGCCACTCATTGCCGCTTGCGATGGCAGATGTAATTTACCAATGGAACCAAACATGCATCCTTCAGGCAACAAAAAAGTGACAACCACCCACGCCCAAACAGATCAATTGTTGGACTCCAGTCACTCAGAACTGGCCATGAATTTCCAACCTCCACACTCTCAGCCAAGCCGCCGCCGTGAACAGTGCATAGACCTCAGATGGATCCAAACGAGCCCCGCGCGCTCGCGTCGGGTACCCGCCAAGAGAAACCTCCGAAAATCCAGACAGCAGAACAAGACGAAACCTGCGCACTTTCGTACCCAAAGGGAACTTTCTGGATTGACCATGCAGGAAGTTATTATTCTGCTTTGTCACAATCTGAGGCTTGACCTTACCACGGCCTTGTAGTCTTACAAGCATCCTCCCAACGCGCCCTAAGGGACTTGCGTATCCAAACCGGGTGTGGAAGTGTTCGTTCGCTTCTTCCACGTGGGGCGGGGGACATTTGGCCCCTGCCGTTGGGCCCGTGTACCTGCCCGCGTCATGCCGTGCAGAAGGCCACGCACAGCAAATCTGAGAAACTTGGGTGGCGATGTGCGGCTCTTGCCGGGACCTGGTTGCGAATCTCTATACCCAGAATTCCTTGCACCGAGCGTGAAATGCAAAGACGGAATGTATTCAAGGCGTTGCTAGCAAAGCAACGAAGACCCATCAAACATTAAGCACTATAAGATCTCGAGAAAGCCTCGGCTTCCACGCTTACCATTCAGGGGCCTGCACCCACCCTCAACCCCCAGCCACTGCTCACGGGCAAAGGTTGCAAAGGCTCGCCGCCCCGAGATGCAACGGCCACCCGGAATAACCAACCCTGCTGATGAGTGCGGTTGTGGTTGAGTCAGATTCTGCAAAAGCACATGACCCCCTCCAAGAAAACCATCCTGTGCCAATCAACCAGTGGACCAATCGTGGATCCACATGACTCCATGATAGGGTCACACTGCTTGTGCACTGACGTATGTAACCATGTAACCCCAAATTGGACCGGCTTCTCACCAGCCCCAGGCCCCCAAAACCGCAAACACCCCAACCCCCCTTCAACCCCCCAACCTCCTTCAACCCCCCAAAACCCCCCAACCCCTCTTCAACCCCCCCTTCAACCCCCCAACCCCCTCCCCGCCACCCAAGCCCCCCCCCAAGCCCCCCCCCCAGCCCCCGAAGCCCCCAAACCCTCGCCAGGACTCCGTTAGGACGAGGAAGGTGGCCATAAAACCCCAGCTGTCTACAAAGCGCGCGCCTCGGATGGGTCCGCGCGACGCGCGACTGTGCTTGGCCGCTTTGCGCCAGCTGAGTCGCCGGGGGTCAGCTGGGGTTGGGCCCCAAAAGGCTTTGCGCCAGCTGATCGCGGGGTGAGCCTGGGAATGAACCGTTTGTGTTTTTGTCTCCCCAAATCCCAAAATAGGAAACAAGGGATGGTTAGGGCGGAATGTCTGGTATTCAAAACCCATGAGAAAAAGAAGCCGGCTTTCAGGTGCCCGTAGATCTAGTAGGTAAACAGGGGAACCCTTTAAAAACCAAAAGGAACATATATAGCTGGTTGCCTACTATGTGGGTGATTGGGATCCAGTGGGTGTGGTGCCAAATTTCAGCGGTTAAGCCTCGATTGTGGGCCATACACGTCCAACAAAATCCCCCAAATGCTGGCAAAACTACTGAAGTTCAACGCCCTGCATCAACAATTCAGTACTTCCCCTCGGAAGCAAACATGGCACAGCACGCAATCCTTGCACCCAGCCAATAGAGGAAACATCCAGCAATTCACCTGGAACCAAACAGGGGGTTCCCTTTTTAGAGATGCCTCTAGACATGATGCAAATCATACAACTGCTCCCAATCAACACCTCCAGGCTTTGTCTATCTTAGCCTTCCCCACGGGGAGTGGTTGGGCGGCGAGTTTGGGGGCAAATGGGTCGAATTGGAAGTTTGCCTAACGGACCTTTTACCCTCGCAGCGACCCATCCAAACAAATTTCACCGCGTCGAAGAGTGGAAACCCTGGGACTGTCAAAAGAGGTGCGTTGGCAAATTCCGATTCGACCTCGAGGGTTTAAGCCATTTGGCAGGTATGGTTCCGGGGTCCCTCTGTTGAACAACCAAAGGCAGCCCTCAGACAAAAACAGCGACTCCGCACCTTGAGACCCAGGCAACCTACACCAAACCAACTGGGCAAAGATCCCGCAAACCTCAAGCTGGTCGAAGCTGCGAAGGCAGCTTCGAAGCCCCATGCAGCCGGGCGGCAGTCGTTCTGATCCTCAGCCACGCGTTCGAAGCGGGAGCTTTGGGAAAAACCATGCAGAGGAACCCGGGCCTTCAAAACCCAGCCGCAAAGCGGATTTTTGGGGTCTGTCTAAAACAGCTAAAAGCTGGGATGCCTCGTTGACGCTGCCCAACTGCCGGAAGGGCCCGCAGCTTGAAGTGCGTTGTTGACGCATCCAATATGGCGCTGTTCCTCTTGGTTCCCTTTCAAACCACCGAGGGTTCCTCTTGACTCCCCTTAAAACCACCAAAAAAGGGGGGGTGCCCTCAAAAAGACACACCCGTTTCTAGAACCGACTTGAGCACATGCCAACCCATGCGAGGCCAGGCCAGTGGGGCATCAAAGAATGAGCTGAGCGACCCCAAGAAAGAACCCTTCTTGCTGCCCACAGAACAAAAGCCTTCAAATTCAGCTGATGAGCTACTGTGTGTTGCCACTTTCGGGGAGAAGAGCGGCCCTGGCTTGAACGGACCATAACGGACCAACATGTGCAGCTTCAGAGCCATTTAGAAGGGGCTCCCCATTTTTCCCTGCAAGCACCTCGCTAGCAGGAAACTTTCTGGGCGTTGGTGCCAAAGACTTTGTGAAGCGGGCTTACCAAAAACAAAAAGGGCCTTAACTCAGCTTCCCACTAGGTTGTTTGGGGATTTGAACCCCCGGGTCTTGTAGAGTCGTAGAGGATAAGTGGGGTTTACCCCTCCGTTTCACCAGCAAACCACCGATTCGGCTCCAAAACCACCAGAATTGCGCAACGCGCGCCTGTGGGAACTTCAATGCCCCTTGAGACGAGCTATCCTACCAACAAGGAAGCTGCACCTAGCGCCATCATTCAATTGCTTAAGTTTTCAGGGGAATAAAACGCGTGTTCAGTAGGCATAGGCCCCATCAAAACCAACAGGGGAAAGCAAACAAATATTCTCAAGCAAATGAAAGCAATACCTGCTGCTTCGTACTAGTTTTCCAGCGGTTCGTACTAGAACGCCCAGGTTTCCTCCAACCGTACTCATTACCCAAAACGCCCAGAAACTTCTGGGTGTTTGAATCTGTACAAAGGACAAAGGATGAAGAGTCCACTGACGGCTGTGGCCCATGTCCAAAGCGAGCCAAAGTCTCTGGGCTGAAGACGTCCGACAGGTCCGAGTGCTGCTTATTCACGTCCTCGCGCATGGCCGGCCCAAGGTTTTTTCGTTTTTCTCCAGTTGGATTCGGCCAACGGCCAAAACCTGCGGTCCCCTGGTGGCTAAATTTTGACCGGCCCATACCGGTTAAGGCTTTTGCTTCGGTTTGATGTGGCCATGGATCTTAATAAGGGATCCTTTGGTGGCCATCAAAATTCGCTGGGGATTCATGTGCATCACTTTTGAGGTGGTTTCCAGTTTCCTATTAGACTTCATGGCCAATCAAGCCCCGCCAAGATCAAGGAAACTTGGCATATCAGAGGCAGGTTGGGGGACATGACCATGTCACTGCCTCCTCAAGTTGCCAGACATCCACTTGCGCACAGGAAACCAACTGCGTCAAGGACCCCCAAGGCTGCCTTGAAGGGCTTGGCTCATGGTCAGATAGTCTAGGTCCTCCAGTAGAGAGGTTAGAATAAGGGTACCATTTTTTCTGCAGTCTATTTTAGTAGGGGAGCCCTCCCTCAAAAAAGGGTACAAGGGCACTACTGGGGACCCAGTAGTGGCTTTTTCGGCCAAGACAAAGACATTGCCATCTCCAAAGGTGATGTTTAGGATCGCTGAAAGGTGACATTGGCCCCAACTTTTAGAAAAAGCCTACCTCAAAAGTGGTGGACATGCATCCGGACCAAACTCTTGTCCACCATTTCAGGTCCAAGCAGTGACAACTCATACTCAAATCCCCCTAAGGAGGATGGGGGATGCCCCAATTCCAGGTATCTAGCACAAAGGCAAAAATGGAACCATAACTGGAGATCTCCAGGGCACCCCCCTCCCCCAATTCCTTTCAAGTTGAAATGGGTTGGCATACACTGCACACCTCGGAGAACCCCAAAAGCCCCATCCCCATCCCCCGAACGCCGCGCGCGCGCGTCCAACCCGTCCTGTTCGGCGTAAGCACCTCGAAACTCCGAGCGCAAGACTTCGTCCAGGTTCAGCGACCTGGTGCTCCTCGGACGTTTCCCATGCGCAGATCTTCGAATTGCATCCCTGTACAGCTGGTTGGTCTTAAATTTGCTGGGGGGTCCAAGTCCAACTCCCAAAAATGAGATAAATCAATCCCTCTAAGTCATTTGCATCTTGATGTTACTTAAATTTGCCGGGCGGTCCAATTCCAACGCTCAAAAAGGAGATGCCTCTCAAAAAGGAGATGGTCCACGGCAAACAACATGCAACAATAAAAACGGCCCTACTCACATGTTGCATCTCTCATGCTATTTGGTATGCCCTTGGGGTTGAAAGCCCGATGGTTTGGAAGTTTCTATCATGGTTAAGGGCAATATTGGCCTGCCACTCAAACCAGGTACCTACCAAAAAATGACTAAGATTCAGCGGGCGCTATGTCTTCAGATTCTGTTTAGCCCACCCCTAAAAGCCAACCAAAAATCGGAGGGCACGCTCATATCTTCAGATTCTGGTCCCTAAAGTCCAATTTCGGAGGAGACCTGGGAGGGTCTTCCTTTTTGGAACATCGACGGACGACCCAGGTAGGTTGAAGCAACAAGGAATCAACCGGAGTCGCCAGCTATTCATCGGCGTCCTTTGCGGAAAAACAATGTTGCCACTGATGGATCATTGGAACCAAATTGAAACCCGGGGGCCAGGGGGGCATCTATTTTCAGCCAAACCAACCTGAAAAGCACACTGGCTATGCATGTATTGTCCAACCACAACCAAAAGCGACACCCACGCCCCCCCCCCCCCCCCTTCATCCAACTGCACACCATTTTATGCCCGACCCGGCTGCGACCGACTTCGGCTTCGTTCGTCAGCCAGGCTGCGACCTGAGAAAGCCCGGGGTCTGCGGGCTGAGGTCCCCATCCGACACCGTCCTCAGATCGAACCGATCCGATCCGATCGGTCCGATGGGTCGAGGGAGGTACCGATTCGTCGAGGCGCATGGAGGTGGAGAGGAACCTTTTTCCCGTTTCTCATTGCACTGATTCAGTTGGCTTACCTGGTTTCTTGTCCTTTGAACCCCCCCAACTAGAGGACGATTGGCCCGAAAGCATTTTTCCACAGGCACTCATCCAGCCGCGGAGACACCTTTTTTACATCGCTGCGGCGAGCGTGTCTGCGCGCGGCGATGCTCAGTGTGTATGGTCACATGAGAGCTCCATCTCATCATCCTACTTTCCTCTCGAACTGCGCCGCGCGATTTCTCACGAAAGTGGTTGCGCAAGCTGCATTGTTCCAGGCTGCTGCACGCAAGTTGCTCTCTGCAAGCTGCTGCACGCTGCTGCACGCAAGTGCTCTGTGCAAGTTGCTCTGCGCACGTGCTCTGAGCAAGTTGCTCTGCGCAAGTGCTCTGCGCAAGTGCTCTGCGCCAGTTGCTCCGCGCAAGCGCGTTGCGCATGTGCTCTGCGCAAGTTGGTCTGTGCAAGTTGCTCTGCGCCAGTTGCTCCGTGCAAGCGCTTTGCGCATGTGCTCTGTGCAAGTTGCTCTGCGCAAGTGCTCTGGGCAAGTTGCTCTGCGCAAGTGCTCTGCGCCAGTTGCTCCGTGCAAGCGCTTTGCGCATGAGCTCTGTGCAAGTTGGTCTGTGCAAGTTGCTCTGCGCAAGTGCTTTGTGCAATTGCTCTGTGCAAGTTGCTCTGCGCAAGTTGCTCTGCGCAAGTGACTCTGCGCAAGTTGCTCTGCGCAAGTGCTGCCGGAGCTGTGGGAATGTACTTCGCATACTATTTTTGTACTTAAAAGTTGCGATTTTCCAGCCGGAGCTGCGGGGGTGTGCTCCGCGTACTACGTTTGTACTTAAAAGTTGCGCGGGAGCACGCTCCGCATACTACGTCTGTACTTAAAAGTTGCGATTTTCCAGCCGCAGCTGCAGGAGTACGGTCCGCGTACTACGTTGCGATTTTCAAGCCGGAGCTGCGGGGGTGTGCTCCGCGTACTACGTTTGTACTTAAAAGTTGCGATTTTCCAGCCTGAGCTGCGGGAGCACGCTCCGCATACTACGTCTGTACTTCAAAGCTGCGATTTTCCAGCCGGAGCTGCAGGAGCACGCTCCGCGTTCTGCGTTTGTACTTAAAAGCTGCGATTTTCAAGCCGGAGCTGCCGCGGACCAGGGGGGAATCGAACCCGCGACCGCGGGATTGCGAAAGCAGGCGCGCAAACCACGAGACAACTTCCAAAGGCCGTTTCGCGAGCAAGAATACCTAGAACATCCTTCCGGCAGAAATTTCCGCCCATTTTGGGAAAAGGCGCCTTTTTCCCCGTGACGGCGTTTTTGACTTGGCGCCGGCGTTTTTTGCTTGTTCGCGATGAGGTACCTTAAGCATCGCATAGCCCTACTCGCTTGGACTTCTGAGCACTGCTTTTGCTTTGAACTGCGATTCAATGGTGTTCCCTGCCGTTGATGGCTTGTTGGACTTCCATCTCTTTCTTTCTGATCAACCCATGGCTTGCTTTGATGCCCACATGGATGGGGGAAGTTTGGCGATCCTGGAAAGTGCAGGTGCAACAGAACATTCACAGGCGAGCATTCCTTTGTTATTTCTGGGAATGCCTGGTGATGTTTTAGGCCTTCACGACACGCCGGACACTCTTGGCAACGTGTTCTCGTCCAATGTTCGGAGCTTTCTGGGCCGGAGCGCGGGCGGAATTCCCCGGGAAACGGGCGGAATTCCCCGGGAAACGGGCGGAATTCCCTGGGAAACGGGCGGAATTCCCCGGGCGGAATTCCCCAGGTCGAAAAACAATGGACGTCCATCCCCCTTTGATCAGCGTTTGAGACCATGGTTTTAGTTGCATGGCTGACTGCAAGCCTGCCATGGATCTGCAGGGTGTCTGCCATCGCCCGAGACGCGCCGAGACATGCTGGGTGGGCAAGGGAAACAATCATTCGAGTCTAGACCTTCTCACAGCCTTTGCTGGCAAGACGGGCTGGGTGAAAATGGTTTGGTGGCGTCGTCCTTTGAAGCGTGCGTCAGTTGGGACAATTGCCAAAACATTGGCAACCATTGAGGGCTGAGTGCATCGTGGGCATCTAACTGTAGCGTTGCGGCGACGGCGTTTTTCCTTGGCTCGGGCGTTTTCCCCCATCCCCGGCGTTTTTTCCGAACAACGGCGGAAATTTCTGCCTTTGAGGAAGCGGGCGGAAATTTCCGCCAACGGAGTTTCTAGGTATTGCACGGCGCCACAGCGAGAGCGCCGACACGCACAATCTCCGCAGAGGGTTCGCTGAGACTAAGACAAATTCGCACGGCGCCACAGCGAGAGCTTCGACGCGCACGATCTCCGCAGAGGGTCGCGCGCGGACCGCTGAAATCGTAAAAAGTCCCCAGTTTTTGAACCTGGACCACGCGAATCCCCGCAGAGGGTCGCGCTCATGCTAAAAATCGTAAAAAGTCCTCAGTTTTTTAACCTCGACCACGCGAATCTCCGCAAAGGGTCGCGCGCACATGCTAAAAATCGAAAAAGTCCTCCGTTTTTTAACCTCGACCACGCGAATCTCCGCAGAGGGTCGCGCGCGGCCAGCAGAAATCGTAAAAAGTCCTCAGTTTTTGAACCTCGGCCACGCGAATCTCCGCAGAGGGTCGCGAGCGCACCGCAGAAATCGTAAAAAGACCTCAGTTTTTTGACCTCGACCACGCGAATCTCCGCAGAGGGTCGCAATCCCGAGTGACGATCAAACTCCCGCCCCGGCGCCTTAGAAACCTAAACTAACTTACATAGCTGCTAACGCCGAAGCTCTACGCAAGCTCTACCTAACCTTGGCTCTGTGCCACCTGGCTGTGTGTCACTTGGCTCTGTGCCACTTGGCTCTATGCAACTTGGCTCTATGTAACTTGGCTCTATGTAACTTGGCTCTATGTAACTTGGCTCTATGTAACTTGGCTCTATGTAACTTGGCTCTATGTAACTTGGCTCTATGTAACTTGGCTCTATGTAACTTGGCTCTATGTAACTTGGCTCTATGTAACTTGGCTCTATGTAACTTGGCTCTATGTAACTTGGCTCTATGTAACTTGGCTCTATGTAACTTGGCTCTATGTAACTTGGCTCTATGTAACTTGGCTCTATGTAACTTGGCTCTATGTAACTTGGCTCTATGTAACTTGGCTCTATGTAACTTGGCTCTATGTAACTTGGCTCTATGTAACTTGGCTCTATGTAACTTGGCTCTATGTAACTTGGCTCTATGTAACTTGGCTCTATGTAACTTGGCTCTATGTAACTTGGCTCTATGTAACTTGGCTCTATGTAACTTGGCTCTATGTAACTTGGCTCTATGTAACTTGGCTCTATGTAACTTGGCTCTATGTAACTTGGCTCTATGTAACTTGGCTCTATGTAACTTGGCTCTATGTAACTTGGCTCTATGTAACTTGGCTCTATGTAACTTGGCTCTATGTAACTTGGCTCTGTGCAACTTGGCTCTGTGCAACTTGGCTCTGTGTAACTTGTCCAAGGGCTCCGCACGGAAGAACCCTTCGCGATGCTTTCGGGGGAAAAAAAGAACGAAAGGCGAAAATACGTTGACAAAGAAAGGCGTGTTCTCCCGAAAGCACTGGTGCTACAAGCCTGATGCTTCTTGGGAAACCTTTCCCAGGTTGTTTTTTGGAGGGCGTGGGTTCCATGAGAAAACTTCGTATGGTGCCAACTGAACCCCGCGCCGAAGGTCCAACACTTGCCACGCGGGACGTTGCCATGTTGGTCACGCCGAAAAGCGGAGGTGTGTGTGCGTGTGTGTGTGTGTGCGCAAAGGGTCGAAAGGGTTAGGTTCTTCTCTCGTTAAAATGAAAAGAACCAACAAACAACAGCCAAACACACACACACACACACATGCGAACGGAGGCTACCATGTGCTTACGGGACTCGCGGTATGAAAGGCTCCCTCTTGGCCAAATTGGATACCAGCTCCGGAACGGCTCCCTTCCCACCTTCTAGAGGCTTGGGCTCTGAGACCATGAGCACTTAAAGCAACGATTTCCTTCAGGCCGCGGCAAGCCGACTCAATTCGGGGGGGGTTCCCGAAAAAACAGAAGAAAATAGAAGAAAAACAACGCACCCGTGCCTGCGGAAAGGGGGTCTTCTTTGACAAAGATACGGTTTGTGTCCCTCTTGCAGCTTAGGCGAGCTCGCGCCATAGGGAGTTGTTAGACAAGAATGACTTGCTGGCGCGATAGGCAGGGAACGAGAAAATGGGATGACCCCGAACTAAACCATCCCCTATGGTTCCTTCAAGGGAATCCCCAGGTTCATTGCCTCACTCCCTGCTGAGCACCGCCATGACGACGGTCACCTCACAAGAAGTGCAATACCAAGGTATACAGTGAGTTCTGGATCAATCCAGCCAACTGACTCTTGAGGCCAAGCAAAAAGCCGTAAAAAACCGGCCGCCATGCATCCCCCTGCGTTCAGCCAAGGATCTCCTTGCTGCCGCTGCGCAAGGTCGACGCCTGGCGGATGGATTCGGTCCAAAACGATCCGGAACCTCGGCCCAGGCCTGACACTTTGGGCCTAACCTGCGGTGTGTCTCAAAGATCTGGGGAAGTCAAAAGGCTGGCTTCCCTTTTGGTTTTCCCTACCCAGCTCCGGCCTTGTCGCCAATTGGAAGCCGCCTGAGCCGGTCTCGCGAAGCGAGAGCTAGCGGTACCGTGGGGTCTGTTTTGAACGGTTAGTTACCAATGCCTTACCCCGTAAAAAAAACTCCAAGCCCTGGGGAAGTGTTCATCTTTTACAGACATATAGCCCATGGCACCCAAAAAGTTGAGAAAAGTTGTGTTTTTAAGAGGTAAGAATGTTGACCCCAGATTAATAAGCCCCTGCTGGTTAATATGGGGGTGCTTCCTCCAAAAGTGCTCTGATTCCCCAGATTCGGGACAGCCCCCTGTTCCTAAACTGGGGTTGATTCATCTCAGGCTCCCAGTAGGGGAAGGGGAATCCTGCCGTTGATGAATTGTTTCCAGTCGATTTGCTGTGAAGATGTTAGCCCAGGCCGGTTGAAGGGAGGCCTTTACACTTGGAATGCAGTCGTGAGGCGCCCTCTGGCATGCGCAGCCCGTGGGTTTCGCGGCGACCGACTTGACTGTTCTGGCATCATGCTTTGTTTTGCTTGTTTTGATGTTTGGCTCCATGCGAACACGCCACGCCAACTGCGGGGCTCTGGCAAACGCGCACTGCCAAAGCAAGAAAGCCAGCCGCACGCCAAGATGCATGGACTTTCCTGTTTGTCTCACAGAGTTTGGTGGTTTCCCTCCAATTCCCTTTCAACATACCCAAAAATGGCCCCAGCTCAAGGCTAAGCCCCTCGAAAATTCGACTTGGCAAAACCTAGCCCCAAAGGCTCTCGGCCCCCGAATTCTGTCCGAAGGGTTCTGAACTCTGATCCTTTCAGGCCCCAGTGGACGTCAGGAGGGTTGAACGTTTGGTACCAAGTACTCAATTCGCCAGTTGGGACCCAGAAATACGGGGTGATCACTGTTTGGGACCACAAAAGAATGGAAAAAGGAAACCAAAAAGGTCAAAACCAGACATCCATGTTTCCTCTTGGGGTGTTCCAAAAGAACGGCCTCAGAATCGAGTGACAAGCTTCCGGCTTGCTACGCCGACCTTGTAGTTTTGTGGTCAAACTGGGTTGCTCCGCATCTCAAAACGAGGCAGGAGAGTCTCAGTTGTCCAAAGTGTTGACCTTTGTGTTCCTGTTTTTCCTTTGAAACCACAAGAAGAAAAGAAAAAGGTTCGCAAAGAGGCCTTCGCCCAAAGAGGCCTTCGCCCAAAGAGGCCTTCGCCCAAAGAGGCCTTCGCCCAAAGAGGCCTTCCCCCAAAGAGGCCTTCCATCAAAGAGGCTGTCTCAACGGGACAACCCGAACCCGCCGTACGGCCGGCCCCAAACGCAGGCGAGCTGCAGATCGCTGTTGTAGGACTGCCATAGCTTCGGCCAAGGCATAGCTACACCACAGCCAAAAAAAAACAAAAAAAAAGTTTAAACTCAGATCAGATCTTGGGGTCAAGTAGCTTTTAGTAGATGAGCCGGCAGGCTCATAGGGATGCCAATTTTTGGTTCCACGTCATCCATGGGTGTTTCGGCTTCGCCCAATCGGCGGCTTGGAGCTGGCTGTGACTCGGCCCCCCAAGCCCCTGGGGGGCAGACGCGCCAAGGCCTTTGGCCTTCAGGGCCTTCGAGCTTCGAAGGCGGTGAGACGTGCTCCGAAACGCTTGGGCCCAGAGAGAAGCGCGGAGAGCGTCGCGCGGCGGGCGGGGGCGGGGGCGATGCATGCGGCGAGGGGGTGCTAAAAAAAATAGGGATCGAGAGCCCGGCCAGGTGGGAAACCTTGTGCTTTTCAAGGAAAACACAAAACAAAAAGAAGAAAGAAGAACAAAGAAAAAACGAGAAGAAACAAAAACGGGGGTGTTCCAAATTTTGAGACAAAGCCATACACACCGCCCAAGACCAGTGATGTTTTCGGTCCTGTTCAATCCGAACACCTTTCTGTAACACAGCGGTTCCCTGCGTTTTTGGTTAGTTGGGGCGGGTGATGCAAGGGTGCTGCAAGGACCACGGCTGGCAACAGTTTCGCTAGAAGCGTCCTCATCCCGAAACTGGTGGCTACTCTTGTCTCGATTCCTGCAAGGGTCCTTCTGCAAGGGTCTTTCTGCACATCTGAATTGTGCACATTCAGCGCAAAGAAAGCAGAAAAGAAGAAAAGACAACGATGGAGCGACCAACCACCCAACCACCCGGCCAACCATTGATCGACCGACCGACGAACGGACCGACCCACGAACGGACCGACCAACCAACCAATCAATCAACCAGCCATCAGGATATACTATCTAGCCCGGGTGCGAGGGATACCTTGAACCTGGCCTGAGCGCTGATACATGATACTTTGACCACCCACATGACCTCCGCAAATGGGTGGCTCTAAGACAAAATCCAATATCCGCCAATCACATTATCAGGGAAACCCACCCTCCGCGGCACTGCCAACGTTGGCAACGGTCTTGGCATTGCGCCTACCTGCTAAGGTTCTCCGAGAGGAAGCTTGCCTACCCATGGCATGCAAGTGAATCCCAAATTGACCAGGAACCCCCGCGCCAAGGTGGGATACAATACATTGTTACATTCAGGAGGAAATGCCTCACTCGCTCCCATTTTGAGGAAGGAATGACTTCAAAGCCTCGCGCCCGCCGAACCTCGTCTTGCAACAAGCGCTCGCCCGACCTGCCAACAACTTCCAGCTGGAGAATGGCAGAAGTGCCGGAAACTCCGCAGGGCTTCAGCCGAAAATCCCTGCCAAAATCATCGCCCCATCAAACCGGGATCATGATTTTGACAGATTCTGGGGCCATCAAAGCCAGAACCTGGGGTGGTTTCCTGAAGTTTTTTTAACCTACCACCTGGAGGGCGACTTTGGCTGGTGAAATAGCGGGACCAGCCAACAGAAACCTCCTGCGGCAGCCGAGGCTCCACCTGGCTCTTCCGGGGCAAGGGCTGTGAAATCAACTCCTGCCCAAACCCATGGGGAGCGCAGGCGCCGCCGCCTGTGTCGAAGTTTTGGGGCCCACATCAGGTCGCGGCCAAATTGGTTTCAAGGAAACCACCCCAAGCAATTCCAAGCAGCAACTCACATGCATTCGAACTGGCCATTTCCACAGTTGTTTTCTTGGGTCTGCTTGAATGTTAAACGAACAGTGATTGATTCCCCTCGAACCCCCTCAAACTGCCGCGCCCGCGTTTTCCGATTGAAACCCCTACTACTCTCACAGGTGTCCTTTTTGGGAAATAGTTGGCCCTGGTAGGTTGAACCACCAGGTAAACCAAGAATCGCCCTCTATTTATCACTGCCAAACAACCCAACAAGGACGCCTACTGTGGATGGACGAAATCCTGCACCACTTTAAAACCATGGTTGAAGCCGCTGTTCATTCGCATTTATGGGGAGTTTCGCTGGGCTTCTTAAGTGGCGCGAAATGGATTTCGTCCATCCACAGCATGCCTTACTCGATTGGCGCCAAAGCGCGCTGCTGGCCCAACCTGGCCAGACTCTCCAGCAGCCGGGCGCTGGCCAGAGCCGCACCTGGCTGAGAACCGGGGGTGGGGGGGGGAAGGTGCGCCGTGATCTCCTCACTTCCGCGGAAGCCGCCAGGAAAAAATGAGAACATCTTCGTCCAGCAGTGAAATCGATTTCCTTTAAGAACCAAGGAACACTCAAAGAACATATTCATTTCAACAGATGGAAGTGAGTGGATTAATCCAAACACAGCGCCATGCCTTTGATTTGCCACTAAAATGGGCTTCCCAAAAGGCTTAGTTAAAGTCCGGGGAACTCAGGGAGCGAGTTCTTTCGGCAACTCCCACAATGGGATCGGTGAGACACATCCAGCCACGGGGGCCCAGAAGCTGCTCCTGTTAGGCTGCCAATTTTGGGGAGTCCGGGTAACTTCTTGACAACCACCAACCTGGAGAGGCAAGCTTCCTTCTTGAGACTTACCAAAAAGTTTATAAACTTCTTGGGAAAAGTCGGAATTGCGAGGTACCAAGTTCAGGAAGCCCAATGTGCCTCTCTGCTTCAAGGCAAAAAGATGACCCGAGATAGCAGCTAGCATGCTTGCAAGCCCCGGTGCGGCAAAGCAACCATTGGGAAACCGCTTTGGAATTGCAAGTGAAGGACACCCGAGCGGAAGCCAAATCATGCTTGGTGGTCCCCTGCTTTTGGAAACGCTAATGTAGCTGTGCACCGATCACACTTGAACCGCACCCTGCAAAGCACATTGGACCAAGAGAAAAAGAAAGGCAGGGATGCTCTGCCAATAGCGTCCTCAAGCCGTGACTTGCGCTGTAGGGCCAAGGGAACAAACCATCCTAGAAATGCTAGACCCGGTGGGCCAATGACTGCGATCCCCAACCCCGGCCTGCGTCAACGCAGGATTCCAGCGCCAGCGCATCTAGCGACAAAAGTCGACAAAGAAACACCACGTAACAGGATATGATGTGGTTAATTGACATCAACGAACACTCGCGCGCTCAATTGTCCTACTCCGCAACTAGCAACACGAGACACTGCGATCTTCGGCCGCTACAAGACGGTGGCTCCAAAAAGCTGCTGGAGCGTTCATCCGCAGCCAAAGGCACAAACTTCGCACTGGTTGCCACGCAAAAAAAGGGAGCCAGGCCAAGGGTTTGGGTGTCTTCCTCTCGGCCGAAGCTTGGGTTGACCAGGAATAGAGGGACCTCGGGTGAGCTATGTGGCCATGGGTCAAAACACCGTACCCCTAGTGAACATCCCAATCCCCACTAGAATAAACGAAAGTGGGTGGTGCACCTATCCCAAAATGGGATCCCATTGGTTTTGAACCATGGCCATGTGCTTTCAGGGTGTTCAATCTGAAGGCTAAGCGAAGGCCACGGGAGCTTTGGGGCGGAGCAAAAGCTAGGGCTACACGAACCAAGTGGAACACGGCTATGTGGGCCGCAGGTGTTACGGCGTGCTTGCCAACGCAAAGGCAGTTCGCCCCACACAAAGGCTTAGCTGACGGCGCGGGCACATGTTTGAGGCCTTCCCGGAACATCAAGCAGAATGGAAATGCATGCCTCCCACCAAACATCTTAAATAATTCAAAACATATCCTCTCGCAACACATCGCCTTGCATGCTCTACGCCGAGCAGCTCTGTACTTGGCTTTTCCCCATGCACCAGTTGTACGGTCCTTCGAGCCCAATACGGACTATCTACTTGCAGAACAGATTGGCCAGCTTCGACCAATAAGGAGGAAGTAGTTTCCAAAAAGATCGGCGTGGAAGCACCCACCGCCCCACAAGCACAGACCCTCCCTCCCACTCACATGGCACCTGGAGGGAGGGTACCCGGCCGACTTCGAGGGGCCCAGACAGATCCCCCCGCCTGTGCCCAGATCTGCGTAGGGGCCTCCCACCTGCGAGGGAGGGAGCAGACACGTTTGGTGGGGCACGTTTGGCCGGAAGTGAAAAGAGGGGGACCCCAAGTTATGGCCCAAAAAACGCGGGGGGAAAAACACACATAAACGGAAGACAACAAAACCAACAGCAAACGAGAATGAAAACAGACTCTTACGTTTGCCTATTGTTGTTGTGTTTGTCGCTTTTTGGTTATAATATATATATATATATAAGATAAGAAAACCCATCAAGCCAAAAGCCCCGCGAGCGAGTCAAAACATCCGCACCCTGCGCGACACCAAAAGCACGTCGGGAGGCACCACGCCCACCATTCCGCAGACAAGAACATGCCCCAATGGCCCAAACAGAGGACACAAGCTGGATCATAGGTGTCCTTTTAGGGGAAATAGATGGATATCCCTGGTAGATGATGAAATCGCCAGGTAAACCAGGGTCATCTATTGTTCTAGCAAAACAACCAAAAAAGGACACCTATGAGCTGGATTGTATCGAATCATACCCAAGAGGACTGAATCATTTCACTTGTCCCGGAAGGTTCCCTCAGCTTTCACGATCGCAAAATGAAGACTACCCTATCCACCCTTTTTACAGCCAGAACCTGACGTTCTGGGGGGGTCCTGGTTTGGACCATTTTTTCCTTTAATGGGACCACCTGTCTTTGGACCATTTTCCTTTTAAAGGGTCCATTTTCCCCTCAGGTTCCATGTGAAATTGGTGGGAGAGACCCACGCCAACAGCACAGGTTTCTGACTCTTCAGCCTTGTGGCCCTCGCGCGCTTGAGGAGTGAGCCACGGGAAAAAATGTGTGAAAAGTAGTGAGCCATGGTGTCCAAATTTTGGGAGTCCCTCTATGTCCCTCCCCTTTCAACTGTGCTCTACGCCGCCAGGATCTCTGCACAGCGGTCGCGGAGTTTCAGGCCTTCTGGCGCCTTTTGGCCAGAGCAGGCGGTAGTCGAATTGCGCGCGGACAGATCCCACCTGCCCACCTTCAAGAAGGAAGCTAGGGGCAAGGTCCCCAAAGTGCATTTGGTCTTCCAGAAGAAACTGAGCTAAGATAGCTGAACTTCCAAGAAGAATAAATCCCCCCACCTCCGTTCCATCTTTTCAGGCGTGGATGAAATCAGGACGCCCTCTTGCACTCAAATCACCCGAAAGCTATCGCAGAACCCTACCCTTCCAGTTTCAAAGGCTGGTTGGTCGAAACCGGCGTGCGCAGTCGCTTTCCACATCTGCGCAGAAGCGCACTGGTTGGTTAGTTGGTTCCAACAACATGCTCCGACGAAGGGGCTTATGAAGGTCCGGCGGACACCAGTTAGCTGAGAAGAACCGCCGGTTGCGTCCCTGCAAAGGTTGGGCTCCAATTCCGAGGCAGCGGCTCGCGAAGCTCCTCACTCCGCCTTTGGCTCCTCCCGCTCAGCCGTCTTCGAACCAAGGGCAGCGATCAGCTGCCGCAAAGCCTTGCCGCGCTCCTGCGTCAAAGTCAGTGGAGCTTGGGAGACCTGCCAATTCTGTGCACGTGAAAAAACAACATCTCTACAAAGGTTGATCCAGACATCCGAGTGCAAACATCACAGAGTACCAGACTTGGATTCGAACTTCTTCTTCTTTTGCGACAGCTCGGCGCCCGAAGGGAGATGTCATCGTACGGTCGGGTGAGCCCTTGAATTGTCCGGGGTTCGGAACAGGATGCTCAACTGGGGAAGCTGGTAGGGTTGGGCGGGGGGGGGGGAGGGGGGGAGGGGCCAAACCCGCGGTGCCAGATCACCGGATTGGCCAAGCTCGAAGGTCGCCGCCTTTCGGACTTAACACGGCGTGTCTTCTTTTTTGAAACCACAGTCTTTTTGTTGGTCGGCGGGGGGGCCTGTTTTTAGACAAACCCACTTAGAAGCAATCAAAAGTGCAGAAACCTCAAAACTTAAGGAAACCCAAGCAGCTGTCACCCCTTCTCCCTCGACTCCTCCTGGTCCTTCACTAATTATCTCAGCTCTTGCCTACTAAACTTGTCATAGTTCATTGCTGGCAGCCAGGGAGGAAAAAGCAAAGGCACTTCGCCCCGGTCCTAATGATTGTCCTGATTGAAACGCAGAATGATGCGATGTCCCAAAAAGACACAAACACTGAGAAGTGACTACAAGTTTCCAGAGAAGTCTCCATGGTAAAGAGGCGGGCAGAATTCTTCCAAGTCCGCCCTAGCCACCCCCCGCCCCGGAAAAAAAAAAGACTGCCAGATCTTTCGCCAAGCTGTCGGCTTGCCAAGGCAAACAAATCCAGAGAGACCCCTTTTTTGCACGCTAGTGGTTGGTTCCAAAGCCACACCACTTAGCAAAGAGAGAGATCCCCCGCCAAAAACATCCCAAGAAAGGAACATGATTAAAACAAAAAGAAACTCAGAACCCCCCCCTCAAAAAAAAGAAGAAGAAGCAGACCACCCCCCCCCCCGCCCCCCCGCCCAATAAACAACCAAAAAAGGAAAAAGAAAACAAAGTCCTGCATCCAAGCCTGTCTGGAGGCATTCCCTTGGAAGTGCCACTGCTCCCAGTCCTGTCAGAGACTCGTTTCCGCTCGGCTTCTCTGACATTTTTTTCGGGGGAACCCCCCCAAAAAAAAAACAGAAAGAACAAGCGGTTTAAATGAACCACCCCCTCCCCCCCCCCCAACAAAGTCCCTTGGGGCAGCTTCAAGTTTCAAGGGCCCCTTCAAGAGCCGGCCCGCCCCGTCTCCAGGGCCCCAAGCCGCTTTCGCGCGATCCAACGGGCGTCCCATCAAAAAGCTCCAGCTTGGATTTTGGAGAGAGGCTCAAGGGGAGACCCTGTGCCCCGAAGGAAAATTTCGGCTTGAGAGCCCATCCCTCGCAACATCACCCCAAAAGACAGCTCGCTCACTCTAAGGTTGCCTTGCTTGACACGCCCCAAAAACATGAGTCGGGGGCGCGAGAGAAGAGGCAGGCCCCAGGCCCTCAGGTTCTTCTTGGCGGGCTTGGTGATTACAAGATGCTTCACCCAGCAGTGATGCTCCCTCCCCCCACCCCCCACCCCACCCTGAGGGCCTGAAGCTGGTGCCCCTTCTCCTCGCAAACGAAGACCTCCGGCCAGCGCCGCGCACAGCCCCTCGCCATTGGATTCGATGGGGCGAGCAAAAACCGAGCGAGCCATGGCTCGACCAACAGCAAAACCGAGCCATTGGTGGGAAAAGCCACCATGAGAAGACTGAACCATGGAAAGTAAGGCAGAAAACTCTGGTGAAGCAACCATGCTTTTGAACCTCTGTGGAACAAGACCAGGGTGGAAAGATCGCAAAGAATCGCCTGGTGGCTTTCCTTTAAATGCGGCCGGGGCCTGGTTGGTGAAACATCGTTTGCACAATGGCTACAACTGTATGACCAGCATCGGAGGCTTGGATCCATCCTTTGACTTGAGATTTCTCTGAAGAAACATGGAAACGAAGCAACCATCATTTGTAGACGAATCTCCTTTTGGAGAAGGTACCGCTCTTTGTTTTTGTTTATTTTGGGTCCTTGGTGGCTGAGGTGGCGGGGGGCACGTGGTGATTTGCAGGGAGTTGCCATCCAAAGGCTTTGGATTTCGCCACGAGAAAGTCATGTGGGTAATGGTGGCCTTGTCTGCGTCAACCGTGAGGGCAGGTAAAGGCCGAAGTGGCCACCTCCAAAGAAAAACGCCAGCCCGGAGCCCAGTACAAAAACCACTGAGGAGTATCTCTGGGTCTTGTGTTGGGCTGTTTTGCACGTGACACCTGCCATGGCCGGACCAAGTAGTTCGAATGCCCAACCCACGGCACGACACACACACACACACAGACCCCCTCCCAATTCTGCCCCCTGCGCCCTTTGCACCCCTGAGCCTGCGCTGTGCCAATCCCTCCCCTTCCCCCTCCAAATAAAAAACACTTGCCGGCGAGGGAAAGACCATCCAAGACAGCCCCTCTCCTAGAAAAAACAACCCAAAACAGCCCAGCGCCACAAAAAAACGCCCCACCCACCCCCCTTCCCTCAAGATTAAACAAATGAAAGAATCTCCTGATAGCTTCCCTTTTCGTGCGGCAGGGGGCCTGGTGGTTGAAGCATAATTTGCACAATGGCTGCAACTGTGATACCAATGGAAAGCAATCCGCAAGACCCCAAGGCCCCTTTGACTTGTGGAACATGGAAACCAACCAATCATCATTTGCCCTGTGCCAACCCTCCGCCCCCCACCAACAAAAAAAAACTTGCCGGCTGGGGAAAGACCTTCCAACTGGTGGCTTCTGTGTCGGATTCCGTTCCCAGAACCTTCGACAGCCAGCGCCACAAAAAAAAAAAAAAAACATGAAAAAAGGCATCACAAAAGAAAACAGTTCAAAAAACAAGTTGTGTTTTTTTACCATATTTATTTAAAAAATATATATATATATATGAAAACACGAGAAACACAAATCAAGAAGAAAAAAGACAGGCGAAGACACCGTGCCTGAGCACCGGCCCCGCGTCCCCGGCCCAGCGGTCCCTCGGGAAGGCGCTCGCCGCCTCCGCCTGGACGAACTTCGGCTCGAGGTCAAATTGGGATAGCTTGTTTTTAGTGTATATATATATATAGATATATATATATATACATTCAGAGGAAACATAAAGCGCGAGACCGACACACACTTTTCCCCCAGGCAAAAGCATGTCAGCTGTGTATGAATGTTAATGCATTGGTCACTGACTGCCCTCAGCTATGCTACTGAGGTGCAGCAGTATCCAGCTGGACCCCCAGCTTTTAGCCCAGGCCTCTCCCCAAACGGGCACAGCACCTGAATCGCAAGAGGGCCTGACACTAGAAAGGAGATGGGGTGCAGCTGGAAGTGGCAGCCGCCCCGCGTCCCTATTCATCAGCATTCCAACTGATGCATGGACCGTGGCCTGCCACACCCCAATGACGAGAAGGCCTTTTAGGCGACTCGCCCCAGGGTTGGGTGGGTGGGAAAGAAAGCTGTTTTGGCTCAGCTTGAGCCAAAATGGCCCCCATACACCGAGCACATTTTGACTCAAGCTTACATGTTCCCTGAATGATGCCATGTCACCCAAGGCCTGCCAAGCACTAACATGGAACACATTCAGAGGAAACATAAAGCGCGAGACCGACACACACTTTTCCCCCAGGCAAAAGCATGTCAGCTGTGTATGAATGTTAATGCATTGGTCACTGACTGCCCTCAGCTATGCTACTGAGGTGCAGCAGTATCCAGCTGGACCCCCAGCTTTTAGCCCAACGCACTTTCACACACGCAAGACGACCGGTCTTTTCTGCGCTCCACCCAATGCACTTCACATGAAACTAAACACTTTGATACATGCTCGCATGGGGAGTAAACATAGTTCCTGTCTGAAGAAGCTCTGCTGTACGTAAAACTGATTGAGTTGGGACCATGGGTCATCCGCTCCAAGTCTTGAAATGGCGTCACTCCAGTTGCTTTTGGATTGAATCCACTCAAAATAAATGGACGTCTCTAACCCGAACATCGCAGCATGTGTAAGCATGGCTAATTGATCAAGGTCAGGGGTATCTGAACGGCCACGCACCACGGCCATCAGAGCAGCGACATTGTCCAAGAACCAGAGTCCTGTTCTTCCTCGGAAATGCTCGGGGTACACGGAAAGGGCTGCAAGTACCATAAGCAGTTCCAGTTGTGCTATGTGCCACCCATCTGCCCGCCAGGAGTCGTACAACGTCTGGGGCACATGAACCACATGCCCCAGCCTAGCTTCACTAGCAAGCCCAGGATCGAGCACCACTAGGAAGCCTGCCGTTCCCTGCCTGGGGGTTTCCAACGCAGCGTCTGAGGCTACTACGAACCTACGTGGGTTGGCTGGGGCTAGTGACCAAAGGCGTCTGGGACGTTCTGCCAAAACTGACTCAAGCAATTGGAAAGCGCTTTCCAGTGCCGGTGTCAACGCAGACGTCCGCTCATACTGTCTATCCTTGAGAGCCCCCAACCCTGCTTTCCCAACTTTCCCAAAAATCCCTTCCTGGAAAAATTGGTGCAGCCAAACAACTTACTAGCAGCGCCTGGTTTCAGCATCCCTGCTGACCTGGCTTCCTGGATGAAGTGGATCACCTGTCTCGGGGCCAGAAGGTTACTGTCTGCTTTGTGGTGAGGTGCTCCAGGTTATGCATCAGACCCAGGAAGTCGCCTTCACTGGAAAAAGGCTGAGATTTCTCGTCGGCCCAAGGAGTACCCAGCTCGGCCATGAATCCCTTCACGGCCACTTGAGCGGAGCCGTTGGAGCTCGCCCAGTCCTGCATGGTGCAGTCATCGAAGTACATGGAGAAGAGCACACCTAGGAAGCGACGAACCAGGGCCTCGCACAGCCTGCTGCATCGGTTGAAGGAAGTGACTGCAATTGGCAACCCAAAGAGCATACCACTGTACAGCTGGAATGCTGGACTGTTCCACTCCGGGTGCCAAAAGACCACCACACATGCTTCCGCATGCTGGGGAATCATTGGCACCAGGCGATATGCGTCTGGCCAATCTTCCCCTGCACTGTGTAATTGGTCAGGAATGCCTGCGATGGTGCCTCCTCGGAGGACCGCAGCTTGTTGTAGCGCCCAAACGTGCTGTGCCGGCCGGAGAGCCGAGCAAAACTCTAGGTGGTTGGCATCAGCTGATAGTTCGCTCTGGCCACCCTTGTCAGCATCATCAATTGGCCGCACTTTGCCAGTGCTTTGAGGGATAGGAAAACGAGGGATCAGCCTCACTGGCCGACGCTGCACTTGCCTCTGCAGTTGTTCCCATGTGAGGGGTTCTGTTGCAAACCCTTTGCTGGCATCCTTCAACCCCGACTCCAACATGATGCCATCCAACGCTCCTGGCCTGAGCCGGGATAGAAGAGCGGCGTTGGTGGTGTCCACGTCCGCAAAAAGGGATTGCAGGTGGATAGGGTCGATGTCTCTGGGCGCAAAGGCCCCGCACGGGGGAGCGTAAGCAACCGCCGGGAATCCTGTCACAAGGTCGACTGCGAACATGTGGTCCGGCCATGAAATGATCAGGAGGAGCAGGGCTACCAGTGCAATATGCCTAGTTTTGGTGACTCTAGCAACCCCTGGAGGCTGGAATTGCCGTAGGTGCTTGGTCACCACCTGCCATCTCCGTGACAGCTCCTTCAACACTCCTAGGTTCCGGCTGCTTCCAGACGGCCTCGATGCTCCCAGGTGAAGTCTGCTGCAAACAGGAGGTCGTGGTCAAGGCAAATGGGTTGCTCCGTGGGGAGTGTCTGGCCTGCTGCTGTGATGGCTGCTTGGAAATGCAAGTCCGGATCCAGACCGTAGGAGACCACTGGCGGCAGGGCCGCACGATGCGCCATGGCTCCCTGCTGTAGCCCAGCTCCCGCTCGGCTCGCAAAGAGGCCTTGCCGATCCAGAAACGCGGGGCCTAGCTCCCCGTCCACTTGCAGCCCATTGCCTAGTCTCCAATCCTTGTAGATAGTGAAGGGTGGCTGATTGAGCAAGTCCTCCACCAGCGGCCATTCCTTCAGCCCCGCAGTAAACTGCGGTGGATACAGCTTCCGGAACGCGGCAATCACCTCCTCCTGGACAAAGTGCATTCCCGGCGTCCAAGGCATGGACTGTGCTGTTGGCATCCCTGCCAAACAGACCCAGCGGCGCCCTGTTGCGCGGGGAAGACCACCTCGTGCCTTGCGCACCTGTGGGATGGTGGTTGTAGCAGCCTCTGCAATGAGAGCATCAGCATGGCAGAGCTGGTGCGGCGCGCAGTCGCAGACTAGGGTCTGGTGGTAGAGTTCCTCCAGTTTGCCGGGAAGTTCTGAGGTCTTGAGCCACTGCACGTACAAGAGAAAACACTCTTCGCGTGATCCATGCTGTCCTGGCACGAATCTAGCTTTCCAGCGTGTGCTGGGCAGCCTGTGCGAATGATGTCCAGGACCAACATAGATGTGCCCCTCCGGAAGACCCGACTGCTTAAGCTCCTCCAAGTCAAATTCAGACACTGACCGGCGCCGTGGTATATGGCTAAGGGAAAACTGCTGCTGAGGTCCAAGCCCAACAGCACTGCCGTAGATACCATGGACCACTGTCTGGTTGCACGGGAATCCCAGTCAAGCCATGCTCTGCGATCACCCGTACAGCTGATTGGCGGAGAGCGGGGGACACGCAACTGCGCTCTGCCTGTTCTGGCTGCCCACCACGAAGCAGACACCGCAATGTGGTAAGCTAGAGCAGCTGTGTACTCCGCCTCGTCGTGACTCGGGTAGTGCCTCTTCCCATCCACCAAGAAGGGTTTCCACTCCTCCTTGGAGTGGATGTGACGGCACTGGACTGCCACCTTCATGTCGATTTCCTCTATGTTGTGCCTTAGCCTCTGCCGTTTGCATCTAGCACCTTGAAAAACACAGGCGTCATAATCAAAGTCCTGCCAATGGCCCTTGCTCCACATGTCCAGTTCTGTTGGTAAAAACCAGTGCAAACTGTTTTGTGGGTTCTCTCTCACTGATGCCCCGCCTCGGGCTCTGTGAAGTTGGATCTGTTGCAGGACAAAGGCACAGGCTTCGTTGTCTACCTTAACTCTGCGAGCATCCCTGCTCGAGAGGCCCGGTAGCCCTAGAGGATGCTCTTCTGACCTGAGGGGCGGTGGAGCCTCCGACCCATCCGCAAAAACTCTCGGGATTTCGCGGGCCGGCTCTTGGTAGAACAGTCAAAGGCAGCACATATGAAATCTGTCCGAGTCAGTTCCTCAGCGAGCCATCCCTGGCACGCGGGACTAGACAGGTCATGAGTGCTATCCAGACACCAATCGACCCCCAAACAGTCCCAACCGCAGAACCTGAGGGCGCACGCGACTGGCATGTTGGGCCCACAAAAGAGGTCGGCCGCCCTAGGCTTGGTTTGAGGTGACTCATACTGTTCCCCAACTGCCCCCATCACCTCAGTGGGTTCAGCGGGGCCCCCTCAACTCTTTGTCTTCTTCACCGGACATGCGTGGGCACCATGGGTCATGTTGCAAACCCGACCATTGCGAAGCAACACGGCACACCTGTGAAGCCCCTTCTTGCAATTGGCCGCCTGGCACCTACCATGTTGGAAGTCCTTGCAGAGCTTGTCCCCTGAGGCCGTGGTGAACTTCACGGGGCGTCCCGCAATCTGCTCCTGTGCCCCTGCTGGCAATGCGGGCTTGCCTTTCTCCGGTTTCGGCAGGGGGGGCGCTGGTGGAAAAGCATGCGGGACAACTGATGCAGGTGTTTCACAAATCCAGTGGGCATCTCTCAATTGCATGGTCTCTTTCACGATGACGATAACCCCCAAATGCTTTTGGGACTGCCTGAAGGACTGAACCCAATGAGCACGCTCCTGGATATTCTGCTGCTCCAACCACGCCAAAGCCGATGCACCTCCTTTGGACTGAACAGCCCGAACTGCCCGAAAATAGTAAGCCATGAGGGTCCAGGGGAATTTGCACCACTTTGGTACTGTCCGCACCGAGATCCCTCTCAGTGCTGGGGTCCGCCCCACCTGGAATGGCCCGCACTCCTGCAATGGCCAGTGCCAGCAAATACGTGTGCAACCGCGACAGGTATCCTGACAGGTCCTTAGTGGCTGGTGCAACTTCCTCAGGTGCATCCATGTACAACATGTCTCCGACTTTCTGTCGCTTGCGGGACGATGTAACCTGGAACATCAACTTTTTCACCAACCACAAATTGGTGACCATCAACATCCTCTTGTGGCACTCCCGTGCCACTCGAGATATCAATGAATCGGAAGGGTGAATTTCCGGCGGAAAACTGAGTTTGTACCTCCTCCAAAAACTCGTCTTCAAATCAAGTAAATCTTCGTCCCCCAACGGATCGTCCAGGTCCTGGATCTGAGCCTGGCTGTGATCCTTCTCACGGGCGGTAGCTTGCAGCCTAACGCTATGCCAGGCTTTCCTCAACCGCGCTCCTTCCAAGGAGGGGTTGGGCAGATCTTTAATCTTGGATAACCAATCATCGGTCTGCTTCTCTTCGTGAAACAAAAAGCGAAACTCTTCAAGGTCCTGAATTCCTTCGGACAATATAGCTTCTACAACCTTCTTATCCCACTTGAACTCTTTGCCCAGGCTCTCGAACGTCTCTCGCGGTGTGGCCTTCTGCACCACCATGGGCCTGGCCGCCATTGCTCAGCCGACCTGGGCCGTTGGGAAGGCACACAAACCCACACCACTCTCGAGCCTGACAAGTCCTACCAACCCAACTATGACGTGAGAGCAGAACAATCCACAACTGTGCACCAGAGAGCCCTCAACTGGCCACAGCTTGGACAAGAGACCAAACTGTAGACTGCACAGACCACAGCTGGCTCTTTTTTTGCTCTCATGCCACGGAAAAGAAAAAGGGGGCTGGTGAGTTGGGAACATCTGCTGAAGTGGGGGATCATTGCGATGATAAGGCATTGAGAAGGGCATCAAAACTCATCAACTGAACATGTTGCAGTGGTGTTCCTAACCCACGTGTGCACGGATGCTACCCGGCAGCAAAGACAAGCAGTCCTCACACACTCCTCGCTCATGCGCCAACGCTTCCCAGATGTCACTGCAACTGAACTCCGGGTGCTCCAAGCGGGCCCTGTTGATTCCTCTTCGCATCTGGCAAAGAGGGATCCCTCCACTCATTGCATGGAATCGTGAAGAAGGCCTCCGTGCCACCTCGTAGCCATCGACTGGGGCTCCCGCTCCAGTGCGATGCCGAAGGCGGCGTACCATGCTGGTAGCCCATCCCCAGTTATCCTGTGAGTGGTGGCGGCCGCCTGTCCACATGCGATGGAGTTCCACCGCGCGGGCGTCCTGGATCATCGTGGTGGCCCGATGCATGTCGCCTCCATGGATCGCTGCAAGCATCACCCCTGCTGCCAGGGGTCCACGGTGAACACCTGCAAGACAATGTACATATGCCCCTTCCCCTCTTTTGAGGGTGGCTTCCACCAAGTGCCAGGCCTGTACAGCCTCTGCGTCCCTGAATCTCTCATCAGCTGCAGCAAAGCGCACCTGCATACAGCCCTGAGGAACAATCCCTTGTTCCCCGGCTGCGCGCTGGGTGTGTACTGGCTGAAGGAACGCTGTCACCATGGCTGTAATGCCCTGTTCTGCGAAAAAGCTGCGAAGCGATTCTGTTGGCAAAGGGCCCAACCAAAGAGTGCCCATTCCCTGTGGCACTGGCAAAGGTGTGGGCGGCTCTGGCCTGCCGCTATGGCCGGGCTTGGACCATCTCTCCCTCGCCCACTGGTTGAAGATCTCGTCCTCTGGTGGGCTCCTGGATCTGGACCGCGCCGGCTGGCCACCCCTTCGGAAGGCTCCCGCCTCCCTAGGTCGGGCCTCGCGGGCTGGCTCCAAGTGAACCGGCAATGCAGGCTCCTCCTCCTCATCCTCAACAGCCTCCACCTCCGGCACAGGGCTCACCGCCCTGGCTGCTGCTGCCCGTACAGGTCCCCCTGCAGGGCTCACAGGGGCCCGATCGCCCAAAGATGCTGCTGATGATGTAGGGCCAGCTGCAGGCCATTGAAGCTCTTGGGTCGCTTGGAAAGCTTCCCGGGACATGTACTTCTTGGCAAAGCAGTCCGCTGCAGGGTGCTGTCCAGCGCAAGTCCTGCCGCTGCGCATCAAGATTCCGCACTTATGATCGAGGCGGCAGTCGGGATCTGCGCAGTTGTTCGTCTGGTACCTCAAGCAGAGCACATCTTGTTCGCGGCCTTTCAACCGCAAGGAGACCACCTTGGCGGGCACCAGGTTCTCGAGCGGGGCATTCCGGTAAGCCATCTTGGGCGATGTCAGCGTGAACCGGCGGGCCGCCCGGGCGCTAAGCCCTTGAGACGCCCAATGAGTGACATGTTCATGCACCAAGCTCAAGTCGCATTCTAGTTTGGCCTTTTCTAGATGTTGCTGCCACGTGCCCGGGCTAATGCTCTCCCATGTGGTCACATGCACTGATGACAGAGCAGACCTGAGAGCCCCGGCCAATTGCAGCTTGATCTTCACCGACAGCAAGTAGCGCACTGCACTATACCGCAAAGGCATCAAGCTCTGCCCCTCAGGCGGTTTCAACTGCCAGTTGGACAGAGCTTGAGTCTCAGTGGGTTCCAAACCTACCAAGGAAGCCAGGGTGGGCAAAACACGCCTTGCTGAATAACTTGTAAGACTGTCAGGATCCTGTACGTGATCCGACATGATCCGACGAATGGCTGATGTGATTGCGGATTGAGTCAGCGAGGCCAACTTTGTACTGTCAAAAACCATACCGAAATCACGCCGCTTCAAAAGTGGAACTGCTAAATAGGCTGGCTTGTACATCTCCCACCAATCCCACTGGGTTGTCACGAAAAACCGTGGGATGGCGAAGTCAAAGCCCCCATGCCTGAGGTTCTTTTGCTTTCCTTTTGGGCACCAACAGTGGATCATATTGGGGCTAGCCCGCAATACAACGGCCCGGCGAATATGGGCCATGCGAAGGCAGCCAAAGCCCTGAATCCAATGTCCAAGCATCCCAGTCCATGCAGGGTTGCCCGCCCTCTGGGCAGCAATGATGGCGGTCTCCAAAACCCTCAACATGGCAGGTTCCAGCACTGGGGCCTGTTTGGAGTTATCCCCAATGGCCGGCTTGGCCCTCACAACCTCCGGCTGTAACACTGAGTCCATGTGCAAAGGGATCAGCAAATTGCGTTGGAGCCATTTCAGTGAGTGATATGCCCTGCCCATTGCCTTGTGTGAATGCACAAACGCCTCAACTGTTGAAGCTTCCAGCTCAACAAGAGGGAAGCCATGAGTTCATCCCAGGTCATAACCGCTCGCGCCACAGTCGCGAACTCTGCACTGCCCTGCATGCACCTGCTGTGCCCGGCGCTGTGCTGAGTCCAGGCGCTCCTGCAGTGTGGCTGGCGGTAAGCCAGCTGTAGGGCCCTGCGCAGCTCGAAGGATCTGCACCAGCTGCTCCACCTGGGTCCTGCCTCTCGCCTCAAGCACCTTGGCTGGGGCCCTGGCCACCTGTCTCTCACTGACACGATGCCGGCGTTTGGGTGGGGTGCCTTCCAGCGGACCCACTGTAGACACTGCTGCATAAACCCCGGCAGAGGCCCTGGCCAGGTCCCGGAACTCCCGTCTCCGGGTTTGCAGCCAACTGTGTGCCAACCACTCCCCAATCTTCTGGGCTTGTGTCACGTCTGCAGGCCATGATGCTGTCGCCATGTAGTGACACGTTGGGCCCATGCAGCCGCCTCGACGGTGTCCCGAGGGCCGCGCACCTCTGGCTGGCCGGTGGTTCCCACCACCTGCACTGGGGGACACATCATGACCACGAAGAGCTGAAGGCCCTGCACGAAGCCCTTAAGCCGTCTCGCAGATGCGGCATATTTGAAACTCCTCCGCACATCCGTCACACACCGGCATGTCACAGACGTCGCAACAATTGCCTGTCGGCAAGCCACACCATGTACAAGCCGGCAGGAGCGGGTGGCCATTGGCTTCTTGGATATGCCATGACCATAGGGTCCCCGCAGCCCTCTGCTGATCGTCGAGGACACGCACGTGGCTCGGCTCGGCCCATGGCGGGTCTTCCCAAACCCGGCTGGGGCGCAAATAGGTGGCCCATACTGAGGAGATGTCTGCTCGAGACACCACAGCATGGTCCCTGTCCAAAATGGCCTCCAGGTATTGCGGGTAGATGCTGGTGACTCGCATGTCCCCATCCACAAACGGGGCAAGGTCATCCCGTGTGAGGCGGCGCGTCCCTGCTTCCCAGTCCAGGGACCGCCCTCCCAAGGGGACCACACCTGCCACAGTCCAATCTGGGTGAAGCCATGGGAACTGAAAGCCGCCGTAGCTCCTGTTGCACCTGACGCAATCGGCCTCGGTGCATGGGACTTCCAAAATAGGCTGCACCATGGTTGGAACCGACTCATAGGGCTTGTGCAACACAATGACGACATTGGATAGGTGCGCCATGGCCAGAGCACGCGGCATCCCTGCCGCGGCTTCCAGGAAGGCGCGAAGATTGCGTGGCGTGTCCACTGAGACAGTCGCCCATGCGGCCGTGCGGAATACATGGCCGAACATCAAGCAACCTGATCCTAGACACAAATACGAAAGAAAGCTGTTTTGACTCAAGCTTACATGTTCCCTGAATGATGCCATGTCACCCAAGGCCTGCCAAGCACTAACATGGAACATTTAATAAAGAGTTTTTGTATTTTTTTGAATAGAAGGTTAGTTTTTTGTAACTTGTTTGTGAATACAACTCTTTTAGTAACTCTTTTAGTAGAAACTAGTTGTTGAAACGATTCTTTGTAGCTTGTTTTGGAATAGAAGGTCGTCACAGCAACTGGGCTCAAAGTCTAAACAGCGATGTTTTGCAACTTGTTTTGAATAGAAGGTCGGGAATATGTCACCAAACAAGTCACCTCCGTTCAGCTGGTAGGTTACCCACTTGCCCAGTGGCGCCCTTTTCCTTTTTTTGGGGGAAGGGTTCCCCAATAAAAACTCCACCAACCCAAGAAATATGATGCCGAACCTTTTTTTTCCCCATTAAAAAAAAACACAAAAAAATCCACTGGGCATCTGAGGTTACAGGGGAAGGCCTCTTTGAGAACCCCTGGAAACCATTCCTGGCGCGCGGTTTGACGCCGCGAGCATCTCGTCAAAATCTCACATCTTTTTCAAACAAATGCAAACACATTTCTTGAGTTTGGTTGGCAAAAGCTGCGATCATGACCATGATTAGCTTACCAACCTTTCAACTAGTGCTTCAACAACTTGTTGATTTTTCTGTTCATTTGGACTAAAAACAAAGCTTATTCATGTGGTTTCGACTTTGAGCCCAGTTGCTGTAAAGCTTCAAATATGGGGGGGGACCGGGAATGAAGCGGGAGCCCTCTCCGATGTTCAAGCAGCAAACAGGGCGCCTGTGGCTTATGGCTCCCTTCGCTTTTACGGTGGGCTCGCAACCCAAAAAGCGATGCCTTCACGTGAACAGGGTGGAAGGTTGAGCTCCATGCTCCCAAACAAACACCATGGTGTCGCCAGGAAAGGAAAGCTGAACTTTGTGCTCACTTCTAAAATGTGGGTTCTCCCCCAAAAAAATAAAGCCTGAACTTGTTGGTTGCCGCTGAGATTTGGGAAAACCAAATTTTGGAGTTTTTTTCAGAGGAGGAGCCAAGACGAAGTGGGCCATTTCCGACTGTGGTACTTTGAGAACTAAAATGGTTTCCAGAAACCCAGAAACCCGACAGTGGTGTGTCTTTTTGAAGGATTGCACCCCCCAAAAAAAATATATTGTGGGTGTGTTTTGGTTTCTTCTGAAAACCACCCAAGCAAACTGGAACCCTCACGCCCAAGCGAGAATTTCCGCAGAACCTGCCATTGCCTGGAAGTGCCGCAAAGCCGTGGCTGCCGCCGCCATAGCCACATCTTCCCCCTGCCAAGTGAAATTCTACCCGCACAACCAGCCGTGCGCCGTCTGTTTTTGAGGGTACCCACTGTTGGGGCTGGTTTAAAGGGAAACCAAAAGGAACACCGTCATTTAGGGGACCCCTAGAAGCAAACATACCCACATAACCTTCCAACTGGGTTGAGTAGGTGACATCCTCAAGCCACACCCCAAAACTAGTTGCTTGAGAAGTCAAAATGCTCACTTGAATGGAGTCCCATCTCTCTCACGGAAGCGGAAGGGAAAGCGGAAAGCGGAACTATGAATGAACCAGGGGTCCAAATTCCCTCCCCCTCCAAAAAGGGTACAGAAAGAAGACGAGTAGCTGGTCTTCCCATGCTGCTTTGGGGCCTAGGCTGGACAATGCCCTAGCGACCAGACTCTCGCCCGTGCGTCTCAGCACTACACGCGTCGTACACAATGAGGCGCCAGCTTACCGCCTGAAACCAGCGGCTGCAAACTGCGCAGAAGGACACCTATCATGGGGGGCCCCTTCTGGGTGGCAACGGGCTCCCTTTCAACCGCCCGGTTCAAAAGCAGCATGTGGTCATTCGAACAACTACCATGGTTTTGCCGAAATTCTCCTTAGCATTCAAACAACTACCATGTTTTTTGCCGAAATTCTGGTATCTCCTTAGCTCCCTCTTTTGCAAGCCAATTTGGATACCCCCTCCTTGGCTACCAATTGCTGGTCCTCTATTGATGTCTCCCATTGACCGGCTGGCAGTCACAGTTCTGACCGCCCACTCGGCCCCCAGGGACCTGGACATAGGTTCACCTGAAGTGGTTACCTTCCATTTGCTTCAGCCCACTGCAAAACATGAAAGCTCATCTCACTCAGTTTGTTTCAAAGCAAAAAAACAAGTACTTCCAGCAGTGACAGATTCCCTTTGAAACCAACACCTTTGGGGGGGGTCCTTGGCATCACGGAACATGGTGTGTGTGGTGTGTGTGTGTGTGTCAAATGAAAGGGTTGAAAACGCGGATGTGCCTGGAAGAGCTCAACCACCTGCCACCCCTCTCAGGAAGCAAGCCAAAAGAAATACATATGCCTAAACAGGCTAGTCATACAGCCACTGTTCAACAATCACGGAAGTGCCATTTAACATCCCAAAACGTCCCTTGTCCACTTCCATGATTGTAAAAAGGAGGATGGCGCGTTCTTCGCCTGGGTATCTTTGCAACCCTTGGCATGGTAGCAAAAACAACTCGCCGTTTTGCAGCCCCCTAGTAAAAACGAACAGGACCCAAACAACAAAAGCCCTGAACATCTTGCCAAGAGTCAAGGGACCTGCTGAGCCGCGCCTCCTCGCAGCCCTGGAGAGTCACGCCATCCCTCAGTGATCTCTGGGTCTGGGGAGAAGTTCGGTCAACACGTGCGTGGTGGCCCTTAGAACTGGTTGTTGTTCAGAGCTGGAAAGCGCACACGTGCTTGCCACAAGTACAACATGTTAAGCTGTGTTTTGTTTTGTAGTGTGGCAAAACAAGTCAAACGTGAAACGAATAGCAAAAAAAACACACACGATGCTTCAGGCTTAAAGGAACCCAATGCAAAAAGACCCTTTTGCAAGAGGACGTTGCTGCTATCAAGGAAACACAAGAAAGTGCGCAGTTTGAAAGTAGGCGTGCGCAGGGCGCAACTGCATTTGTTTTACTGGGAGGCTAGTTGTGAACTTCAATTTCGCCAAAGATCGCTGGCTGCTTCGAATCGACCCGAAGCACAACGCAACCACCCAACCCAACAACCCCCTCCCTTTCCCCTGTTAGTGATAACCTTTTTTTCTCGGAAGATCCCTGAGAGCTTTTTTTTGGCGGAAAACGGGAACGTTTTGAGTCGGGGGGGGTGGAGATCCCAGGCGCTCGTCTGGCTGCTGCATGCCGGCGCCGCTCTCCAGCGCTGTGGCCTCGAATGCATGGCCCAGGTTTCTTTCGGGTTGGGGACCCTGGATTCAACCCGCGGGAATTGCACAAGGGGAAACTGGGCGGGGTTGGCGTTGGGTTCACTGGATTCTTCAACCCAATTTCTCAAGTTGGTTCACTGTAAAAGTACACTTCGTTTCAATTCCAAGGGAAACTGGATCACTATCAACTGGTGGCCTCGTTTCCATTGAAACCATCGCCACTTTCGGAGCCTCCCTTTCAAACTTCCCCCCCCTTGGCGCAGCGAGTCGCCAAGAGCTCGAGCAGCTCAGTGGCCTTGCCGCGCCAGCTGCGCAGCGGCCGGGGCCTCGCGGCAGGGCTGGGCTGGGGCTGGGCTGGGCTGTGGCGCTGGGCTGGGGCTGGGGCTGGGCGTGGGAAATGGTTTTTTCGGGGAAGAAATGGAATCCACGAATCTGTGTTACGGAAAGGGCACAACAGCAAAGACTCGACCCCCCCCCTTCCCCCCCTTTTTCCAGTTCTGTGATACAACAAGAAGTGCTTCCCAAAGACTACCCCCATATAAAGGGGGGAATCCCTTGTATTGCGGAAGCCGCGAGTGATCCCGCAACCGTTAGAGGGGTTGGGTGGGTTGGGGGGCTTGGGGGGCTGGGGGGCTGGGTTCTCGAAATTCTCTGTCCGGGGCGCACTCACGTTGCTCAAGCAGGAATTCGTCTTTCATCTGGGTTTCCTACGTGTCCCTTTTGTGGACCTCGAACAGTGGCGATCGTTTCAACGGAACCCAACTGGAAAGGCCTCACCTGGGGAGGGTGTTTGAGTTGGAGGACGGGGGTTGGTCCATTTGGTACTAAGGCGTGATCGCCGCAATCTTTGGGGGCGGAATTGCTATTGGGAATACAAAAACAACGATCACCATCGCCCTACACCCTCACAACTTACTTATACCCCTTCCAGAGTTTTTAAGGTTTGGTCGAGACTCAGGGAATCTCATAGTTGCAAAAACAAGCAGAAATCAAAGCTTCGCCGTTCAAGGCCATGACTAAGAATAGCCCAATCAAAAGACGAAACAAAAGGTCCAAAAGACCACACCGAAAAGAGAAAGAACAAAAAAACGGAAAATCCAACCCCCCATCCCAACCCCCCGACCGCGCCTGGCCCAGCGCCCGTCCGCGCCCAGCTCCGCCGCCCAGCGCAGCACATCTTCCGCGTGGCGCCGCAGCAGGCGCCGCACCCAGGGCTGCGCCTCCCGTCCGGCGCCGCTTTCGACCCGGAAAACACCGGGAAAAACCCAGCAAAAAACATGTTTTTGGAGGGGGGGGTCGTTGTGGGTTTGGGGTTTGGGGTTTGGGGTGGGTGTGGGGAATAGCGTGGTGTGGGTTTGGGGGGGTTTATTGTGGGGAAGGTTTGGTGTGGGTTTGGGGAACCTGTTGGGATGTTCTTCGGTTTCCGGCTGTTGAGGTGTTTGGTGTGTGCCCCGTCCCCCCTCCAAAAAAAAAACATTGGAGTCGGGACCAGTTGCATGCTGCCCACAAAAATCAAGCTGCAAATGCCACTCCCTCCCTCCCTCCCTTCCAGGAGTAAATTGTGCCCTAAGGATTGTTTTGTGGAGAGCTGGGCCAGCTGGTGGTTGCTTTTCTCACTACTACCTGGGTTTGAGGAGGAGGATTTCTCCGGAAAGTTGCCCTGCGGAAGCGCGGGTCCCGACCTCCCAAACCTGTAGGGACAAGGCAACGAATCAAAAATGCAACGTTGACTTACTAGGTCCTCCAGTAGAGAGGTTAGAATACGGGTACCCAATTGTTTCTGTAGTCGATAGCCCGCCCCCAAAAAAGGGTAAACGGGCACTACTGGTCTAGGAGATGCATGGAATGATGGTAGGAGACGTCCCCAATTGCAGAGTTAACCCACGCGGATCGACCAACACTTAAACAGCCCCTTTTTGGTTTCCCGAGTCTCCCAATTCTGGCTACTACAAAGTTCACAAACAAATCCTCTCAAGCAGCACCTTCGAAAGCGTCTTTTTGGGGGATCCCTGCGTCAAACAGGGCTCCCTATACTTCCGCTTCAAACATCACCCCCACCCAAACATACTCATGACTTTTAAAACAACCCAGGTTGAAAACGGATCCGGTTGCTGGACAGAACGATGGTTGAAAAGCATGGAAAAGGAATCAACCCCCTAGAAGGGTCGAAACCCCGTACCCCCAGTGAACATCCCAACCCCCACTAAAATAGGTTCTAAAATAGGTGGTGCACCTGAAAGTGTCTCCTTGGGATTTTTTTGGTCAAAGCTGGCCGACTGCGATGGCTTCCCGTACCAAGCATCCGACCCGTCCAGCTCGAGAGCTCGCTCCCCTCGCCTCCTCGCACGAGGCGATCTCCTGAGGCCGCCTGGAGCAGATTTCGCACGTGCGCATACTCCGCGGCAAATCAACATGGGACCTGGAAAAAGAAAAAGATCCCAAAGAAGGCAAGTCCTCTGAAAGACATGTCAATGTGTTTTTTTTGGGGGGGGGGAATCATGTTAACCTCCAGAACCCATACAGTCCGCTTGACCACGCTTGCGGAGTTTATGCAAAGAAACGCGGTGCGTGCGCGACTGTGTTTTTTCGGGAGGAACCCCCCCCAGTAAAAATACAACTTAGAACCTCCGTAGCAGGGATTCGTGGAACATGTCTGGGTTCTCAAATGAGGGTTGGTTTGCGGGCGCCCACCCGGCCTGCTGAAACCGTCAGAAAAATTGAGGACCAGACCAGTACAAAACGCCCCTTTGAACGGGGCCATGCCATCTCCGAATCGAATCGGGTCAAAGGATTCTCCTTTTGGATCAGACTGGCGACTGGGTCAACATGAGACATCCTCAACATGACTCCTGAATTTCTGAATGCCCATGCCCTAAACAGCTTCTTGATGCGGAGGAAGCAACCAACCAGCCCTCAATGTTGAGCCCCCCATCTGGTCACACCATCTGAGGGCCTCCACTCGTAGCCGAAGACGCCTTTACTCCGGTCCACCTCATACCTCGGCGCTCTAGCCGGGCAACCTGCATGCACAGAAAGCATAGGGTGTCCTTTTTCGAGCGGAGCCCTTTTTGGGATTTGGGTCTAGCGAGGACAACTCAGGACCCCACCAAACAGGAATTGCCAAGGCTTGCCCTTCCGTGCCCAAATAGCGCAAGGGCTAAATGTTCTGCAGGCAACCTTGCGAAGGCCGAGAATCCGCTCACCGAAGGGATTCGGGAGGATTCACGCCTCAAAACCAACCCAAATTGTAGGGGAAAAAAGAGCTCAAAGCTCAGATCCGGCCGACCGAGCAAGCTTGCGCTCTACCCCAACGCCCCCTCCCCAAAACAAACACAAATCCCCCCAAACCAACTTGGGATCCCCGAAAAAAATCGGAGGCGCCCCGCGTCCCGTGAACCCGGCCCGATCTTCGGCCGAGGCGGCCCGGCGGGCGGCTCCTGCGGCTGCCACTGCCTGAGGAAGGCCTCGCCGTCCCGGAGGGGGTCGATCCTCGGGGCCGCGTTCTGTTTTTTTGCACGCGAAAAAAAAACCGCGGAGGTTGGGTGGGGAGGTGATGGTTTCTTGGGAGTTGGTGGGAGTTTGGCGGGGGTTGGGGTTGAGATTTTTTGGGGGGAGTGGTTTTTCCGATGCTGACAACCCGCTTGGTGTCTTTTTGGAACCCCACACCTCACCATCCCCAACAAATTCCAGCTCTCCTCTTGGTTTCCCCCCCCCCCAAAAAAAAATGGTACCCCCCCCCAAAAAAAAAAAAAAAGGTACCCCCCAACCCCCCAACCCCCCCCGCCCCCAAAAAAAAGAAGAAGAAGAAGAAAAGAACCTGCCCTGAAACTCGGAGGCGCAGCTGGAGGGAACCAGGCGACCACTTCAAGGCACCACCCATCTTGGGGGGATGGCAAGCTGGGTGAAGCTTCACTCGGTTGCAAAATCTGCTCCCCTGCAAAAAGAAAATAACTTTTAGTGGTTTAATGGAAAACCCATTAGTTGGCAAAAAGTTAAAGTCCCAACATCCAAGCGAAATGCAACAAAGTTCATCCGTTCCTGAGTGGATGGGCGAGAAAAAGCATTGCCGAACTGGTTGCTCTAGGGGTTGATTCCAAAAACCAGCCAGTTCCCCAGGGTGTTTGATGGTTTTCTAGGAAAAAGGATCTCTGGAAAGAATGGAGAAGTTAGCCCTAGAGTTGTATTTACCACCTGGTAATTAACCAGCCCCAAAAAGTGACGTCCAAGTCCAAGAACTCCGGGAGTGGCATTGAGAAAGCGCCTCACCTCCCGCAGCTGGTAAGAGGTGTAGGTGGGGGTTTCTCAAAATGGGAATCGGCCCTAGTCTCAGTTTTGGTTCCCTTTAAACGCAGCCAAAGGTCCACCATTTGGAGGAACTCCATTTGTATAGGTCCGCACCAACCCCAAACTAGGCGGGTCTTTTGAGTCTCGAGCCCTTGCCCGCGCCGCTTATGGAAACTCGCCTCTTCCTTTAGATATAAAACCCATTTTGATTCACCCCCTGTCAGGTCCATATGGTCCATGGTCTGGGGTACTTTCCCGGAGCCAACCGGGCGTACCGGAAAAACTGCTGGTCGCGGTGTGTTTGTCTAAAGTCGCGTTGCACAAACGGACCCCTAAGCCACCATGATTCCTTGGGGAAACTTGGGCAACCGCTCGACCGAAGCTCACATGGATTGCCGGGGCGTGCGGGAAACCGAGTTTCAAAACACACCAGGGCCGACCCCTTTTCCCGGCGTGGAAGCCCCCCCCCCCCAAAAAAAAAAACGGCGCTCATATGCAGGTTGCTTTGCTCCTTGGACATTTTGCGCCACTCAGGTACCACAGCAATCCTCGCTCGGGTTTTGTGAACGGTTGTGTAGATACTGGCGGTGGGCGGTGCGCCGGGCGCCGGCCGTTTTTTTCTTCTCTGGCCCCTGCTGGGTGCGCTCGGTGTTAAATCGTTTCGAGGCGGTCATTTGGCCGCCCATTTGTCAAGTCCCCCTGTCCCCCTGGCCTTTTGCCACCCTTTGCTGGGGAGTCCGGCAGCCGCCCAGGATAAAAGCCGCCCACTTTCAAGACCCAAACCTTCCATTTGTTTGAGCCCCGGCCCCCGGGGAAAAATAAAATATGGCCAGTACTGATAGGTTCCCTTTAAAGCCAGCAAGGGGAAAAAACATTCCTAAGCACATGGAAGAAACAAACTTTCTTTCAACTCGTGGGCAGCGCTCCTGGCGCTGCCGGGTCTCGCTGGACAAACCTATCGCAACTTCCGTCGGATCGCCCTCCGCCCACGATCCAAAAGCAATCCTCCAACTCAAAGATCGCGGCTTTTCCAACCTGGCCAGTTCATGGCTGTCGGATCTTTGAACAGGCGTCCTTTCAATAAAGGTCCTACTTCACACCAACCGGTTCTGCTCAGGGCAGGGCTTGCCTCGGAAACACCGCGAGGTCGAAAAGCGCCACCTCTGGCGCTTTTCGGAACTAACTCGGAAGGCAACTTGCCAAGACCAATGTAGCGCCAACAAAAACCGCTCGCAACCTGGCTCAACAGAAACAGAAATCTTGGCCGTCCTGGAGAATAGAAATCAAACAGACAAGCTCCCAGATCCCAGATGCGCGGAAAAACTTGGGAAACGCAAGGCCAATTGCTTGTTTGACCGGGCTCAAAAGCTACTTCCCCTTGCATGCCTCCCATACCTGCTTGTACAAGCACTCCATGGGTGCGTTGATGACGAAAAGCATTCATAAATACTGGGGTCCTCCATGGACACGTGGTTAAGCCGCCCCCCGCCCCCGCGCTAAGCTCGGCCAGCTCACACAACTACTACCGCCCCCAAAACTATCCCCTGCTACGTTGCACGCTGCACTCCTCAATTGGTGCGACTACGGCTGGGGCCCTCAACCCAAGTGATGGTTTGGCTTGACCCAAGTTGTGCATGGTTTGGCCCACTCGCTTGACACATTGCCCGCTCCCATGATCCAAGGCTGGATTTGTAACCCCATGGGAGTCACGGTCAAAACGTGCTGATCCTGCAATGGACATGGCTGATGCGTGCGTAACTACTGTGGATGGACGAAATCCTGCACCACTTTGAAGCCATGCGAAACCATTTGTTTGTTGGTATTGACAGGAGAATCATCATTCTAGGACTTCTTAGGTGGTGCAGGATTTCGTCCACCCACAGTATGACAAACCTGCCGCGAAGAATACCCAACTCGGCTGTGGGTTCATACAATCAGCCATGTCTGCCCTTTGTCCTATCAAGAGGGAGGGTTTCTCCGTTCCTGCCTATTGCAGGATGCGGGCAGCTCCTCCACCAATAAAGCCCTACCAAGGCTGCTCCACTGCACAAGGGCAGAAATGGGAGAATCAGAAGATCATGTTCAATCTGGCTTGAGTACAAGATTCTCAGAGCAATCTTGATGCGCAGCGCCGAGGGTCACCCTCGGACTGCACTCTCACCCACGACTCGCGACTCCGGGCATGCAAAGACCTCGTGTATGTGCGCGTGTGTGTTTCCATGTTTGGCATCATGTGCATACACATGATCACATGTGTTCATGTGAGCCACTACGTCTACTACTAGTACGTGCGTCTCTGATGATCACATTCACGCCAAAATATATTCCCGCCTCGGTCTTACCGAATCCGTCCGAATCAAAGCCTCGGGTATTTTGCGGTCGGTCAGTTGGTCTCACTGCGGCCGGCTGCCGCTCTTTGTTGGCTCACGCCCAGCCCATGCGCCTTGGCTCTGAATCCCAAAGCGGGTCCCATGGAGTTTTCGCCAAGTAGGGCAACCTTGGGGCCCTTTTTGGGGCCCTGCAGCCTAGATGGGACTGGCAAGATAGAACAAGGCGAACACTAGAATTGAAATGCATCCCCTTTCAACCTAATACTGATTGAGTCAAAAGCAAACCTGGTTTTAAAAAGGTCTACCCAAATCCTTGCAAGGAAATTAGTATGTAGCCGCACACATATATGGCTGGGACCGCCCCTTACTAACCTTCATCTACCCGGGTTTCGATTATGGCTCAATTGATGACAGGACACCTATGCTCGCAAGGGACTAAAACTCCCTTTCCCTCATGGATCTATCAACGCCAAGCTGCGACAGGTTGGGGCGGATGGTGCGGGTGGTGAAAAACAGGTCCTGGCGTGAAAATTTTCCGAGTCAACCTCCATGAAGGGAAAGCCTGGCCTGGCCCTGGGCCCATTATGATGACTCGAGGGGTCGCAAAGTCAGAAACTGGGGGTTTCCCTTTAAGCCACCACTGAACCTTGGGCTGACTTTGTCGACTCCAGACAGCCCCGTCCAGCGATCTCTCTCTGGCAGCCACCCGTTTGGGGGAGGGACCCGGGGGCAAAAACAAACATGTCCCTGCCAGAAGGCGAGCGGGCTTCGCAACTCCGCCGCCTTGGTCACGTCATCCTTCGCCAGCGCAATGGGCGTCTCGCCCGTCAGCATGCGCTTGGACTGGGCCACGGCAGAACGGCTAAGAGGGGCGCCGAAACAATGTTCTGTATCTGACCTTCATATGAACGCCTGTAATCCTGTGTGTGTGCGCAGACTTATGCGCACATAAATGTGCAAATCGAATAACCATGGTGATACCAAATAGTTAATATAGACAATATAGACCCTGCAAATAAGGCTGTGGCTCAAGAAAAAACGGCAGCAAAATGGAACCCTGGTAAGTGGAAACACGGACCAAAACCGCGTAACCCCTCCTGTTTAATTTTGAGCCACAGCCATATGTACATACTTGCACACAAGGTTTCCCAAGCCACGGTCGTGCTCAGACACCCCCAGCTGCAAAAACTCTCAAGCCAATCGCCAAGGGAGACGCGCGGATAGGGAATGGCATGTTGACCAGTGTCCGTCTTTCAACCAAAACCAGGGAGGATACGTGTTGAAACTCGTCCACGGGAATATGAGTAAGGAGAGAGTACGAAGGCTCCTTTGTCCCCCCTGGTCTGGCCTTCGAACGTTTCGCATCTGAAGCCACGCAAACCAATCCTGGTGTTTCTGTGGACCCCAGGAACCCCGAGCGCAAGCACAACCGATCCCAGAGCACCACTTCCTTCTAAAGTTTAAAGGGTGTGATCAAATCCTTGTTGTTCGTTGGCTTTTTGAAGGACATGGGCAACCCCAAAAAGGGCGGGTGCTTAATATCCTAGTAGGTGAGTGGGTGTCCTGTTTGGTTCAGGTCTCTTAGAACTTTCGTGTCATATCTCCGTTTCAACCCGAGCGCCTGGTGTGTGTGTGTGTGTGTGTGTGTGTGTGTGTGTGTGTGTGTGTGTGTGTGTGTGTGTGTGTGTGTGTGTGTGTGTGTGTGTGTGTGTGTGTGTGTGTGTGTGTGTGTGTGTGTGTGTGTGTGTGTGTGTGTGTGTGTGTGTGTGTGTGTGTGTGTGTGTGTGTGTGTGTGTGTGTGTGGGTGTGTGTGTGTGTGTGTGTGTGTGTGTGTGGTGTGTGTGTGTGTGTGTGTGTGTGTGTGTGTGTGTGTGTGTGTGTGTGTGTGTGTGTGTGTGTGTGTGTG
>CAUJNA010003343.1:73622-253622 GCA_963377175.1 Effrenium voratum
GGTGGGTGGGTGGGTGGGTGGGTGGGTGGGTGGGTGGGTGGGTGGGTGGGTGGGTGGGTGGGTGGGTGGGTGGGTGGGTGGGTGGGTGGGTGGGTGGGTGGGTGGGTGGGTGGGTGGGTGTGTGTGCGTGTGTGTTGACTTCATGTGGGCTGACACCCTGACTCAGGGCTTCGCACAAGAGTTTTGAGGAACGGGGGCTTGTCTCTTACAAGTGGGTATGTGTGGACTCCCTAGAATGCTGGCTTTCATTTTTTCACCTACCAACAAACTCCACACAGAAGCAGGGTTCCACTTTTTGACTACCCTCAAATAGACTTAAACCCAGGGGTGGGTCATGTACCCCAAAAAGGAAACCCCTTGGTTTAAGTCTATTTGCCGGTAGTCAAAAAGTGGAACCCTGCTCTCGAGTGCCTTTAATCTTTGGCCCCGGCATGATCGGCACCAGCTTCCAGCAGCGTCCGCACGATGCTCCGGTGCCCTGCCCCAAAGAAAAATGATCCGGACATCTGGTGGAGTTCCCTCCCTGCTTTTTGAAGCCCCAGAACTCCCTCCCCCCAGGAAAAACAAAAAAAGAGTCCCGGAAATTCCGGGACATGGACCTCCAAGAATTTCCTGGCAAAGACGAAAGCCCACAGCTGATGGGCGAAGAACACAAATGAGCCACATTTGCTTGGCACCTGCTGCCGAACACCGCCACCTGGCTCGGCCTCTGCCACGACTTGTGCAACTCGCTCAGCAGAAGTCTTGGCCACGTCTGAGGCCCCTGGAGCCCTAAAAGAATGAACCAAATCGAAGTGGAGAGCTGCTCACCATGAGTCACTTCCTGGACCCCGGATTTTTTTTGCCTGACCCGCACAAACAAGCAACGAGAAAGTCTGTCCAAAGCCAACGGACCAAGGCTCAGAATGCAGCCACATTCTTCGAAGTTCTTGGGCCCCTGAGCCATTGGAACGAAAGCGGTCCGCCATATTTTTGTTCCACTTCTTGGTTGACGTTGGATTTGGGGAGCTAAAAATCTAAAAAACATATAGCAGTTAAGTGGATTTGGATTTCAACCACTCAATTCCACAATAAGCAAACATGTAAAATGTTTCCAACCACCATGACTTGGCCGCGAAAGCGCACGCCAACCAACTTCTGGACCCTGGATCGCCAACTTAGGCTGCAACTTGCTCTTGGAGGCTCGGGCAGCCAAGTCCTTTGACCTATCATGACTCATATAGCCAAACTCGCACATGAATCAGCTTTAGCCATATTTAGGGAGGTATAGCGGGATATACTCTGCAAATTGTGCAATGATTTCAGCTCTGAAATCAGGGATCTTGAGGTAACCATGGTGAGCTCGTTTGACCCCCAGGTGAGCTCGCCATACACAAACAAATGCAGAAATATAGTGGGTCAGCTGACACAGTAAATGCCCAAAAGCCTTGAGTGAGTCCTTGTTTGGCATCCCGCCTTCTTGTGCCGCTACGAGCAGCGGGGTGGCGCCGTCGACTGTGGCCTAGCTGCGGCACAACAATCGGCCCTCCCTCAGAGCTCTCTCTACCCAAACTTCAAAAAAGAACTCCAAATCACAGTAGCGACCCAATCCCCCTGCCCAGAAATTCTGACATTCAACCCCTATTTGTTTCTTTACCGCTTGGCCAGAAGAATGACTACGCATCCTCTATCGATACCGACGTGGATGGTTTATCCCAGTTTTCGCAGGGGTTCATCGATCCACAGTTGGTGTCCTTAGTGCAAATGTTGGGAAAGAGTAGATAAAACATCCCCCGCCAACGGCACCGGGAAGAAGCGCTCGTGCACCTACATGTAGCCTTGACATAAAAAGCTGCCTGCGCAAATAGCTAGCATGACCTCACGGTTTCTAAACAGCTTCTGTCAAATCGCATGTTTGAGAGCACCTGGGCCAGCGCGAGATGAAGCAAGGTATTGCCTAACCATGTGCTTCGTTCTGTTGCGAAGACTCAGGGTTGTACCTCCTATTTCTTTTGACGATTTAACCTGCGGTCAAACATGTTCAAGCCGTAGTTGTTTTGACATCACCTCAATTTCCCCTTCAAGACGAACCCAGTTTCCCAAAGGACCCAGAAACAAATAGTGATATGATCGCCTCTTAGGGCCATTAAGGGCCATTGAACAATGGGAACCCAACAAAGGAAGCCATTTCTTTAGAAGGCTAGATCCGGTCGACTTGCTTTCCACACCCGGTGCGGGCCCCGCCCTTGCCAAGCGGCCTTGTTAAGGTCCGCATGCGCTCGGGTAAGGATCCGCACTATTTCGTCCTGGCCAAACGAGGGTCCTGGGGTATTCAAAAGGATGGTTCTTTTGGAGGGAACACCCAAAACACGTGGCTTCCCTTTGGCGTCCCTTGCGATTCTGTGGCCTTGTCTTTCGCGGAAACCCCGCAAGCGAGCGGCTTTCCTTGGGTGCCCCCTTTCCACCAACCTCCAAAGGGGCACCCGCAAAAACCAGGCGCCATCCGGTGGCATGGCATCTTGGTGAGCAAGCCCAATTTCCCGATGGTTTCTTGATGAATGTTCTCCAGCTGCCAGCGTAGATGACAGTACATATAGGCCGTTGCTCATTTGGAGATGACGGAGACCAACCACAAAAGGACCCTTGCAACGGTTGGAAGGAACAACCCGTCTTTCCTGCTGAGAAAAAGCCGAGGACAGCTCGACTAGCTGCTGGCTTCCAGGGTTGGCGCTTAGACATGGTGTAAAAACAGAGTGTTGCTGCGTCTCCTATGCAAACAAGCCCGTCAAGGTTCATTGCCAATAAGGGCCAAATGCTCCCAGTGCCCCATTTAAATCTACAAGCTACGGGTTTTGTCTGGACAGGGATTCTGCAACGTGAAGACTGGGTAGCGAATGGGAGGGGAGGGAGGCTCTCTTAAGTTTGTTTCACAAACCTGGTTGGCTACTGGAAAGTTCCAGCTTTCTCATTTGCTGCTGGGTTTGCAGTCAGCTGGCCATCCGTTTCCTGCTCACCTACTCATCCCTGAACGCCACTCAGCAAAGCATGCCTTCTTAACCCTGCGAGCCACGGCCAGAATTCAGTGTCAGCCTACTAGACATGGACAAGTTGAGACCTCCCCTTCCCCAGTCCTCAACGGACAGACTACTTTTGTTTTGGCTTCATTCATCTCTGAGCCAGTGCCCGTAGGCTGGACAGAACTGGCACCGGCCGAGCAAGCGAAGCCGAAATCCGCCGCCTGGTTCCGCAGAGCCGCCACAAATAACGGCGTCTCGTTGGAAGGCGTGGCGGCATCCTTGTCCACGCCTGCGAAACGGATCCGAGGAATGAGCAGCCCGGGCCGCTCCCCAGAACAATGCCTTTTAGGACCGATGGACTAAAAATGAGGCCGGCTTTGGGCAACTGAGGTCATGTTGTGCAGGGTTCCCCTTGAGTTTTCAGAGTGTGCCCTAAAGTCTGGGAGAATGTCGGTATTCGTGCAAAAGGCACCATTTCTCTGGTTCAAACCCACCAAGGGGAATCCCTAGTCTTGCAGTACCCCTCAGTCAGGTTCCATGTTGGCGGACAGGAGAGTGCCCTTCGTCCATTTGCCTAAGCCCCCTGGCAAGAAAGAAGAAAAAACAGCAGCCGTAGGGAATTAAACCAACAGCCTTAAGCAAATGGAAGAAACCGCACCCATCCCCAAAACGGAAGCCTTTAAGGCCCCTACGACAGATCCCCCACGCGTGACGGCCGCCTGCTTCGATGAGGCAGTTCACTACCTCTACCTCAGGCAGTTGGCTCGGTTCCCAGCCGAAATGGGGTTGCTTGTCTCTATTTTGGGGTGTGTGGTCGCTTCTCGATGCAGGGGACTTCACAAACCGCTCGTCCTTTCAAGTCTTCCCACCATTTGAGGAGCCCATTTTGGCAGGTGTTATGTCAAATGGCCCTAGGCCCAAAACGGGGCCCTACTACCATATTCGCTGTGCATTATTTTTCGGCTGGGCCCAGTTGGGTTTGTCTCTTTTTGAGGGAACCTCCCCAAAATTGGTTGTTTCCCTTTGGCTTCCTTTCATATATTCAGATTCTGGAATATTATCTTGTCAAATCTTACATCCTGCAAAACACTTCATTAGAGAGACCCAGGTTTGAACTCCCCCCCTTTCTTGCAGAAGTGAATCAAGGGAACCCTCCCCAAAATGAAACGAATCCAGTGAGGCCCAAAAAATCATCCCCCACACCTTTCAAGCCCAAAGCTCGGTTCAGATATCCGAATATAGGGGATGTCTTTCTATGGTTTTGGGGGAATTTGTCTTTCTGAGGGGTTTATCTGCTGAGGAGGGTCCAGAGTACTCCGAAGTTAACATGTTTTGAGCGCTTTTGGGGAAGAAAACGGCGAGCCAGGGGCCAGTGACCAGACCACGGCAACAGCGCAAACACAAATTACCAGCACCGAAGCAAAGCCACGATTATGACTTGGGCGTTTCCTGAAAAAGGGGGATGGCCTACGGGACCCCTGGCATTTCCCCCCACAAACCAGAAAGAGAGTCAGTGGTTGCTAGCAATTGGGAGCATGGACATGAACCCATTGCCACAACGCCGTTAAAGCACGAAAGCAAGAAACGGAGGAGGATGCTTGTTACATTCCAAAAAGGAGGTGCTTGTCGATTGCTGGGTGGAAGGTTCAAAGTAAACCACCACAGCTCGCCAACCAAAGCAATCGTCGCGCCAAGTGGCGTGGCCCTTGAGCGCAGCTACGTATAGCGCCGTGGCGCCGTTATACCGCGCATCCTGGCGGCAGGCAGGCAGAAAGGATCAAGCGATCAAGGCCTGCTTCTTCGTATCGGCTTGTTAGGTCCTCTCCAGCGCCTAGCCTCTCCCAAATAATTTCACCAGCCTGCTCTATTCCAGTCTTCTTCGTATCGTCTGGAGCCCCCCCTCGAACCAAGAAACTGACAATGGCGATTCCAAACGAGTGGCGCATCTCAAGCAATGTGTCCCCCAGACGCCCCTCAGGGGTGTCCAATGGAGGGTCTGGGTCTTCCACTGGAAGCCCCAGGAGCGTCTGGGTAGCGGCAGTGAGTGGCAAACCACTCCAGCCCGGACAGGGCGGGAGCTCGCCCCTCCCTTTCGGACCTCGCCCCTCCCCCCCCGGAAAGTAGCCACCCCGTCTTGGTAGAAGGGTGGTCAAGGCCCAAAACCTGCGAATCCCGAATAGGCCTTGTGCCCATGGAACCCCCCAACAAACTCGCCCCAAGCCCCGAAAAAATCACACACAACACAGCAACACCCGAACCCTCGAACCCGAAACCAAAACCGAACACCGCCAAGCCACCGCCAAGCCACCGCCCAGCCGACGAAAAACGAGCCCGCCGCCCCCGCCCCCCCCGGCCCGAGCTGAAGCCCGGCCTTGTCACCCCTCCGGCCCTCCACGAGCAGCTTCACCGTCTCGTGGTGCCCCGCCTCGCGGCGCACGGCGCGCAGAGAGACCGACCCTCCCAAGGAACCGAAGGAACCTGACGTTACGGGGGTCCTGGTTTGGAACAATCTTCCTTTTAAAGAGACAATTTTCCTGCCAGGTTCCATGGGAATTGCTGGGAGGGTAATATGTTGAATACTTTGTTGGACAAACAAGGCGAAATAGCAAGGACAGCATCCCACTGCAACCCCGAAACCAGGGCTTCATGAAGAGTTTATATAGACATGACAGCAGGATATGATGGGACCGAATCCTTCATTCGCCCTTCGAATAAGTGAGGAATCTTAGAAGTTAAGCCAGAAATCCATGGCACTCCCTGAGGGGCTCCCCAAAAAACATCCAAACCACCCAAATATGAGCCATCACCCAAAGAAAACCCAGGAAAACAGGAAAAACAGCCCCAACAATATCCCTCAAGAAAAGCTGAATATGGGCCCAAGCCCACCCAAGAACCCCGGCGCGAAACCCAAGCGAACCCCCAAACACCTCCAAGCCCCACGCCACGCCGCCCCAGCACCCCGCGCCTGCGCCGCCGCGAACAGTGGCGCCTGCCCAAGGCTGGTGGCCTGCCGAGCGGGCGCTGCGCAGCTCCGCGGCTCGGAAGGAGTGAGCTAAACCCCGGCCCACGAAATGGGGACACAAAGGGGGAGCTGTTTTATTTGTTGTTGCTTTGTTGTGTGTGTGTGTGTTTGTTTGTTTTTTTTGTTGGGGGGGGGTAGGTCAAGAGTAATTACTCGAAACGGGGACCTTTGGGATACTCAAATGGAGCCATGATTCTAGGAGTCAACTATGAATTTTGTAGCCCCTGGCGTTGCTCACTTGCAGTCAGGGCTGCGTGTGCGGCTCCAAAAAAAAGCCGCGTCATCTCGGGCGTCGAGGCTCAGCAAGAGTACTTGACTTCAGGTCTTCGCTTCATGCCGGATGGTTTCCGGCCAAAACGGACAGATCCGCGGACAGACGCGGAACCGGAACACCTAAACTGTAGCCGATCTTTAGCTGTTACGCCCAGGTGTTTTGTTGAAATACATATTTGACGATTCTTTTGTTGGATCCCGGATGGTGTCCATGCGTTGGACTTGTAACTCATGTTGCGTCAAACGCTGGTTGTGAAGAAGGACTTGCCTTGGACACGGAATAGTTGGAAGTGAATGCATGGTTCTGACTGCCTGGAGTGCCATGCAGATGTGCAGATGGGTCGTGATTTCTTTCATGTTGCCAGTCACTTCCATTCCATGACGTGGCACACCTGACTGTACCTGCTTGGCTTTCTTTGTTTTTGACATGGCCATGGCTGGCTATGCTGCTACTTGTTTCACATCCCAATCACAGTGATCCTTGTTTAAACATGTTAGATGCCTAAACACTCCCGCCCTTCAGGGGAACCAGGGCATAGCTTTCTTAAAACAACCCCCCCCCCCAAACCCCACCAACCCCCCCGTCCCGCCTCAACCCCCCCCTCAAACCTTCAAACCGAACACCCCCAAACCAAATCTCAACCCACAGATTCCCCACTTCCCAAGCCCCACAAACCCTACCCCCCCGCTCCCAACACCCACCCACCCCACCGCTCCCACCCCACCCAAGCCCCACCACATCCCTTCGCGCCTTGTAGCGGTCGGCCCCCGCCTGCAGCAGCAGGTGCACCACCGGGCTGTGGCCCGCCTCCGCCGCCGCGAAGAGCGGCGTGACGCCCTGCAGGTCCGCCTCCCCAAGGACACGAGTCACGCGACAATCCCTGGACTGATGCTAACCCCTGGTTGATCAAAGGGTGTCCCCTTTTAGTGGGGATTCATCACTTCGGGAGGGAAGAACTCCCCTAATAATGGGACGGATTTATTAATCCTGGGTCAACATGAAGGCGTTGAGTCACCTGGTGTGTCAAAGGGGAAACCCTGAACAAGAGTCTGGGCTTGTCCCAAAACAGCGCGCATGCGCACTTCCATTTGGGTTGAAGAGACTCCTTTGGTCACTTCTTTGAGCCGACAATGTGTTCAGTTGCGAGGGGTACGCCTATGGAAAAAGTCGTCGCCAAGCCGAGCAACAGCAGACCCAAGCGCGTGGATCGTCATCTCGAGTGGATACCAGTTTCGCTCGCCAAGGTCGTACGTAAAACACATAGACACCTTTTTTGGACAGTCCCTCTGAAGCGGGGTTGTTTGTGGGGCGCAAGCAAGGCCAAATCGACCCACTTTCATGGCTGGTCGTCGGTGGTTCTGATCAAAAAATCATCTTCGCGAGCAAGTGGCAGCCTTCCAATTGTTCCAACGGGCGGCCTCTTCGGCCCCTTCCTGGTGCGATAGGTAGGGATGACCGAAACCGGGTGTTGGGAATGAACCGTTTTCCCTTAATTCAAGGAAACCATAGGATGGATGGTTCTTCTTGTCTTGGGGCCAACTCATTCCCTGCCCAGGACCAGCAGGAAGAACAGCTCGCATTCCTTTTGACACCCTTGAAAGTCGAAGGAGAGTCCCTGCAAGTAGCCCCCGAAAACAGTCGAAACATCACCCCACCAAAACAAAACCGCTTGAACGGCAACCTTTAAGGCGACCTTTTAACACACCAATTGAAATATAGGGGTGTCTGTTTTTGAGGGACCCATGTTTTGTGGTTTGAAAGGGAAACCAAAAGGAAAACCAGCGTACCCCCAAAAACAAGAGGAGCAAAGGGGAAATCAACCTCAGTGCTTGGACTTTGCGCCTTATTCTTGCTGGCCCCGCTGCGCAGCAGGGCAGAAACGCTCCTCGCGTTTCGGCATTGAAACCAATTGCCGGTGAAGAACGCACGACAGGCGTGCGTTCCCCAAGTAGTAGGCTAAACTACCAACTACCGGGAGAGCGCCTGGAAAATCACAGATTGCCCGTGCCCTATTAAACTGGTTAGCCTTGGAACTCTGAAGCGCAAAATTACCCATGCCAAAATTGCTGGGTTTCGCTTTGCAACAAGCAAGTAGGCCAAACAAGAACGGCTGTGACTTGCAGCCGCTTGTCCAACTCACACAACTCGGTTGCTTTCTGCTCCCCTGCTAAAAGTTTAACTTTTGGTGGTTTAATGGAAAACCCATTCAAAGGCAAAAAGTTAAAGTCATAACATCCAAGCCAAATGCAACAAAGAAAATGTGCGGAATCTACAGGACTTCCCTGCCGCTTTTCTCCAAAGGCATCCAAATCGTTTTCTGGAGTGTCACCCCATGCGGGCCTCATGTGGAAACCAAGGGGATGAACCGGAATCAGCCCTCACCAAGTCACCAGAAGAGGGTCTTGGCCTTCTTGTGAGGGTTGGCATCCCAAAAAGACCCAACACAACCTGCCCCGAGGAAACGAAAGCATTCAACCTTCTGATAGTGGCTACTGAGAAAGCAGCTGACGTACGCTTCAGAACATCTTCAGAGTGGAAAGCCGCCTGTCGTCAAAAGCAAATCCTGCCACATGCTGGAGAACTAAGACGTCACAGGGTCCCTCATGCAATGCCACGCGAAAGCAAACTGACCGCTCGGCGCCTGAAAACAAAACTGCCCCAAATATTTCAGCCCCTCTGGAACTGCAATACCAAGTGAAATGCTGACTTGACAAGTCATAATAACCAGCAACGAGAAACCCCAACCGGAGAAAGAAACAACAAACCACAAAAACAGGAACCTCTACAACAAGGTTAAGCTCGGATTCATGGGAACCCCGGATCTAAGTGGAGCTCCTGGTTGATTTGGATTGGGGGGCGTCCCTGTTTAAGCGGGCTTTCCACGTTTGGGAAAAGCACCCCCTGTTCGTAGGATGGGCTTGTTATTCCGGGGTCAACATTCAGCCTGAAGTGAAGCAACTCCTCACCAAAAGGGGGACCACCCCTCTCTCATATGCTCCGCCAGGCTAACCCAGGATGAGCGCTGAAGAGATCTATAGAAAAGCAGTAAAGAACGTATCCACCCCTGTTAGAACTAAACATGAGATTTCCTGAGTGGCTAAACCAGGAAAAGTCAATGCTTTCGATTCCCACTAAATCGCCCTTCCCAAACAGGATGCAAAAAGACCTGAAACTGGAGAAATGAGGGTGCAACTCGGCACCCACTGAACGAGGTACTAAATAGTGTCCGGAAAAAATGACAAATTGCCCATCCCTGTTGGCGTCCTTGAGAAAATCAAAGACTAGAAAGGAAAAACCACGTCTGTTGTTGGTGTCCTTGCGCCAGAAACTGACAAATGCCCATGTGTCAAAAGCCAAATCGTACCCCCAGTGAACATCCCAATCCCACCAAAACAGGTTCCAAAATGGGTGGTGCACCGAACACCCCAAAGATTGGATTCCAAAACGGGTTTTGACAACCACGGCCACATGGCAATCATCCCTTTCGACCCGTCTGGGGCTCGGGCTCCGCGTGGCCCACGGTGGCCGCGATGATCAGCGGCGTGGTGCCGTCGTCCAGCGGCTTGTCCTGCCGCTTGGCTGTGGCCGGCGACGCGACCACGGCGGCGGCGAACGAAAAAAGAGCCTAAAAATGAGAACGGGGTGGGGGCAGCAAGAACCCATTTTGCGGGCAGTAAAACCCAATGGGATCCCATTTTGGGGAAGAACCTATTTTAGTGGTTGGATTGGGATGTTCACAGCCATAGATGGCCTTTTAGGATGGAAATAGATGGATATCCCTGGTAGATGAAGAAAAAACACCCAGGTAAACCAGGAATCGCCATCAATTTTTCGACCAAAACAACCAACCTATGCGAAGGAATTAGAACGGGCTGGGGTGGGGGGAGCAAGAACCCCAGGCGGTAAGTAACATACCTACTGAAGAGAGAGTCTGGGTTCCTGATGGGTGGGGGTGAGGTAGGTTACTTCGAAACCAAATTCAGGCATTATGCCAAGAGTAAACTATTAGCAATGCGGGGTTTTAGTCGAATGGGGGGGGGGAGGGGGGTACTTCCAAACCAAACTTAGTTAGTATGGTAGGAGTAAAATTATTAGTACTGGATTTCAAGGCGCATTTAGTCGTGATTATGAGTAAACCATTGGCAAGCATTTGCCCCTCCCACGTGCTGCAGACCGCCTCCCCCCAGAATGCCGTAGAGTGTGCAAGCAATATGGAGGAAGCAAGGCTCGAGGTTCTTTACACATTTTCAGCGAACTGCACCATGATGCGGAGACACGTGTAGACACTGAACTAAGGAAAAGGAATATACATAGTGACACGGAGACAAAGGTGCTCACTGTGGTAGAAAGTCGCATTAAAACAGAAACACATGCGGGTGTGGGTCAAAAATGGGTACCCAAAAAGGCCTAAAATGGAACCCCGGGCAATGGAACCAAGGACTAAAATCTGCTGTCCCCTGGTGGTCTAATTTTGACCCATAGCCATGTGTTCACAAGCGGCCAACTGGTCGGAAGCTGGAAACTAAGGGCAACCATCATGTCACTGTGTTCACCGAGCTGATCACAAGGAATATGCTGTGACCAAAGGATAGACGCTCAACAAACATACGTTGGTCACCGTGCAGGCTGTTGCCAGCAGGGCTCACCCGCATTGGCCCCTGCACTTTGAAGACCTAGACCTGAAACAGAAACAAGATGCGCGAAAAGCGACTTGGAGCTTCAATTGAGCCACAATCAGAACCCGGTATCAAAATGGTCTACCCAGAACCATGTAAAGAAATAAGAAGCCGGACATCCGCAACTATTTCTGGCTGGGACTGCCCCTTACTAACCTTCATCTACCCGGTCTTTGAGGCTGTGGCTCAACCGCAGAAGGCCAACATGCAGCCGGACATGACATGGCCATGGGTCAAAACCCCATGATCCCCAGCGAACATCCGATTCAATCCAACCACTAAAATGGGAAGCCTAAAATGGGCGGTGAATTCACCGAAAACCCAAACATGGGATCCCAAAACGGTTTTGAACCATGGCCATGTGATTTCAGGGTGTTCAATCTGAAGGCTGAGCGAAGGCCACGGGAGCTGTTGCCAACCACGGCCACATCCAGCGGATTGCGGCCCCGCTCCTTGTGCGCCTTGGCGTCCAGCAGTAGCCGCAGAATCCTGGGAACTGAGGACGGCGGCGGCAGAATAGGCAGCCACGTCTGCTTGGGGGTTGCCCCGTCTTTTTTTTTTTTGCTTTTCCCTCCCACCCAAAACAACATGGGAAACCAAGAGCGGTTTTTTTTGTGTTTGTGTTTTTTTACCCTCCCAAGACAACGTGGGAAAGCAAGACTGGCATGAACATCTGTCAGTGTCAAAACCTCCGCCAACTGTTGTTCGCTCGCCTTGGTTCCCTCAGGAACCCTCGATTTTTGGCCAAGGCGCTCATGGTGATTGTGATTTGCGGCAAGGTAGGCCGGAAACTCGCCCCAGGCATTGCAATGATCCTGGCTCGCCCCCGGTCGGCCGGGTGCTGGAGCTTTCCCAACAGGGTGTTCGGTGCTAGTGTAGTGCCCGAAAGATATACAATTAAATGTTCTACTTGTCAAACAGTACACTTTTCATAAATTAATAGACGGATAAACACCTAAATAAACAAAAATACAAAAATCATCAAATAAACAAAGACAGACATAAATAAATAAGTACATAAATTAACAAGAAAAAACGTATAAACATATAAATACACATAAACACTACATGCTATAAGCTCCCATCTATATGCTGCTGCCGCCGACCGCCGTCGCGCGCTTTTCGCCCGGCCACTCCCCGCCTGGTCCACGCTGGGGGACTCCAACAGGAACTCGGCGATGTCCCGGTGCCCTCTCCTCGCCGCCTCGATGAGGGGGGTGTTCCCCCGCAGGTCCGGCATGTTCAGATCCTGGGCGGGGTATCGCTCTCGCGCGGAGAAAAAGAAGAAAAAAGACGTGGGCAGTGCGAAAGTGGGTTGGGACAAGCAAGCGACCTAGAAGCTCAGTGGGGAGGAAAGACAGGCTAAGACCTTCACTGAAAACGCGTGCTCGGGGCGTTTGAGCAAACCCCTCCAAGTCAGAATCAATCTGGTGCAGCAGGAGCCTACTCAAACCCATGTAAAGAAGCAAAAGGGCCGCGCCCAGCGAAAAAGCTGCACTACAAACGGCACAGAGTTTGGTACACCTTGTTTCGGGGGTGGCAAAAGGAAACCAGAGTGACATGAGAGGTCCAAGGTTTGACCCACATCCCAGCTGTGCAGCGCATGCACAGCGCAGTTCGTACCCCATTGTTTGTTAAGTGTGGATTGTGTGTCAATGTGCGCGCGCACATGGCAGGAAACTAAAAAGCAACAGCCATCGGATTCACCCCCGGTAGGATCCACTAAGAGAATACCAGTGGGTCAAGCTTCATTTTCGCAGTCTTCCAGATGTCAAATCGGAAGCTCCTTCCTATACCCCCAACAAAAATCGCTTCAGATCCAAACCGCATCCATCCAATCCGCACCCCGCACCCTGAGCTGAGCCGCTGCATCTGCATAGGCGAGCAGCTGCATCATCTCCATATGCCCTCAGAGCCCATGGCTAGCTGCCAACAACAAAGAGTGGGTGATGGATTCGCCTGGACTGAACACCCCGGTGCTGCAAAGCTGTTGCTCTGCGTGGGAAAAGTCATATCAGATCCCAAACAAATTTGGGTCCAAAGAATCAACCAAGCAGGTAAAACTCATCAGCCTGCTTCCGGGGGTTCATATGACATCATTCAACCATGGATGCTCCCTGCTGGCCCAAAACTCTTCAGAGGAATCTGCAAGTTCCAATTGCCCAGCACCCAACCTGCACACCCAACCTGGGCACCCAACCTGGGCACGTCTTTCCGTCTGGGGCCATTGTTGGTGTGTTTTGCGACCAAGCGGAAACCGAACAAATGTGCCTCTACAATTCTGCCTCTGCCCCAACGATTGGAACCCATCCCCACCTTTCTGATTCACCTGAGCTTTTGCTCCCAGATTCTGGCCCAGGCTTAGTGAATTTTCGAGTGAAACATCATTTCAAGAGAGGGCCCCACCCCGCAGGGCACAGGCTAATGCTGATACCAGCCTCATACCTCAAGGATGAAATCGGAGCTGTTTCTTTTGGTGTTCCCTGAGGTTGGCCAAGGAACGGATATGTCAACTCCCTCAGAATCAGCAGGATGTGACGGAGATGTTGCCAGCACTTGGTGAGGATGGCGCTCTTGTTCGGACGCGGTTGATTCAATCCGGTGCTTGCCTGAACCCCTGAATGCTATGCTCCATGGTTAGAGGAAGTCACAGTACTCATGCAGAACTTGCCCATCATGTTGGATGGGGATTTGTTTTCCGGGACTTTGCACCCGCAGTGGAGGGCTGCACTTTGAGTTCATGCTGATGTGCAGGCTAGACCACCTTACCCCCCCCCCCCCCTCTTCCGCCTCTGCCGCCTCTTCCCCGCCCCGGCGCCTTCGCGACTGGCCTTGAGCGCCGCCGTTTCCCCTTTCTGGTCTGCGGCGTTGGGCTCCTGCCCGGCTGCTTCGACGCCCGCGCGGGCGCGCGCGCGGGCCCCCTGCCGGGACCCCCTGGCCAAAGGTTGGGCTTTGGAGGATGGAAAAGGTCAGCTTCCTTGGCAAACCAAAAGATGCGCCACAAGCTGAGTTCCATCTGGCGCCGCGATTCCCGAAGTAGGATCAACCGCCTTCCCCATGATGATGCCACCCCGTTTCCCACAAGCAGATGGTCATCTCAAGCGCCCGGACCTCACCATCCCGGCCCCTCCTGAGGCAGCATGAGGCAGGCTTCTGCCTAGCCAAGGCCAACTGGGGAGGGGTGCAACGTGGAGCACTGCCTACATACCTTGGGTTGCAATCTAGGCGAAGCTCCCTTGAAACTGGAGCAGGTGGAGCTTCCACCAAGACCAAAAGCGAAAGTTCAGAGGCCCAGCGCTCCGACCTGAAATGCAAGGCTTTTTTGGGTTCAGTCTTCCTTCAGGTACCCAAAATGTGGAACCTTGAAAGTGCCTCTGAAGGCTATGTGCCAAAGTCGGGGTGCCTCCAAAATGATGGTTGTCCTTTTGGTTTCCCTTCATACCTGCCTTGAACCGGATATCATACTTCCACACCCGCAGCCAAGCCTGATAGTGCCTCTCAAATATGTTGAAGAGACACACGCTCCCATTTGCTGATGTTGATGACCCCCAGAAGCCCCATCAACATCACGAACCCAAACTCAACATTCTCCCCACTTTCCGTGTTACCTCACCCAAGCTTCAAACCCACCGAGACCAACGAAACCATCCAGCTTCACCCGCCCCACTAGACCACAATAAGCAAAAATGTAAAATGTGTCCCAACCACAACCATGATAATTCATCCAGACTCACCATTCTCCCCACTTTCCGTGTTACCTCACCCAAGCTTCAAAACCCACCGAGACCAACGAAACCATCCAACTTCACACTAGACCACAATAAGCCAAAATGTAAAATGTTTCCCAACCACAACCATGATAATTAATCCAGACTCACCATTCTCCCCACTTTCCGTGTTGCCTCACCCAAGCTTCAAACCCACCGAGACCAACGAAACCATCCAACTTCACCCGCCCCACTAGACCACAATAAGCAAAAATGTAAAATGTTTCCCAACCAAAACCATGATAATTAATCCAGACTCATACCTCACCCAAGCTTCAAACCCACCGAGACCAACGAAACCATCCAACTTCACCCGCCCCACTAGACCACAATAAGCAAAAAATGTAAAATGCGTCCCAACCACAACCATGATAATTAATCCAGACTCACCATTCTCCCCACTTTCCGTGCTACCTCACCCAAGCTTCAAACCCACCGAGACCAACGAAACCATCCAACTTCACCCGCCCCACTAGACCACAATAAGCAAAAATGTAAAATGTTTCCCAACCAAAACCATGATAATTAATCCAGACTCACCATCCCCACTTTCCGTGCTACCCAAGCTTCAAACCCACCGAGACCAACGAAACCATCCAACTTCACCCGCCCCACTAGACCACGTACAACCATGTGTCACCCAAGAAACCATCCAACTTCACCCGCCCCACTAGACCACAATAAGCAAAAAAGTATAATGTGTCCCAACCACAACCATGATAATTAATCCAGACTCACCATTCTCCCCACTTTCCGTGTTACCTCACCCAAGCTTCAAACCCACCGAGACCAACGAAACCATCCAACTTCACCCGCCCCACTAGACCACAATAAGCAAAAATGTAAAATGTTTCCCAACCACAACCATGATAATTAATCCAGACTCACCATTCTCCCCACTTTCCGTGTTACCTCACCCAAGCTTCAAACCCACCGAGACCAACGAAACCATCCAACTTCACCCGCCCCACTAGACCACAATAAGCAAAAATGTAAAATGTGTCCCAACCACAACCATGATAATTAATCCAGACTCACCATTCTCCCCACTTTCCGTGTTACCTCACCCAAGCTTCAAACCCACCGAGACCAACGAAACCATCCAACTTCACCCGCCCCACTAGACCACAATAAGCAAAAATGTAAAATGTGTCCCAACCACAACCATGATAATTAATCCAGACTCACCATTCTCCCCACTTTCCGTGTTACCTCACCCAAGCTTCAAACCCACCGAGACCAACGAAACCATCCAACTTCACCCGCCCCACTAGACCACAATAAGCAAAAATGTAAAATGTGTCCCAACCACAACCATGATGATTAATCCAGACTCACCATTCTCCCCACTTTCCGTGTTACCTCACCCAAGCTTCAAACCCACCGAGACCAACGAAACCATCCAACTTCACCCGCCCCACTAGACCACAATAAGCAAAAATGTAAAATGTTTCCCAACCAAAACCATGATGATTAATCCAGACTCACCATTCTCCCCACTTTCCGTGTTGCCTCACCCAAGAACTTCTTGTTGGGATCGGGTCCCACCCCCACCGAGACGCATCCCACCCCCACGACCGCCCCACGGCGCCTCCTCGATGAGCCCGGCTTCGGCCATCTGTCGCAGCCGGTCCCCCGCGACGTTGACCTGGGCTGATTGGGCCTTTGGCCCGCCGCGTCCAGGGCCCCGGCCCCGGCCACGCCATGGACGCGCGCAAATTGACACGAACCCTTGGCTTGGAGCCCGGTGGTTTGCTCTTCCGGGGTCCCATTTGCCCTCTAAAGCCAGGTGTTCACATCCCAAACCATTCCAAATCACGAATTGGCGACCACCTGAGACACGGAACCGCAGAAAGCAGCCCCATGTTTGGAAGAAAATTCGATTCCCTCTGCCTAAGTTTGGAGGGAACCCAGCTGAACGGCCCACGTTTCCTGGACAATTCATCGTTCGAAAGGCTTCTCCCTGCCAGGATGCGAGGGCTCCTTGACTCCAATCAAAAGAGGGATGAGGTAAAAAGAAGGCATCCGCGGCCACCTGTGGTTTTTTGCGCCCCGTCTGGCTGTAAGAGCCCCACAGCGTTGGGTGTGTCAAAGCCGGGTGGCTCCAAACATGGGCTTCGGTGTTCCTAACTAGGCGCTGGAAAGCGTACCCTCAAACAAACTCACCCGCCTGCTTGAGTCACAAGGCGGGCTACTCCCAATTTTTCCCCTGGAGCCCAAGAAGGGGCTTCACTGAACAAGGAGCTTCTGGGCAACAAAACTCATGTCTTGTTGGTTTGGAGGGACGGGGCTTCCCTGGGGGTTCCATGTCCGATCCGCGGGCGAGCTCGGACCATGCCGTATGAGTTGGCCAAGGCGCATAGTCCAAGACGTGCAGCTCCACTTCCCTAGGCTTCTCCAGCTCCTGGCGGCCCGCGATTTTTGTTGCGGCTGGGCGCTCCCCGTTTTCGTTGTTGGCCATGTGAAGTGGAGGGCCAGACCCCAAAATGAGGGTTGAAGGGTTTAGGGTATCTCTACTTCTCACTTCTTGAGCGGATTTGCCAAAACAAGTTTACCCAAACTTGTTGCTTGCTACTGAGATGTCTCCCCAAAAGGTGACTCAAGTTCAGGAGCTCAGGGGGTGAGAAAGGCCGCGCAGGGCCGGAAACTTGGTGTTCAACCCCCACTCCAACCAGCGAAGAAAACGCGGACCATTTCACTTGGAAGGCAGTGCCTGGTGCAAAAAGTAGTTGCCATGTTTTGTCACTCCAAAGCGGAACCCCTTCACATCATAGACATGAAGCACTGCCAGAGGGCACTCCTGAGTGGATTGGTCAAAACAAGTCAAGACCTGACGGATGTCGCTTTGTTGGGGCGGGGCAACCTCAAACTCCCCGCATGCCCTATTTGTTGGGTCCATGGTTGCCGCAGTTGTGGACAAACACATGCAAAGCCCTCTCCTCTACAGCCCATGTCCCTTTCGTTTGGGAACCCAGATTCGTAGAGCGTGCCCCGTCCCCCACCCCTCGACAAACAACCCATGCTCCAATTTGGGTCACAATCAAAACCCAGTAGCAAAATGGCCTACCCAGAACCATGTAAAGAACTAAGGAGGCGGCCGCAGCTATTTCTGGTTGGGATGTCCCTTACTAACCTTCGTCTACCCGGGTTTTGATTGTGGCTCATTTGGGGATCCTGGGGCTCATTCGTCCTGAACCCCATAGGCGTCCTTTTAGGGAAAACAGATGGCCCTGGCAGATGACTAAACAACAAGGTAAACCAGTGCCATCTATTCTTCAACCAAAACAACCAAAAAGGACACCTATGTGAACCCCCAACTTTCGAGCAAAAAACCACTCACGGCCGAAAATTCGCCCATCGACCGTCGAAACCCGGGTTTTTGGCTCCTCCCAGGAGAGATGGAAGGGTACCACCCGACCATGGTGCATCAGCTTCTGCCGGAGGTACGGGATAGCCTTCCTGGGCGAGGGGTCCGACCGCAAGCAGGGAAAAGGATGTGATACCTCTGGCAGTCCTCACAAAATGGGGAACGAAGGAGCTACAAATCCCATAAGAGTGGGGGATCCTTGTATGTCACCTTTCAACATCCAAAGTGGTGACGATTGAATTGCCCCAAAACAAACATCTCAGGACCCCGAAAAACATGACAAAACCCATGCTTCGTTTTTCTTCACACACCCAAAAGGGAAGTGCCTTGGCGTTTACCCTGTCTTTCTGGCAGCACGTGAAAGGCCCTGTATCCGCCACCCTTCCCCACCCACTAAACGGAAGCAGGCGAACCCATCCAAGCAGCCTCGCTCTCACCTCGTCCTTGACAATCTCCGTAAAGCCTTGGCTCGCGGCGGCCCGCCCAACATGACGTGTGAGTCACCCTCAAAGCCCCTGATCAAAACCGCAGAATTCTCCAAAACCATCCTTGCAGTCAACCTGACCTTCCATTGCCAAACGCCCAGAGCCGGCATGTCCTCCAAGAGGCTTCTGTCGCCGGCATTTCTGGCCCGAAAGAGGTCAGGGTCCAGTGCCAGCAGCAAACGCCCGGTGGACGACAGTACGTGGATCATCTTCGCCCTCGCCCGCTGCGATTGGGCATGTTGGGCGCGCATGGCGCTCGCGGGCGCGCGAGCGAACGAGCGAACCGGGGTGGGGTCGGCCCCTAAAGTTTTAAAATCCGCGGCGCGGAAAGTAGTTGGTCGACTTGGGGCTGGAGACCGTCTGGTGTGGCTGGGTGATGCTGGGTGATGCTGGGTGATGCTGGGTGGGGTGGGTGGCTATGGACACCTTGGGGTGTGGGTCGAGCTGCGACTCGACTATGGAACCCTCGGCCCTTGAGCAAACTTGGCGGCGCAACAAGGATATTCTCAAGCTGCCAAGCCTGAAATGCAAGCATCCGTCACGACCAAAGAAAAGCCGGTACATCTGGTGGAAGAAAACTGGCTGTGGTGAATTTCAAGGCACTCAAAGTCAGCCACTGCTGCTCGGGGGTGCGCAGGCACAACATCGCTCCACACGCAAGTAACTGCGAGTGCTGTTGCAATCTCTAAGCCAAGGCTCCCTACAAGTCATGGTGGAAACTGGGGAGAAATCTAGGGAACCTTCCTGCCATCCAGCCGAGCATCACGTAGACAAAGACGAAAGTATCCATGTACCCCTCGGCTTGCAGATGATCAACATGGCAGGTAGGCCAGGCCGACGTGACGTTCCACGTGAAAGGGGCTGCGTGTGCCCCCATATTTTGTTGCATGGCCTTTTGTTCAGGGAACCCCCCACCTCCCCCGCAGGCAAAAAAATGGTTCTCCTGTCGGGTTCTCCCTAAAACCACCCAACAATTGGGTGACTAAAAAAGCCAACCCCGACATACCCGACAACAAAAAGAGAACCTCAGGCCAAGGGAAGGATCTTGAGCATCGCCGTCTGCTCTCTGACCTCGCCCTTTCGGAAACCAAACGCATCCGGGCACGCCAGGAGGCGTACAAAAAGGGGGGGCATGATCCGGTGACATCGAGCGACTCTTATCCTGGTGTTCTTGGAAAGCATCTGCTTGAGAAATCGCTAGCCCCCTCCCAAACCCAGAAAAGTAGCGCTGCATCAACGCGTAAACCATCAATCACCCATCTGCGAAATGGTGCGACAAATGGTCCCAAGGCCCATCAGCTAAAGCAGGCCTCTATCGGAACAAGGTGAGAAGAAATTACATTTGGAGAGGTTCACAGATCCACTTATTGTTTGACACCTTCACCTACCCGTGTCTTGCAAAGCTGGTTTAACTTGACTCTTCTCAACATCTGGCAGGGCGGTGATCCACTACGATCATGCAGGAACTAGCCCTCCGACAAACTAAAACTGCCCCACTACAAATTAGCATGGTGAAAAGTTCTGGATTCCAGGTCAACATGTGGGGGAGCATCAGGATTCTCGGAATGAGAGGTTGGTTCCTGATTCTCACTTTGCTAACCTTCGATGATATTTGTGCTTTTGAGGAATGAAGCGTTGGGAAGGCGGTCTCCAAAACTTGACATACTTTACTTTCACCATCCCACTCTCCTCAGTGGCAAGCTTTTCCCCTCCCTCCCCCCCCTCAAAAAAAACACCAAACAAACAGCAAAAAATACAACACAGTCCCCACAATTCACGCCCCAACCTCCAACCTCCCCAACCTCCCCCAACCTCCCCCAACCTCCCCCAACCTCCCCCAACCTCCCCCAACCCCCCCCCCCCCCACAGCCCTCCCCCCCCCACAGCCCTCCCCTCCCCCCTCAGCTCCGAGGCGCCACCCGCAGGCACCGGGACCTCTGCGCGTCCAGCTCGAAGAAGGCGAGCCCCGCCGGCACCGGCCACGCCCCGGAGGACCGGGGCAGACGCACCGCCTGCGCCAGGGGGGTCGACAAAAATGGCCCTGAAAGCTCGAGGAAGCCCGGCAAGAAAACGCGTTGATGGTGCGGGAAGACCTAACTCAAGAGGGGGCATAGCCTATGTGTCAGAATCAGATTTGGGGGGGGGAAACCTGTTAAGATGGATGTTGTGTAGGAAAGCCTCATTGATAAGGTGGCATTTGTCAAAAAGACTGGGGGGGGGGGGGCATTCCCTTTCAACCAACCTGAAACAATTGTATCCTCGGGCCTGGCCATCCGAGGACACCTGCACGCACATGGGTTCGAAGAGGATCTGCGTCTGCGGCATCTCCGACCTTGCCAGATGCCAACTGGTTGAACTGGGAGTGCTCCCATTCAGCCCGACCGGCGGATCCGATACAATTGTGCGAAACTTGCGGGTTGATCATCTTCTGGAGGAGAAAAAGGGAGAAGATGCTCCTGAGTTTCGTGGGGATTCCCAAAACACTGGCCATTGTGTGAAGATAGCTGCTCGTCAAACCAAGGCAAGTCTGAGACGACCAAACAGCGCCAAGAAACAGCCCTGTGCCTTTGTGTCCGCAGAACCCTCTCAGCATCATGGAGTGGAAACCATGAGAGGGTCCCTTTCGGTTTTCCATGGGTGGAGTGGGAGGGTATGTCATTGTTTGCCCCGAGCCGGCAACGGGATGGGAGCACAGGTGTCCTTTTCGGGAAACTAGCTGGCCCTGGAAGTTGCTTGAACCACCAGGTAAACCAGAACCCTCCCTTTACCAACCAAATCAACCAAAAAGTGTCCGTTTTTTCGGCAAAATAGAGATGGCCCTGGTACCAGGTAACCTCTATTTTTCCACCAAATCCACCAAAAAGGACACCTATGGCAGGGAAAGCTTGGCACCCCACCCCTCCAAACCTTTGAGGCCCGCACGCGCCGCCCATCTCCTCCAACGCCTCGCCTCAGCCGCGCAGCGGCCATGTCTAACCCATGGCTTACATGACCTGGACATTTCTGGCCAAAGGCCACGGATGGCTTGCATCAAAAAGAGGTGCAGGTCTGCAATGAGGAAAAAAAACATGGCTGGCTTACAATCCGGCAACAGGGCAACGGCACCTTTGGTAGGGGGTACCCGGCGTTCCGGTGTTCAATTCTGTCCGTGGAAACAAAGGGCAACCAACGTGAAGAGGAAAAACACGGTGCAAAGGAAGTGTCCAAATGCCAGGTCTTTTTCACCTTTTTGGCACGAGCTTCACAAGAAAGCCCAGTGCAACCATGTAAACGTGCTTGCCCCCTGGGCAGGCGGATGCGAGAGTCGGTTTTCTGGGGCCATGAAAGTGGTCAGTCTTCGGGCATGCTCCGGGAGGTCACCTGCAAGACATGGCTGCAAAATGATGAAAGACATTGAAAGACCCATGAGTGCCGAAACGGGTGTATTGTAATATGAGTGTAATCTGAGCGGAATCGGGTGCCAAACGCGAATAAAGAAAGCAACATGCATCAAATGATAAACAGGGCCGCAATTTACAAGCCAGAGCCTGGGAACTGCATGGCAAAAAACATACAGACGATGCACAGTTCGGCGTAAAACTCTAAGTGTCCATCTTCCCCGCGGAGTGCCTTGAGGGAATCCAAAAAGGAAATCACAAATTATTTCCAGAGCGGGTAGGCCAGAAAAGTCTGAAGGTCTGCGACTAAAATTGTCTTAAGCGAGTCAGGAATAAACGAGGCAGGGAGACCCTAAGGCCAAAAGAGAAAGAGAGAGAAAGAGTCCAACACAAGAGTGACAAAGTCCTTCAAACTTTGGTTTGGTCAAAACCCCACCCCACCCCCACCGGCATTTTCCGGCACCGGGGCCCTGGGTTGCCCGGGCGCAAGGCCGCCCGCCGCAGCACGCGGCAGCGCAGGTCGTCGGCCACGCCGGCACTGGTGTAGAGCCAGCGCTGGCTGGAGGGCGAGGATGCTTCGGTGGGATGTTTTCTATAAATACGCCCCTCGCAAGGAGAGTGCGTGGAAAAAAATCTGAATTTGTCAAATCTGGCAAGAAGAAAAAGAGGATACAGACGACTACGAATAATTCAAGATTCAAGAATAGTGAAAATGTACTCGAGTCAAGATGTGAGAGTACTGAAAAAGGCCAGGTAAAAAGAGGAGCAACAGGGAGCAGAGCGTGGAATATGGCGGGATCCGCACACAGCGCAGTCAAAGCATGTTTCTACTCTAAACGAGTGATGTCAAGGAATGTCGGCATGCAAGCGTGTACCCTCGGATAGCTCCAAACCATGTTAGTTGCAGGGCCCCTCCAGCCCGACTTGCAGTACTTCCAGTTGCGGCCATCACAGTTGTCCCCTCCAAGGTGTGCCACGATGGTTTCCCTTTGCTTCCAGGCACAGCACGGTCCTCCCCCCATTCCCCCATAAATTGCTCCATCTTTCAGCGGTTCGAGTATTTGGCAGGCCCTATGAAAGGAAGCCTTCAACAGCCAATCCCATCTTCTATTTTCGGGGATTCCCAGTTGCCCAGCGACCCGAAAGCAAAAAAAAATGGCAACCTCTTTTCGGATTGACCACTGGTTGATTCACTGCCAGCAAAAATGAGAGCTGTTCATCAAACCTCCCATGCTATCTGGGGTCTGTGCCTTTTCCCCCTCCCTTTGGGGTCTGTGCCTCTCGAGGGTCTGTGGGGTCTGTGCCTCTCTGGGTATGCTGGTGTCTCTCCTTTTTTTGAGTGTTGCTGTCGTTCTCATCTTTGAGGTGGACCCCCTTCCCCCCTCCCCCCGGTTTCTCCCCCCATGCCTCCATTGGGTCCAGCTCACCTCCGATCAAGCCCCAGGTGCCGGCGTCCTCGTCAGCCATGGGGCTCGCCCCTTAAAAAATCCGGGCGCTGTGTTTTTGGAAGCGCCCCAAGCGTTTTTGCCTCCTTTGCAGCCAACCACCAAGAGGAACCTCACCAGCCAGTTACCTAAAGAGTTCTTGTCACCTCACTCACCTCACTTTGAACATTGTAGTTTCTGGAAAAGAAGCCACCCTTTCAAGCTGAAATTGGGGAAACGGGAAGCACACTCAAGATCCATCAAAGTTGGTAAGTTGTAAGCCTGGCCACCAGGGGCCCAAGCCCAGGCATCCGGCTTATTCAATGAAGTATCCCCGGGCAACTTCCCCCAGCCCAGCTCTCTTGCACGGGTGCCTCATACCAAAATACAGCGGAATATGAGCGAATGCTCATCGTGCGACGTGAACGAACAAACGCTGCCATGCCTGTCCATCCTCCGATATTCCGGGGTGAACCCCGTGATAGACTCCTTCAATATGCTTACCTCGCCCCGAGCTAACTTCCACTCGACCGCGGCCGGGTGGCTCTCATGTGCTCCGCCCGGCATTGCAGCAGCGCCTGCCGAGCTGCTGGGACGCTCTGATGCAAAGAAGGCAATGGGTTCAACAGGCCGGGGACAAAAAACAAACCAGAAGGTCGTCAAGCAGGTGGCTTCACTTTGTGGCTTCCGAATATTGGGACTCCTTCATTCAGGCGGTTGCTTTCCGCTGCGCTCTCTTTGGAACCATCGAAACAGTGAACGGGAGTCACATCTAGTCCAGCCGGGCTGCAGGTGGGAGGGAACAATGTGCCAAACTGCCCCGAAGGGGCGCCTGATAATTTTCCCGCATGCACAACATCTGATCCGTCAACACGTTCATCGCAGAAAGCTTGAGAAAGCTCAGGGCCCACCACATCCCTGCACCGGGCACCCAACCAAAAACCCGCCCCCAACCCCTTTTGGCCCTCCCATCAAGGCGCCTCGAAGCCGCCCTCCGTTGGCCGCAGGATCAGCAGAAAGGCGCCCGGCTTCATGGCACCCACCCAAATGCGTGCGGTCACTCCCTTAAAGGAGGAAACGCTGAAGGAGATTCACGCAGCTTGTCCCAGATGCAATCTGGAAGTTGAGGGGGGGGGGAAGAAAGTTAATGAAACCACCGTTTCGGATCGTTTCGGCCTTGCCTTGGAGGGGCAGTGAGATAAAAGCCCGGTCGAATCCACATATCCTTGCCCTCCCTAAAGCCCCTTTGCTTCTCTAGGGGGCAACAATCCTGCTCAGCTTTGGAAAGAAAGCAGGGCAAGGCGGCGACAGCTGGCGAGCAGGCCACCTACCCACATGGAAGCAACTTTGGGCCTTCGATCCACCGGAGATTGAACAAGTTTATGTTTGACTCTCAGCTCAGCAAAGCCTGGCCCAACCAGAAACTAGTAGCTAGACCACCTTTGCCTCACCAACGCCTGCTTGCGAGTATTTTCCAGGGATGGCTCAGTTTGCCCCAATGAACCTCAACCTGAGCACTGGCAAAGCCAAGGCTCAGGTGGAAGCAACACAGCCAACAGCCCGCGCCCCCCGGGGCAAGTTCGCGTGTAGGGCTCACCATTTGGAGGGCGCGGCGCCAGTGCCGCGACAGGGCGGAAGATGCCTGGGGCGGTTGGGCAGACGCAGCAGAAAGGGGTCTCAAGGGGTCTGTAGCAGATGTCTTGTTTGCTTCTGTGTTGTCCGTGTTTGTTTTTCCTTGTGGGGGTGGATTGACAACAGCAAGCATTTTGGTTGCTTTGTGTGTGCGCCTGGGACGGGATTGGATTTCTGGGGCAGGCCGTTTGGGAACATACTTCAACAAGTTCCAGTCCACAAAGCGCGGGTCGAGCAAAAATCAGAAGTAAGGCAAACTAGGCAGGCTAAACTTCACCAGCACCATCGAACACGCCAACTCAGTTGCTACCCTGCGCAACTGCTCCAGGTGAAAGTGGCAAGCGCCACCCCAACACCCCACCACCCCACCACCCTACCACCCCGAACATTGCCGTACGGGGTTCCCTCTCGTCACCTTGCAAAACGGAAACTTACTTTGAATGGCTAAAGATGCTGCTTAAAACCACCAAAAGGGCACAACATCTAGGGACCCCAGCCTGCAAAGACTGCAGGCACACCACCAGCAGCTTGCCTTTCAGCCCCTTCCACGCCATACGTCGCCCGTTCGCTTCTCCAAGGCGCCGTGTTGTGCAGCACGGCGTTGCCGGCCACCTGGCGCTGCCGCAGCTGCGCCAAGATGCCGGCGGCCTGATGGAGTCAACCCCGAAACGCGCAACTGGGCTCGGTAGTTTGACGGTTTCAGGGGGCTAGCAAAGTCGGAAAATGGGGTTGTCCCTTGAGCCTAGCACTTAGGGGGGGACTTTGATCATGACAAAGAAGTGGGGCCAGACCAAAGCAAAGCTCGTTGTCCAAAAGGGGCTGTGCAGGGAGAGGGGCCCAGGTTAGTTGGAAGTGGAGCACATTCTTGCTTCGACCCTCTGATGGGCAGCGCAACCCAGCGACAAAAGCAAGCCGAAAGTGCCTATCAATTTGGTATGCAAACCTCCAGAGCAGCAACTTGCAATTTGGTGAGTGCGCCTGACTTCTCTCATTTTCCTTCAGTGGAAACCAGCGAATCACTCGCAACCCTCCATCCGCACCCGTCCTGCAGCCATCTCTGCGCGCGATCCTTGGATGCCAGCAGACAGCAGCTTAAGGCCCTTCAAGCGATGGATGCAAATCCCTGTGAAACATGTCCCGCAACAGGTCACGATCCCACTTCCCTGGTGAAGAGACCCTATTGAGCCGGACTCCTTTGTTTCCCAGCAGTATGACATCCTGAATCACCCCGCAAAAAGGAATGAAAAGAGGAGTGAAAATTACGCCAGCAAAACATGTTGTATCTTGCGTGTATAAATGAGAACTTTGCACAATTATCATAGGTTCAATGAAAGCAGACACGCTGGTTTACCTCACACACCCTTGGCGACGTGCCTGCACCCCTTGGCCCCTCATCAGAATTGCATGACGCTGGTTGGAGCCCAAACATCAGCCAGCTGCCGCTCAATCTACCCAGGCCTCTTTTTTGCGCATGCTCCAGCTATCTCACACCACTTGCTCCTTGTCGGAAAGGTGGCCATCTCCCCAGAGCAGCAAGCGCCTTCCTCTTCCACCTCGTCAGTGCTCAGTGCGTATCAACTTGAACGCTGCAAATCTCCGATTCTCAGCGCTGGATGGATGGCTCTCCCCGGTTTGGGTGCGCTGCAGTCGCCGTCGCCGCTGCTCTTTTGCCAAGGTTTGGCCAGCCAGACGTCTCTGCGAGCCTCGGCGACAGGTATTAAACCTGGTGCGCCGCCGGTGGCGAGGCGCCGCACACCTGGGCAGGGACAAACAGAATGCCAAGCAGTTGTTAGATTGCACTTGGAAGCCAAAGGAGACCAAACAACAAAACTAGCTCACCCAAACAGGTCATAAAATATGGAACTCCCCATGTTTTACAAACCCAAGCAAGGATATGTCCACGGCCTTGATAGATCAATCGGGCTCCTTTGTAGCGATTTTGACCCCCAGCCCACCTCCGCCTTCGTGTTGAACCCGCGCAGCGCGCAGGTGGCGTCGGTCAGACAGGGCCGCACGAAGTCGGGCGCCGCCAGGTTGAAGGCCCAGCCGCAGTGGACGTCCGCGGCACCGCCCTTGGCGTTGTAGAAGTAGCCTTCCCGCTTTTGGCCGGCCGGCCGGCCACCGAGCTGAGTCCAACAGCCCCCGGGAGATTCCCATTCCACTAAAATTTGAAGTTGGCCTGAATGGCAACCCCCTGGTTTTGCCGGTGGACCACTCGTTTTGGACCGTCCCCTTCTTTTGCCTTCCCGTTTTATGACAAATTCCACCAAGCAAGAAGCAAAAACTCGTCTGTCAAAACAATGGCATCACAAGCTAAAGCAGGTGTGGACGCCGTCTTGAACTAAACAACCCAACGGATTTATTATAAGATGTGAGCCAAACAATCGTCAAACTGTTAGGGGGAGGGGGGCGGGCTGGGCCAATGTCCTAAGGAATATCCAAGCTGGTTGCTCTGAGCTTTGCAGGAGCGAAGGCTGAATGTATAGACTATGACCTCTTGGTGGAGCCGGAGGTGTGAACCCCTATTCTGTGGGCCCAGCAACCACATAATGCACAATGGCCATGGGTGCAAAATTGGCCCTAAGCCTATACAATCAATCTTTGGATGTACTTGGCGATTTGAACTGGGGGTTTGAAGGCGGTGAGGTTGCTTTGCCTGGCCTCAGAAAGAAGAAGACTAACCGGGAGAAATGGCGTCACCAGAAAATAATCAAACGGTAAAACATCCCCACACGCAATCAATTGAAAACACAAACAAATACAGCACATCCCCCTCTCGCAAAAGCGCAACGTCCTATCAAAACCAAAATGATGAAAAATGCATCGAAAACCTTCCCAACCAAGCAGAAGTAGCTGCACACGTCGTGCTTCAGACAGCTCTTGGCCCAGTTGGAGCACAGCCCCGGGCCCTCCTCCTGGCACCCCACGCCACAGCGGCCCAGGCAGTCGTAGGAGTCTCCGTCCGGGTCCAGGCCCCAACACTCGCCCACCTTGGGCGGATGGTCAAACCCCAAAAAATTGGATTGGTTGCTGCTTAAATCGTTTTGTGGTGAGTTGGTTTGCTTGCGAAGTCTAGGGAGTCCACTGTACCATCATCTGCCCTGTGAGGTGCAACATGTCCAAAGGAGCACTCACCAAAATCGACCTGGTTTCCATTTGCACGCCCTTTGCAACCAACCAAAGGGGCTTCAGCCCCGCAAAAACCGAACACAAACTGCGCGGGTGCATAGGCAAACGTTTCCCAGCACGTCGAGCCCAGCCACCCACAGCAGGATCTCAGTGCAGTTGCCCCCCAGCTCCGGGGAGCCATCAGTGAACTGCACCAAGACCTGCTCGTCGCGCTGCAGGCGGCCCCGCTCCTCGGGTACGAAAAAGTGAACATTGCCACTCACGCTTGTTGCTTCTGTTGGGCGTGTTCAGTGTTTGGGGGCGGTTTCCGTCCTTTTTGTGGGCTTGTTTTCAAGGGTGTTTTGAAAACGGCTGGCCCGTTTGGCTTGCTTTCGCTTATTTGTTGTATTTCTCGGTTTTGCGGTTGGTTGACAGTTGTACCTTGGCTGGTCTTTTTACGGGATGACCCTCACTTCCCCAAACAAAAGCAAAACCAGTTGCCACCTGCCGCCAGGGCTCGGCTTTGTGGCACCTGGAGGCCTCCCGCGCGCCCAAGCGCGCGCCGCCGAAGGCGGCGGCACCGCAGGGCGCGAAGCGCGCGGTGCAGTTGCCGCGGATGGTGTCGGCGCAGGGGCGCAAAGCGCCGGCGCAGGCGAGCAGCAGGGCCAGGAGTGGCCGCATTTTTGGGAGCAAGCAACAGGGTTGGTTCTGCGTTACTCGCTTGGCAAGCGTATGTCATGAGTTTAGGCTACAGAGGCCAACCTCTAAAAACACGCAAGCAAAGCGCTGAACATGGCTTCTAGATGGGAGGTGCAAAACGTGGAATCTATGCTGAGGATGCTTGGGCCGGGGTGAAGATTGCCGGTGACCAGCCCCCGAAGCCGAATCTAACAGAGGTCGCATGCGGACGGCCCCTTTTGCTGGCCAGGCGACACGAATCAGAACCGGTTTTGACTCTTGGGACACTACTAACGACGCCGCTGCCCCCAAGACACCCTTGACGATAAAGCAAGATCAGCGTAGCAGATCCAAATCATTGATGGATGGAGCCTTTTAATTGTACAGAAAACATCACAAAACCATCCAAACCCCTAGCTTCCCACCAAAGACAGGCCCCACAACTCCCAATGCTGAGCGCAGATCGCAGGCATTGGCGATAGATCCCAGGAGCACCTCACAGATGGCTAGTGCTAGGAAAGCCGCAAGCGGCAGACAGAAGCCTCAACATGTTGCCTCAACAAAGCCTCCCGTGGGCCCTGCCTGCCCCAGCTCAAGTCTTTCCAGGTGCGCAACATGCAGCAGGCCTGAGATGCAACAATCAGCTCATACAGAATGGCAAGGGTGCATGTAAGCTTGCAGAAAGTCAATGACAACCTCGAAGGAAGAGGAGACACAAACACATTCATAAACGAGCACGGCATTCTAACAGTGCTTTCAAGAATGTGACGTCAAGGATACTTGATCCGGAGCCAGCTGCAAATGCAAAACTTTGCATAGCTTTCCTGCACCGGAAAGAAACAAGACTCCTTGAGCATTGCTACTTTTTGCCGTCCCGAGATCCGCCCAAGACAGTCTATGCGCAGCCTGTGCTCAAGCAACCTCTGTGCCGCTTGGCCGGTTGCGCACGCTTGATGATATTCAATTTGTTTTTTATCGAGCCGGCAGAAAGCTGCAACAGCCAACTCTGCTTGCTGCAAGCCGCCTACAAAGCGAAGCCGCCAAGGCCAGGCCAGGAAGCTAGCTCGTTGCCTGCATTGTGCCTGTAGCCCCCTGCAGGAGTTGCACGATAAGTGGATGTGACCTCTGAAGTTGAAGCGCCAGCCCGGACGGCAGTTTGCCGTAGCGGAAACGGCGACGCTGTAGCAGAAGCCACTTATATAGCCCGCCTTCGCGAAGTTTCTGCGGAAGCCGTCTTTCCCTAGCAACAAACCCAAGAAGCTCACGCAACCTCGCTTGCCAAACCTCTACATTCACCAGCGCTATGCTTGTTGACTCGGAGTGCAGCTTTGCTTTCACCAAAGGATGAATGTCCTCCAGCATCTTCCACTTCATGGGTTCCATGATGGAAATTCCGCGTGTCTGGCGGCGCAGCCACGCAGCCAGATTGTACTCTGCGGCGAAGCCATGTTTGCGTGAGAATGAGGGCAACGTGCCGTTGGCCAGGATGTATTCCCGCAGCTCTTCGCACTTCCTTTCGAAAGTTGGGCGGCGCAAGTCCATCCAGACTTGTACGCGTTTGCGAATCAAGGGTGATGTGGCATTCAGAAACCGGTGGAGCCTGTGCGGCAGCATCTGCTGCGAACGAACTTTTGCCCCCTGGTTTTGAAGCCAAAAGCACAACGATCTTGCTTCGCACCTGCGCGCCGTCTCCCTAGGCAACCTACCATGCTTGCTGATAAAACGCTCCAGATCTCTGAAGCGCAAATCCCATAAATCCTGCTTGCGCAGCACTGCTGCAAGCTCTGCGAAGATGGTGTCGGTAACCTCGTTGATGCATACTACCTTGCGCCAGGCCCTCGAGCAGTCGACAACCTGGACACGCTGCCCCAGAGGCCTTCCCAGGCCAAACAAGCGGTGGTCTGCACGAACCAATGCAGCGAAGAACCTTTGCAGTTGGCTGTTGAAGCCACTTGCTAATTTGCTTTCTGCGCGCCATCGTACGGCGAGCTTCTGGCCACGCCGCCTCAGAGCTGGCTCCGCGCGACCTCCTGATGGACAATACTGCGTCGGGTTAGCAATGACAGCTGGGCTCTTTACATGGTCTGGCAACACCCAAGTAGCTTGCAAGGAGGCCGCGCTTTCGCTCCTCTTTCCTTCTGCCAAACCCGCGCTTGCAACCTTGCCACGTGAAAGCTTTCTCACATCGTGAGCTATCATGTTGGCATCATATGGTCGTAATACCAGTTCATGGGAGGGAGTTCCTGGTGCCCGGCGTCCTTGCCACTTCTCAGCTGCAGCTTCTGCATTCATGCGTTTAGGCTTTTGAGGTGCCTGGTGCGCTTCAAGCCCCCTTACCTGTCTACGCAGGTCTTCGGTAGCTGCACCAGCCATCTGGAGGGACTGAGGGTGGCTGCCTGCCACAGCTTTCGCAGTAGTGACAGTAGTGCTGGAAACCTGCTGCCCTGCACCATCCTCACTGCTGCCCCGCAGTCCGCCTGATCGCAAAATTTGGGCACCTGCTGAAGTTGCAAGTCGCGCGTCTTCTCGCTCGTCTTGCTTTTGCATGTGGTGTGCGCTGCCATCAATTGGCATCTTGTTGAGAAGCTTCACGCGCACATGATCGGTTTGCGGGGCCAGCAGTTTCCGCTTGTCCTGCGCTGCCCTCGTGTTCCGCGAAGGGAAAAGAGAAGCGTTCAAGACATGTTGGGCAAGCAAACCGGTTGTTTCTTTGCCCGTTGCCGCTCCAGGATTGCGAAGGCGACCAAGGCCATCATCGCTGTCATCAGACAATTCTGGAGGCACTTGTGCCATGGGCACTGTGTGCTCGTCATGCGGGGCCGAAAACTCACCGCGTTTTGAACCTTGAGGCGTCAGGGCAACTGCAGGCAAAACGATGTGCGCAAGTGGCTTGGTGGGGTGAGGCCGCAGCACACGTCCAATTGCTTGTACAATGCTCCGGTAGCTACCTCGCGGTTCCACAAACATACAGGTGTCTGCATTAGGGATGTTAATGCCCTCCCCAAGCACCTCGACCGTCACCAGCACATGGACAGGTTTTTGCAGGGCACCAGAAAACTGCTCTAGGATTTTCTGGCGCTTCTTTGGCTGGGTGCCACCGTTCATGTGCCAAGCCGCCATGCCCAGCCTCCGGAGCACCATCCGAAAGCTCTTGGCTTCTTGGACAGAGTTGCAATATGCCAGGATCCGCCTAAACCTCCCGGCTTGCTTCAGAAGAAGGTCCGCCAAGCTCAAATAAGTGTGCCCGTGGTGAGGCGTCACAACCGGCACTGTAAGATCGTAATCGCACAAGATTCTGTCCTCCATGGCCTGGCCCATGCTGTAGCGGAAATCCGGCTCATCCCAATGGGTGGCAGAGAAGCGATACAAGTCTTGCGTCTTTGGAAATCCTGCTTGCGGGTGATGAGCTTCATCCACAAATATGGCATCAAACTCCAACCGTTTCAGCATACGAACCGAGTCTGTCACAGCAAGAAACCCTTTCGCATTCCAATTGATGTGCTTGTTGTACCCTGTTCCCACTTTGCAAAAGCCTGGGAAATCCTCCGCAAACTGCTCCAGCAATGCGCGCAAAGGCACCGTGAGCAGTACCTGTGCCGGCGGGGTTGGGGGCGAAAACGGCGAGTTTTGCACAAGTCGTTCTGCAAAAAAGCATTTGGGCCAAAGGACATGAAACAAAGCCGCACTTAGTTGAAAACGCTTTTCAAAGTGAGGCACCCTCCCTGAGATGTTGCGCACCAACTCCTTCATGACCCGCGTCTTGCCCGTTCCACAGGCCATCTCAATGACCCGCGCGCCCTTCGCGCACGCCTCCAGGCACTCCCGCTGGCACGGCCGCAGCGGGGGATCTGAAGAATCCGCTTGCAGAACTTTCGAGGGCTTCCTGCTAAGCCTGGCAGGGCATGGCGCCAGCCTGAATTCCACTGGCAAGTGCTTGTGAAATATTTGACTTGACAACCAGGCATGCAGTCATCAAGACAAGCATTTCAAGTCCAATTGAAACAGCCAAACATTTTATTCAAACGTTCAAGCGAGGGGTAGCAGAAATCTACTTGCGCACGCCTGGAAGCCCAAAATCATCTCAGCCTACACTGGCAAAACGTTCGGACAAAGCCCAAATTGTCACCTTGCATACTCTAGCCAAGTTTCCCAGGAAGTAAAATGTCCGAATGCTTTGGAAACAAAACCTGAATCAAAGACTTGCTTGCCTCCTAGACCGACGAGGTGCTGTGAAAGACAAGGTTTGTCGCTTCGCCTTCGATCTGCGCAGCCATTTCTGCGATTGCTTTGAAAGCACATCAGGGCTGCTCGTGACCATCACGCAGTCCGAGGCCTGAACAGGCAACATGCAGCGTACGACTACATGCAAGTCAGACCTGTAAACCTTTCGGACACAAATCGCACTAATGAAAACCAAAAAGCAGAGGCTCAAAATGCTTGAGCGCTTCTTTGCGTAGCTCACCAGCTTGCAAGCATTGTCTTCCGAACCCTTGCCATCGTTGTTGTCATGGCCAGCTCCCCGCCTTGTAGACCCACTTGGCCAGCCGCAGGAAGCGCCTCACCTGCTGAAACTCCACAGCCTCCGCACAGCAGCGGATGCCGCGGCGGCCGTCCAAGCTCAGCAGGTCGACGCCTGATGCCCCAGGAGAATATCCTGCCCCACGTTGTGCCATGAACCCGCCTTTGCTTAAAAAAAAAAAGCTGGTTTGCAAGGTTGTTCGGCTTGCAACGTCTGATCGCTCCTTCCACTTTAAATCAAGCCATCTAAAAGAAGACTGCTGACGGGCCTAGTGCCCAAAACAAGCTATGACATGCCCACGGGCCTGGAGTCCGGCGGGTGATGTTCTGGCGCTCCCAGAACCATGGGGGCAACTCCTGACAGACACCCTTGGCGCAAGCTAGGCAGACTCAACCGTCAAATCAATCAAACAGAGTGAACGAAAGCGTGCCACATTTGGGCCATGCCACTGCTATGGCGACCCTGCCACGGCACAAACCAAAAAACGCAACCAAACCAAAGCGCCTTTGAAGCCTCACGGCTAGGCCCCGCTCCTGCACGGGCACGGCGTCCAGGCGCAGCGAGGTCGCCCACATGAGGCGCTGGTGGGCCGTCAGATTCGGCAGCGCCAGCACCTCCGCCGCCAGGCCCTGCAGGCGCTGCATGAAGTCGACATCCCGGGCATCGAGGCCTCAGTGGTGAAAGCCTTAAGCTGGCCATCGGCCCAACTTCGTCTGTATTCATGCACCACCCTAAAGTAGAGTCAACAGCTGACTCCACAACACATGGGCTGACAAACATTGCTTGTGGGCAAACTAAAGAAGGCTCATACGTTTTGGGTGGCTTGACACCTGTGCAGTTTGCTTCTGTGACGAAGCTGGATGGAACGTTGTTTTTTTAGACTCAGTAGGTGCTTCGACAGTCAGGGTATGAGAGGATAATATGAATTGGAATCTATTTGCTGGCTCTGAAGGCCCAACAGAGTTTAGTGTGGCCAACGCTCTTGAAAGCTCCAGCGCAACTCCAGTGCACATCCAGTTGTTTCCTGCCAGCTCCAAGAAACCTTGCGCACCAAACGGCAGGAATCGAACCCCTGCCCCGTCAGGCACAAACCTCCTTCAAGTCAGTGGGCCCCTAGCTTGGCAGGCACCAGCCACTTCGAAAAAGCACAAGAGATCCATTCGAAGAAACATCCATGAGCCTCTCGTTGCAAGTGAGGAGCAAAAGCTGCACTCAAACTGAGCTTCCAAAAGTCAACAGAGCTGCGAAGCTTCAACGCAATCACTGCTCAAGCTGATCAGAAGCTGACACGCCACGTCTAGAGGAAAGCGCGCAAGCTTGCAGCCAAGGCTCGACTCTCAGCCTCCGTGGCGCCAGCAAAGACTCGCGCTCTTGACCTGGCCAGAAAGCGCAACATTCTGACACACCGCTCCAAAACCTCTGACAGAGCATCTAAGCCAAGCAATCCCAACATGGGAAGTCGTCTATCAAGCAGCTGTGGCGATGCTCTGGCGAAGCAGCCCATTAGCCACGCAAAGCGTATTATTTGAGCCCCGCCTTTGCCCCGGCCGCAGCACCGCCCGCACAAGGACGGCGGCTGGCTGCGCAGCCAGCCGCATGCCAATGAAGGCGCCCAGCACCAGCATGATGCGGCCCCTGCGGCCCCACAAGCCCCTGCGCATGAGGCCCGCCTTTTGGAGCGGAGCAGGGCCAATTCCAAGCGAAGCTCTGAGCCATGCCCTGCGGCGAGGGCAGTGCTTCAACAATCCAATGCTTTGCAAACTAGTGGTGGCAACTTCAACACACCCTGAACGTAATAATTGACAAACGCCTTCTGCACTGCTCACCCCAAAAGGGACCCTCCGTCCTGCCCTGCAAGCAAAGAATATTCAGTTTTCTGCCTACTTCCGGTCCATGGGTGCCCGCACCTGCTGTTGACGGCACACGCATTGGCTCAGCCTTTCCATAATCCAGGCAAATGCTTGGGGCAGCCTCCTGCAATGCTCTGCTCCAGCCAGCTCCCAGCAGCAGCTTCCCCAGCGTGCGGAGGTGCAAAGTAACTGCCTTGAACGCCTTGTCTTGCCCCAGTCTGACAACGCCAAACAGACACCAAAACAAATCCAACCTACTTCGCAATGCTGCCTGGCACTGCAGTGGCATCTCCTCGCCGAGCGCTGTCCCGCCGCTTGTGAAGAAGCTCCGCAATGAGTGGATGCGACCTTTGAAGCTCAAGCATCAACTCCGCCGGCAGCTGGCCATGGTGGAAACGTCGGCGCTGAAGCTGAAGCCAGGAATACAGTCCGCGCCCGCCGACATCCGTTGGCAGGCAGCCTTCCCTCGCAACAAAGTCGAGCAGCTCAAGCCTCCGCCGGTGCCAGAGTTTGGCATTCACTCGCACTGGTGTCTTTGCCCAAGAGCGCAGCAAATCCTTCACTGAGGGGTGAACGTCTTCTAGGATTCTCCTCCTGATTGTGGAGAGCTTTCTGTGGCGAGCCTGCGCATATAGCCATATGGCCAGCTTGCGTTCAGCAGATTCGCATGAGAACGAAGGCGGTGAGCCAGTGGCCTCGATGTGTTCTTGCAGCTCCTGGCATTTTTGCTCGAAAGCCTTCCGCGGACTCAACCACTTTTGCACGCGCTCTCGCAGCAAGGGTGACGATGCGTTGAGCAATTTATGCAACCTGTGAGGCAGCAGAAAATTCGCACGAAAACGCTTGCCTTGCGAAGTAAGCCAATGGCCCAGCGTCCTCTCCTCAATCCGCTCTACCCGTTCTTTGGGAAGCCTGCCAACTGTGCTGACAAAATCCTCCAATTCTCTGAAGCGCACCTCCCAAGGATCGGTGTTGCGCAGGACTGCCGCAAGCTCAGCGTGGACTGCGCAGGTGACTTCATCCAGTTTTACATGCTGGGCTGCCGTGCAGTCGATGACCTGGACGCGATGCCTAAACGTTTGCCCCAGTCGAAGTAAACGGTGGTCTGCCTGAGCCAAAGCGGCAAAAAACCTTTGCAGCTCGCTGCTGAAGCCATGCCTGCTACTTGCTGTGCGCACTTGAAGAGAAAGCTGCCGCCAAGAACGTTGGTGCTGCCTTGGGGCCAAATCCACGTTATCACTATGCCTTTCCTCCTCCTTTTGATATTCATCCTTGCCACCTCCTGGGAAATGTTGCATTGCAACTGGTGCGCTCACCAGAAGCCGGTCGTCTGCCTTCCAATCTGGCTGGACAGCAGCCGCTCCTCCGCGCTTTCCTTCTTTCCCCGCTGTGCCATCAGCTGCAGGCTTTGAACAAAACGTTTCTGAATGCGCGCAAGCCTCATGGTTCATTGCAGTGGGCACACGTGCCTGAAACTCATGTCGGAATTCAGCAGCTGTTGTGCAGGTGGCACGCCCCTTTGCAGCTTCAACTGCATTTCCAGCTGCATATCCCTTCGCAGTATACCGACACGCTGAGGTTGCTAGGTGGGGGTTCAAGATGGCAGCGCCAGCAGAAACCACCCTGCGCAAGCCAAGTGAGACAAGCTCTGAGTTTCTGTTTGGGTCGGCTGCACCAGCTGCAGCCAGGTCTGGAAAGCAAGGGCTTTTGGTTCCAAGGCATTTCTCAGCAGTGCTGGCATCTTGCTGAGCAGGGTCACTTGTGTCGAGAAGACTGCTTGATTGCCAACCTTGCATTGAAAGCCGCTCGCTTAGTTGGTCTTCGGGTTGGCTGCTGTCCAAAATGTTGCGTGATTGCAAAGGCAGTTTGCCCTCGTGCCTTGCTTCCTTCAGCCGCAAGCGTGCGTCATCAGAACTAGCCTGTGTCAGTTTCGGAAGCTTGGCGACGCCATTCTCCATCAATGTCACGCAAGCTTCCTGAGCACCCTGAACAGCATAGCAATTGTGTCCCAGCACACTGGGATTCGCAACCGCTGAGCCCCCCGCAAGCCCAACAGGAATTTGCGGGCTGACACTCGTGCTGCCGACAGCCGGAAGCACCTCCTGTCTCGGACCCTCTGGGGGCAAAGCGACTGCAGGCAGGACAATGTGCGCAAGCGGCTTTGCAGGATGAGGCCGCAGCACACGGCCAATTGCTTGCACGATGCTCCGGTAACTGCTCCGTGGTTCCACAAACATGCAAGTGTCAGCGTTGGGGATGTTGATGCCCTCCCCGAGCACCTCAACCGTGACCAGCACATGGACTGGCTTCCGCAAGGCGCCCGCAAACTGCTCAAGGATTTCCTTCCGCTTCTTAGGCGGGGTGTCACCGTTCATGTGCCAAGCAGCCATGCCCAGCTTCTCGAGCACTATGAGGAAGTTCTTGGCTTCACGTACCGAGTTGCAGTAAGCGAGGACCCGCCTAAAGCGCCCGGCTTGCTTTGAAAGAAGGCTTGCCAAGCTCAAGTAAGTGTGCCCATGATGAGGCGTCACAACCGGTACCGTGAGGTCGTAATCACACAAGATTCTGTCCTCCATGGCCTGGCCCATGCTGTAGCGGAAGTCTGGCTCATCACAATGGGTGGCAGAAAAGCGATACACTTCTTGGCTCTTTGGAAATCCTGCTGGTAGTGGATGGTGAGCTTCATCCACAAATATGGCATCAAATTCCAACTGCTCAAGTAGGTGAACCGAGTCTGTCACAGCAAGGAACCCTTGAGCCGTCCAGTCGATATCCTTGTTGTAACCCGTGCCAACTTTGCCAAAACTTGGGAAATCGATTGCGAACTGCTCCAGGAGGGCACGTAAAGACAGCGTTATCAGGACCTTAGGGCCGACTCATGCTCCAGAAAACAACTCTCTCACAAGTGCTCTGTCAAAGAAGGTTTACGATCGTGACTCTTGTAAACCACGGCGCTCTCCCTGAGATGTTTTGCACCACCTCCTTGATGACCCGCGTCTTGCCAGTGCCGCAGGCCATCTCAATGACCCGGGCGCCCTTCGCACAAGCCTTCAGGCAGTCCCGCTGGCACGGCCGCAGCCGGGGATCTGAACAATCCGCTTGGCCAACTTCCGAGGCCTCCCTGCTAAGCCTGGCAGGGGATGGCCGGGGGTTTCATCCAATGTGTTCCTACTCACACCTGGATGGCCTGTCCGCTCCGGCGACAAGCTGCCGAACGAATAAAATCAAAACGTCTTGATCGAAGTCAACAATGCAAGGCCACGCAACAAAGCCTCACCATAGCCAGATGTCGCAATGCATCGCGAGAAAGTACACAAGCACATTCTGCGAAACATCGGGCTCAAACCCACCCGCTTCCACACCTTGTAGAGCGACGAGGTGTTGTGGAAGGCAAGGTCTGTCGCTTGGTCTTGGATCTGCGCAGCCAATTCTTGGACTGCTTTGAGAGCACATCGGGGCTGCTCGTCACCAGCATGCACTCAAGCGCCTGAATCAGCAGCAACACATTTCAGAAGGCCAGCAAAGTGCGGACCTAGCCAGTCCGTGAAAGGTCTGCAATCCTCCGAACCCTTCTCGTGTGTGACTTCTTTTATCTTGGCAGGTTCTTCAAGTTCACCAGGCCTTGTAGACCCACTTGGCCAGCCGCAGGAAGCGTCTCACCGGTGCAAACCTCACATCCTCCGAACAGCAGCGGATGGCGCGGCGGCCGTCCAGGCTCAGCAGGTCAACGCCTGCCCGGTCCAAGAGGGATTTGGGCTTCACCCCCAAAAAACAACCACCCCAAACAAACTTGGAGCACGTGCCCTTGACAAAACGAGTGTCTATATAGTCTTACTGGTTGCATCGGGTCGTGGCTTGGGAGTAGTGAAAACCCCCGAAGACACGTTGGGAAGTTGCACTATCATCTCTTTCCAGCCTGGAGGCCGGCGAGTGATGTTCCGGCGCTCCCAGAACCATGCGGGCAGCTCCTGCCAGCAACCCTGCGCACAAGCCGCGCCGTTGCACTCATCCAAAGCCAGGGGGACCACGCAAGAAAAGAGCCAGTGTGTCAAGCTTTACCATTACCCACCGTGTTTGCGCCAATGATAAACTCGGAGGACTGCATCAATCAAAGGAAACGCTTCAAATTCAAGTGGTACCGTACCGCACCCAAATCAAATTTGCACGGCATGCAGAGCAGCTGCGCGCAGCCGCACCAATCCGCTCCTGCACGGGCACCGCATTCAGGCGCAGCGAGGTCACCCAAACGAGGCGCTGGTGGGCCGTCAGATTCGGAAGCGCCAGCACCTCCGCCGCCAGGCCCTGCAGACGGTCCATGAAATCGACATCACGCTCATCCAGGCCTCAGAACTGTGGCGGGGCCAACGCACACATTCACAAGCCATAGCGAGCTGTCCATGTCAGAGGCTCTTCTTTGTTCATTCTTGCTGCTCATACAATTCATCCGCCCCCTCCCATGGCATGTTCTAGATTCTATGATTGTGAAAGGGGTATAAGGCTTTGATTTCGGGACCTGTAAAATGGGAAGACACCACAAAAGCTCAAGCAAACAAAAAGAAGTTTGCACCCAAGCATCCCCCTTCAGTCGCCACAGTGCCAAAAGTACCCCTGGCTCTCGACCTGTAGAAAGTATCACGCGGTCCCACACGCAGAAACCCGGATTGCCTCAGGTGCGGCAAAGCTCCCGCGAAGGAGGGCGTAGCAACCAGCCGCAGCACGCCAAGGAAGGCGCCCAGCAACACGACGCGGCCCGCGCGGTTTCGTAGGCCGCGCGGCTCAGCCCTGCACATGGCCATGGCCCGACCGTGCCCGGGGCGTCCGACGGTGGGGCAGGGCGAATTCCAAGCGAAGCCGCAGCTTGAGCCAGGCCTGCGCGGCTTCAGCCCATCCTACCGCTCTGCACTTTGCGGCAGCAGCTGCGAGACATCCGGAGATGATGCAATGCAAATGCGAAAGCTAGCGAAAAGCCTTTCACACGCTCAACCAAACCTAGACCAATACTTTCTGCTGATTTACTCTCTAGGACCCTCATTCCTCCTTATCCTCCCTGGCACGCCTTCCCACTTGACAGTTTGCTGGCCAGCTGCCCCTACCCGGCTAAGACATCTATCTGCCCGACCTTTGCAGCCACTTTGACTTGCACCAAGCAGTGAAAGAATGAACCACTTTCCTTGGATGCCTCGACCCGTTCACGCCAGCCATACTGGCTGGCCAGGGCACTACAGGGCATCGCCTATGGGCGGGCACACACGTGCCAGCCAAGCTAGCCAATCGCCTTTGTGTTTCGAGGCTGCCTCTGCAAATACTCGGCAATAAGCGGATGGGAGCTCTGAAGTTCAAGTGCCAACTCCGCTGGCAGCTGCCCGCGCCGGAGCCGGAGGTGCTGAAACTTCAGCCAGTAAAACAGCGCGCTGTCTTGGAACTCGCTTGGCAAACGTCCTTGCTTCGAAACAAACTCAAGTAGCTCACGCCGCCGCCGCTGCCAGACGTTTACGTTGAGCCGTGGTATCTTCGTAAAGCTATGCAGCCGCATTCTGACCAAGGGATGAATATCCTCCAGCATCCTCCTCCGGTAAGTTGAGAGGTTTAAGCGGCTTTGTCTATACAGCCACATGGCCAGCTTGTCTTGACTCCCTAAGCGCTGAGGCAATGAGCCAGTGGCCTCAATGTGTTCTCGCAGCGCCTGGCATTTCTGCTCGAAAGCCTGGCCCAGCTCCAACCACCCTTGCACACGTTCACGCAGCAAATGAGATGATGCATTGAACAGTTGGTGGAACCTGTGAGGCAGCATCCGGTTGGCACGAATGCGCGTGCCTTGCGTGGCAAGCCAAAAAGCCAGCGACCTCTCCTCACTGCGCTTGGCTCTCTCTTTTGGGAGCCTGCCAAAATCGGCCACAAAAAGCTCCAAATCTTCAAAACGAGCCTGCCACGCGTCTTGGTTGCGGAGCACTTCTGCCAGCTCAGCATGGACTGCGCGGGTGACTTCGTCCACATTCAGCCCATGGCACAGGGCCGTCGTGCAGTCGACAACCTGGACACGATGCCCAAACGCTTGCCCCGGCCCAAGCAAGCGATGATCTGCCCGCACCAAAGCAGCAAAAAACCTTTGCAGTTGGCAGCCGAATCCATGCCCGTCATTAGCTTGGCGCGCATGAATGGAAGGCCGCTGGCCTGCACGCCGCAGGGCAGATTGAAAGCCAGCCCTCCGCTCCGTCTGCAGCTGTTGACATCCGTTGTGGCCTTCTGGGATAGGCTGCGTCGTTGGGTAGTCTGCAGCCGTGGCTATGGCTCTTGGGCTATCAAGCTTCCAATCAGGCTGCGCAGCAGCCACTTCTCCGTCAATCTTTCCGCCTTTCGTCGCCGTGCTGCCATCAGCTGCGATCTTTGAAAGCACAACGTCTGCAAGTCTGGGAGCACTGTCGGTTCTCGCAGTGGCCTGAGGCCCCTCCGCACCAAGGTGAGACACTGCGGCTGCAGTGCCCCAATTCGGGATTGCAACGTGGCCAGCAGAAACCACGATGCGCGCATCAAACCTGCCACTGCGTAGGCTCTCTGCACTAGCTGCAACCATGTCTGGAAAGCGTCTACTGCTGCGTGCAGCAATTTGCTCGGCAGTGCTGGTGTCGGGTTGTGGCGCACCACGCTCACCGATCTCCACAAGGGTGCTGGATTGCCAAGTTTGGGCACGGTTTGAACGCAAGAACTGCTTGTCCTCTTGGCCCTGTTTTTCGTGGAGAAGGTATTCATCACCATCACCTTGCATCCTACTAGGAAGGGTGACAAGCCCATGGTCGATTTGCTGCCTGGATGGCTTCTGGTCACCCTGTGCAGCCCATCCCGTCTGGCGGCGGGCACTGTCAGTGCCACTTGGGTCAAGCAAACCTGCGCTGGTGCACAGGACAGGGGTGTTCAGACGGGCACGGTCGTGATCATCGAATGCTGGCAATGGCTCACGCTCCACATGCGGAAGCTTGTCAGGTTTCAGATTTTGAGGTGTCAGAGCTACTGCAGGCAAAATTATGTGCGCAAGTGGCTTGGTGGGATGAGGCCGCAACACGCGACCCATCGCCTGCACGATGCTCCGGTAACTGCCTCGCGGATCCACAAACATGCAGGTGTCAGCGTTGGGGATGTTGATGCCCTCCCCGAGCACCTCAACCGTGACCAGCACATGGACTGGCTTCCGCAAGGCGCCGGCAAACTGCTCAAGGATCTCCTTCCGCTCCTTAGGCGGGGTACCACCGTTCATGTGCCAAGCAGCCATGCCCAGCTTCTCGAGCACCATGAGGAAGTTCTTGGCTTCACGTACCGAGTTGCAGTAAGCGAGGACCCGCCTAAAGCGCCCGGCTTGCTTTGAAAGAAGGTTTGCCAAGCTCAAGTAAGTGTGCCCATGATGAGGCGTCACAACCGGTACCGTGAGGTCGTAATCACACAAGATTCTGTCCTCCATGGCCTGGCCCATGCTGTAGCGGAAGTCTGGCTCATCACAATGGGTGGCAGAAAAGCGATACACTTCTTGGCTCTTTGGAAATCCTGCTGGTAGTGGATGGTGAGCTTCATCCACCAATATGGCATCAAACTCCAACTGCTCAAGTAGGTGAACCGAGTCTGTCACAGCAAGGAACCCTTGAGCCGTCCAGTCGATATCCTTGTTGTACCCCGTGCCAACTTTGCCAAAAATTGGGAAATCGATTGCGAACTGCTCCAGGAGGGCACGTAAAGACAGCGTTATCAGGACCTTTGGGCCGACTCATGCTCCAGAAAACAAAAAACTCTCTCACAAGTGTTCTGTCAAAGAAGGTTTACGATCGTGACTCTTGTAAACCACGGCGCTCTCCCTGAGATGTTTTGCACCAACTCCTTGATGACCCGCGTCTTGCCAGTGCCGCAGGCCATCTCAATGACCCGGGCGCCCTTCGCACAAGCCTCCAGGCAGTCCCGCTGGCACGGCCGCAGCCGGGGATCTGAAGAATTTGCTTGGCCAACTTCCGAGGCCTCTCTGCTAAGCCTGGCAGGGGATGGTCGGGGGTTTCATCCAACGTGTTCCTATACTCACACCTGGCTGGCCTGTCCGCTCCGGCAGCTAATTACAACCAATTACAACCGACTAGCTGCCGAACAAATAAAATCAAAATGTCTTGATCGAAGTCAACAATGCAAGGCCACGCAACAAAGCCTCACCATAGCCAGACGTCGCAATGCATCGCGAGAAAGTACACAAGCACATTCTGCGAAACATCGGGCTCAAACCCACCCGCTTCCACACCTTGTAGAGCGACGAGGTGTTGTGGAAGGCAAGGTCTGTCGCTTGGTCTTGGATCTGCGCAGCCAATTCTTGGACTGCTTTGAGAGCACATCGGGGCTGCTCGTCACCAGCATGCACTCAAGCGCCTGAAGCAGCAGCAACACATTTCAGAAGGCCGGCAAAGTGCGGACCTAGCCGGTCCGTGAAAGGTCTGCAATCCTCCGAACCCTTCTCGTGTGTGACTTCTTTTATCTTGGCAGGTTCTTCAAGTTCACCATGCCTTGTAGACCCACTTGGCCAGCCGCAGGAAGCGTCTCACCGGCGCAAACCTCACATCCTCCGAACAGCAGCGGATGGCGCGGCGGCCGTCCAGGCTCAGCAGGTCAACGCCTGCGGCCCGGTCCAAGAGGGATTTGGGTTTCACCCCCCAAAAAACAACCACCCCCAACTTGGAGTACGTGCCACGTGCCCTTGACAAAACGAGTGTCTATATAAGTCTATATACTCTTAGTGGTTGCATCGGGTCGTGGCTTGGGAGTAGTGAAAACCCCCGAAGACACGTTGGGAAGTTGCACTATCATCTCTTTCCAGCCTGGAGGCCGGCGAGTGATGTTCCGGCACTCCCAGAACCATGGGGGCAGCTCCTGCCAGCAACCCTGCGCACAAGCCGCGCCTTTGCACTCATCCAAAGCCAGGGACCACGCAAGAAAAGAGTTACACTCGCGACAGTGTGTCTACCAATACCCACCGTGCTTGCGCTAATGATAAACTCGGAGGACCGCACCAGTCAGAGGAGTCGCTTCAAATTCAAGCGGTACCACACCCAAATCAAATTTGCGCGGCATGCGAAGCACCTGCCCGCAGCCGCGCCAATCCACTCCTGCACGGGCACAGCATTCAGGCGCAACGAGGTCACCCAAACAAGGCGCTGGTGGGCCGTCAGATTTGGCAGCGCCAGCACCTCCGCCGCCAGGCCCTGCAGACGGTCCATGAAATCGACATCACGCTCATCCAGGCCTCAGAACTGTGGCGGGGCCATGTCAGACGCTCTTCTTTGTTCATGCTTGCTACTCACGCGACTCATCCACCCCTCCCATGGCAAGCTTTATGGCTCTATGATTGTGGAAAGGGAAGAAGGTATCTTCTCAGTCTGAAGAGGGCTTTTTTTTGCAAACCTCGGAACCTGATTTCGGCACATGTAAAATGGGAAGATAAACAAGCCGTGTCGACCACAAAAGCTCAAGCAAACAAAAAAGAAGTTTGCACCCAAGCATCTCCCTTCATTCGCCACAGCGCCAAAAGTAACCCTGGCTCTGGACCTGTAGAAAGCATCATGCGGCGGCCACGTTGCGGCACTTCCCACACGCAGGCACCCGGATTGCCTCAGGTGCGGCGCAGCTCCCGCGAAGGAGGGCTCAGCAACCAGCCGCAGCACGCCAAGGAAGGCGCCCAGCAACACGACGCGGCCCGCGCGGTTTCGTAGGCCGCGCGGCTCAGCCCTGCACATGGCCATGGCCCGACCGTGCCCGGGGCGTCCGACGGTGGGGCAGGGCGAATTCCAAGCGAAGCCGCAGCTTGAGCCAGGCCTGCGCGGCTTCAGCCCATCCTACCGCTCTGCACTTTGCGGCAGCGGCTGCGAGACATCCGGAGATGATGCAATGCAAATGCGAAAGCTAGCGAAAAGCCTTTCACAAGCTCAACCAAACCTGGACCAATACTTTCTGCTGATTTACCCTCTAAAACCCTCATTCCTCCTTATCCTCCCTGGCACGCCTTCCCACATAATCTGGACAGTTTGCTGGCCAGCTGCCAATACCGGCTTAGAAATCTATCTGCCCGACCTTTGCAGCCACTTTGGCTTGCACCAAGCAGTGAAAGAATGAACCACTTTCCTTGAATGCCTCGACCCGTTCACGCCAGCCATACTGGCTGGCCAGGGCACTACAGGGCATCTCCTATGGGCGGGCACACACGTGCCAGCCAAGCTAGCCAATCGCCTTTGTGTTTCGAGGCTGCCTCTGCAAATGCTCGGCAATAAGCGGATGGGAGCTCTGAAGTTCAAGTGCCCACTCCGCTGGCAACTGCCCGCGCCGGAGCCGGAGGTGCTGAAACTTCAGCCAGTAAAACAGCGCGCTGTCTTGGAACTCGCTTGGCAGATGTCCTTCCTTCGAAACAAACTCAAGTAGCTCACGCCGCCGCCGCTGCCAGAGTTTCGCGTTCATCCGCAGTGGCTTCTTTGCCAGTCTGCGCAGCATTTTTCTCACCAAGGGATGAATGCCCTCCAGCATTTTCCTGCGGTAAGTTGAGAGGTTTAATCGACTTTGTCTATACAGCCACGTGGCCAGCTTGTGTCGACTTCCTGTCTTCTCTAAGCGCTGAGGCAATGAGCCAGTGGCCTCAATGTGTTCTCGCAGCGCCTGGCATTTCTGCTCGAAAGCCTGGCCCAGCTCCAACCACCCTTGCACACGTTCACGCAGCAAATGAGATGATGCATTGAGCAGTTGGTGGAACCTGTGAGGCAGCATTCGGTTGGCACGAAGGCGCGTGCCTTGCGTGGCAAGCCAAAAAGCCAGCGACCTCTCCTCACTGTGCTGGGCTGTCTCTTTTGGGAGCCTGCCAAAAACGGAAGCAAAACGCAACACATCTGCGAAACGAGCTTGCCACGCGTCTTGGTTGCGGAGCACTTCTGCCAGCTCAGCATGGACTGCGCGGGTGACTTCGTCCACATTCAGCCCATAGCACAGGGCCGTCGTGCAGTCGACAACTTGGACACGATGCCCAAACGCTTGCCCCGGCCCGAGCAAGCGATGATCTGCCTGGACCAAAGCAGCAAAAAACCTCTGCAGTTGGCTGCGGAATCCATTTCCAAGATTTGCTTTGCGCACATGAGTGAAACGCTGCTGGCCTGTACACTGAGAAGCCCTCCGCTCTGCCTCCAGCTGTTGACACCCGTGGCGGCCTCCTGGGATGGGCTGCATCCTTATGGCAGCGTCAGTCGGGTAGCCCACAGCCTTGGCAATGGCGCTTGGGCTGTCAAACTTCAAATCAGGCTGCACAGCAGCTGCTCCTCCGTTTATCTTGCCGCCTTTCCTTCTCATGCCGCCATCATCTACGGCCGTTGAAAATGCAACATCTGCAGGTCTGGGAGCACCATCGGTCATAGCATTGGAGGAATTTGTCTGGAATTCATGTCCGGCAGCATTGTTTGACGCACAATTGGCATGCCTATTTGCAGCTTCGGGTCTTGCAACCATGGCCGGAGGCCCCTCAGCAGCAAGGTGAGACACTGCGGCTGCAGTGCCCCAATTCGGGATTGCAACGTGGCCAGCAGAAACCACCGTGCGCGCATCAACTGCACTAGCTGCAACCATGTCTGGAAAGCGACTACTGCTGCGTGCAGCAATTTGCTCAGCAGTGCTGGTGTCGGGTTGTGGCGCACCATTTTCACTGATCTCCACAAGGGTGCTGGATTGCCAAGTTTGGGCACGTTTTGAACGCAAGAACCGCTTGTCCTCTTGGCCCTGTTTTTCGTGGAGAAGGTACTCGTCACCATCACCTTGCATCCGCCTAGAAAGGGTGGCAAGCCCATCGTCTACTTGATGCGTGAATGGCTTCTGATCACCCTGAGCAGCCCATCCATTCTGCGCAGGGCGGCGAGCACTATCAGTGCCACTTGGGTCAAGCAAACCTGCGCTGGTGTAAAGTGCAGGGGCGTTCCGGCCAATGAATGCCGGCGGAAGCGAATCACGTTTCAGATTTTGAGTCAGGGCAACTGCGGGCAAAACGATGTGCGCAAGTGGCTTGGCAGGATGAGGCCGCAGCACTCGGCCCAGTGCCTGCACGATGCTCCGGTAGCTGCCTCGCGGTTCTACAAACATGCAGGTGTCTGCGTTGGGGATGTTGATGCCCTCCCCGAGCACCTCAACGGTCACCAGCACATTGACAGGTGCTTGCAAGGCACTAGAAAACCGCTCTAAAATGTCCTGCCGTTTCTTTGCTGGCGTGCCGCCGTTCATGTGCCAAGCAGCCATGCCGAGCTTCCGGAGCACCATCCGGAAGCTCTTGGCTTCCCGTACCGAGTTGCAGTAAGCGAGAACCCTCCTAAAGCGCCCGGCTTGCTTCAAAAGCAGACCCGCCAAGCTCAAAAAGGTGTGGCCGTGCTGGGGCGTCACAACGGGCACAATGAGGTCATAATCACAGAGGATTCTGTCCTCCATGGCCTGGCCCATGCTGTAGCGAAAGTCTGGCTCATCACGATGGGTGGCAGAGAAGCGATATACAACTTGACTCTTGGGAAATCCTGCAGGCAGTGGGTGGTGAGCTTCATCCACAAAAATGGCATCAAACTCCAACCCCTTCAGCATACGAACCGAGTCCGTCACTGCAAGGAACCCTTTGGCTGCAAAGTCAATGTCCTGGTTATAGCCCGTGCCAACCTTGCAAAAGTCGGGGAAATCCTCCGCAAACTGTTCCAGCAGCGCACGCAAAGGCACCGTAACCAGAACCTTGGACCGACCCAGGTGCTCCGGGAAAAGGGCTGCGAACGGCAACATGAAAAAAACAAGCCGGTCTCAAAACAGCACAATGGCACAGCATGACTCCTTCCAAACCACGGCGCCCTCCCTGCGATGTTCCGCACCAACTCCTTCATGACCCGCGTCTTGCCCGTGCCGCATGCCATCTCGATGACCCGGGCGCCCTTCGCACAAGCCTCCAGGCAGTCCCGCTGGCACGGCCGCAGCGGGGGGTCTGAAGCATCTGTGCGCGTCTCTTGCGCGGCCTGGCTGAGAAGCCTGGCAGGGAAGGGCGCTCAACTGCACCCTCGCGTCTTCAAAGACAAGAGGTGCCTGTTTTTGCAACCCCTGGCTACTCATACATCATCGCGGCTCTCAGCCAACAAGGCCTGTGTGACTCAAAGCTAAAACAGCGCAATAAGAACCGCCAGGAAGAATGAACGACACCTCTGACATGGGATGATCTCAAAATAGTGATCCCTGAATGAAGTGCGTTCTCCTCTTCAAAAAGCCCAACCAAAAACTGCGCACAGACTCTGCAAAGCCGCACCCCTGTTTGTTCCATGGCAAAATGAAGACGCCCGCTCGCCTCGCAGACCGACGTGGAGCTGTGGCAGGCAAGGTCTTTCGCTTCGCCTTGGATCTGAGGAGCCACGACTTGGACTGCGCTGACAGCACGTCGGGGCTGCTCGTCACCACCACGCACTCCGTGGCCTAGCAAGGTTTGATGACACAAGCTAGCACCACTCGCTAACCGGCTCAGCCTTAGCACAAATGTACTTGATATCAACTCAAGTGAATTGCCCGGTCTCTTCCCGAACTGGTTCTGCCATGCAAAGCCCCCCCCCCCCACCTTGTAGACCCACCGCGCCAGCCGCAGAAATCGCCTCACCGGCTCGAACTGCACTGCCTCTGCACAGCACCAGATGGCGCGGCGGCCGTCCAGGCTCAGCAAATCGACGCCTGCCAGGCTTGCGACGTGTCGTTCAAAGGATAAAAGCACCTAGTCACTGGCACCCCTTCAAACAAGAAACCAGGAGGAGGCTGTTTGCCAAAGAAGATCTGCAGGCCTGGGGGCCGGCGGGTGATGTTCTGGCGCTCCCAAAACCACGGGGGCAGCTCCTGACAGCAACCCTTCATACCATCTAACTCATATGACCCACAAATATGGCTAGCTGAACAAAGCTTGATACTTTCACGACTCCAGCTGAAGTTCCAACTTCCCAAAATGCTGAAAACCCCGCACATCCTTGACACCATCTCGCCACTGTCCAAACCTCTCAGGCCGCACCAATCCGCTCCTGCACGGGCACGGCGTCCAGGCGCAGCGAGGTCGCCCAGACGAGGCGCTCGAGGGCCGTGAGGTTCGGTAGCGCCAGCACCTCCGCCGCCAGGCCCCGCAGGCGCTCCACGAAGTCGACATCCCGCTCGTCCAGGCCTCGAGGATCCAAGGCCCCAAATTCGAGACAAACCTTTCCTGAGCCGACCCTTGGGCCGCGCTCACTTGGGCCGCGCTCCTGGGCCGATGCCTAAAAGCAGAAACCCAAAATTGAGTTCGGCTGCGCTGTTCACACCGCGGTGGTTATGAGGAAACTGAGGCGATGTACGCAAGGGCAGTTCAAGCTACCAGCACATTCCTGCATCCAAGGTTCTCGCTTCAGTCCCTCCAGCTGGCGCAACAAGTCTAGCTCGGGACCTGCCAATGCAGTTTGCAAGATTAGTCGTGGCTCATCGCCTCACAACACCGCCGTTGTTCAAGCAACTGCCAACCCTTTTTATAGCCGAAAAGGGGAACAGCAACCAGCGGCAAGGGTGGCAGCCAAACTAGCCACCTGGTCCACAACAACCTTGCCTCATCGGCCCACAAATCGCTTTTTCGAATAAACAAGGTTCAAGGCGTCGCTCTGTCCGGCATCAATCAAACCATGCTCTTTGGGCGCCATGAAGCTCAATTTGTTCCTTCCATCTGTTCAAGGAGACCCCCCCGCCCCCATCCCCCCCCTCCCCCCCAAAAACAAAAGGAGCCCGGGAACCCAAAGGCAAACCAGCCTCACTCCCCATGGCATGTGGATCCCGTCGTTTTCCGGCTCAAGGGTGCGAAGGCAAACCAAGATTTAAGTTGTTCGCAGTTGGGAAATCAACCCCAAAACAGATGAAGAAGGGGAGCAACCGCAACGGCCGGATTGGCAGCCAGCAGCCTGTGCTCTGACCAAGCACAGAGAAAAAGGCAAAGGCACGGGTGAAACATGACAGGCCCCGCACTACATGGAAGGCACGAAGTCATCCGATTCATCATGAAGAACCAATCGCAGAAATCCGAAATGGATCCGCACAAACTACCACTCCCAAATTGGAAGCAAGGCATAAGCTCGCTCTACACCCATCTGAAACAAGTCTGAGACACAGTGTTACAACACGATCTGAGTAGACCGGGGTCAGCTGTTCGGATGTTCATGCGCCCTTTTGTTTGGGCCGAGTGTGCTCAGCATATTCATGTCAACGTGCTTCCAGGCTGCTTCCAAATAAGTAGGGCGAACCCCAATTGACAACGTGCGCGGCCCTTTCCACAAAGTCACCAGTTGCAATTGGTTGCGAATGGGAAAATAGGTGGAGAAACTAACGAATCCAAGCAAGCTTACGAAGCAAGTTTGTGAAGGCCACGTGCACGGCTCCATGTAAACAGCCCGGCGTTCCAGTTGCGCCAAGATTGTCCTTTTTGCCGCACACCTGACCCGAACAAATGGTGCCAATGTGTTTCTAGGACGAACCCTCTCTTCAGAAGCTGTGGCCTCTTGGGGTTCGCCCTACTTATTTGGAAGCAGCCTGGAAGCACGTTGACATGAATATGCTGAGCACACTCGGCCCAAACAAAAGGCCGCATGAACATCCGAACAGCTGACCCCGGTCTACTCAGATCGTGGCAACACTGTGTCTGAGACTTGTTTCAGACAGGCGTCAGACCCACCAAGTGACCGAGGCTTGTCCGCACCGAGCCCCCCGCAAAAGCGCAGCGCCGGCACCATCTCCACACACCTGCTTGGATGCGTGTGGATGGCAACTTGGGTGGATTCGCCGCAGGTGTGTGGAGACGGGGCCGGCGCTGCGCTTTTGCGGGGGGCTCGGTGTGGACAAGCCTCAGTCACTTGGTGGGTCTGACGCCTGTCCGAAACAAGTCTGAGACACAGTGTTACCACGATCTGCGTAGACCGGGGTCAGCTGTTCGGATGTTCATGTGCCCTTTTGTTTGGGCCGAGTGTGCTCAGCATATTCATGTCAACGTGCTTCCAGGCTGCTTCCAAATAAGTAGGGCGAACCCCAAGAGGCTACAGCTTCTGAAGAGAGGGTTCGCCCTAGAAACACATTGGCACCGTTTGTTCGGGTCAGGTGTGCGGCAAAAAGGACAATTATGGCATACCTGGAGCGCCGGGCTGCGCACATGGAGCCGCGCACGTGGCGGTTGCCGCATGTCATGAGCGCCAGTCTCGCTCGCCGGCATGTCACGAGCGTCCACCGCGCCAGTCTCGCTTGCCGCCATGTCACCAGCATCCACCGCGCCAATCTCGCTCGCGGGCGGTTTCCGCATGTCACGAGCGTCCACTGCGCCAGTCTCGCTCGCGGGCGGTTTGCGCATGTCACGAGCGTCCACCGCGCCAGTCTCGCTCGCGGGCGGTTTCCGCATGTCACGAGCGTCCACCGCGCCAGTCTCGCTCGCATGCATGTCACGAGCGTCCACCGCGCCAGTCTTGCTCGCGGGCGGTTTCCGCCTGTCACGAGCGTCCACCGCGCCAGTCTCGCTCGCGGGCTGTGTCTCGCTCGCGGGCGGTTTCCGCATGTCACGAGCGTCCACCGCGCCAGTTTCGCTCGCGGGCGGTTTCCGCATGTCACGAGCGTCCACCGCGCCAGTCTCGCTCGCGGGCGGTTTCCGCATGTCACGAGCCTCCACCGCGCCAGTCTCGCTCGCGGGCGGTTTCCGCATGTCACGAGCGTCCACCGCGCCAGTCTCGCTCGCGAACTTCCGCGTGTCACGAGCGTCCACCGTGCCGGTCTCGCTCGCGGGCGGTTTCCGCATGTCACGAGCGTCCACCGTGCCAGTCTCGCTCGCGGGCGATTTCCGCATGTCACGAGCGTCCACCGCGCCAGTCTCGCACCGCATGCACAGCGTCTCGCTCGCGGGCGGTTTCCTCCTGTCACGAGCGTCCACCGTGCCAGTCTCGCTCGCGGGCGGTTTCCGCCTGCATGTCACGAGCGTCCACGGCGCCACTCTCGCTCGCGGGCGGCCTGTCACGAGCGTCCACCGCGCCAGTCCCGCTCGCGGGCGGTTTCCGCATGTCACGAGCGTCCACCGCACCACGGGCGGTTTCCGCATGTCACGAGGGTTCCCCCGCGCCAGTCTCGCGGTTTCCGCATGTCACAAGCGTCCACCGCGCCAGTCTCGCTCGCGGGCGGCTTCCGCATGTCACGAGCGTCCACCGCGCCAGTCTCGCTCGCGGGCGGTTTCCGCATGTCACGAGCGTCCACCGCGCCAGTCTCGCTCGCGGGCGGTTTCCGCATGTCACGAGCGTCCACCGCGCCAGTCTCGCTCAGTCTCACGAGCGTCGCGGGCGGTTTAATTCCGCATGTCACGAGCGTCACCCGCGCCAGTCTCGCTCACGGGCGGTTTCCGCATGTCACGAGCGTCCACCGCGCCAGTCTCGCTCGCAGGGGGTTTCCGCATGTCACGAGCGTCCACCGCGCCAGTCTCGCCCACGGGCGGTTTCTGCAATGTCACGAGCGTCCACCGCGCCACTCTCGCTCGCGGGCGGTTTCTGCCTGTTACGAGCGTCCACCACGCCAGTCTCGCTCGCGGGCGGTTTCCGCATGTCACGAGCGTCCACCGCGCCAGTCTCGCTCGCGGGCGGTTCCCGCATGTCACGAGCGTCCATCGCGCAAGTCTCGCTCGCGGGCGGTTTGCGCATGTCACGAGCGTCCACCGCGCCAGTCTCGCTTGCGGGCGGTTTCCGCATGTCACGAGCGTCCACCGCGCCAGTCTCGCTCGCGGGCGGTTTCCGCATGTCACGAGCGTCCACCGCGCCAGTCTCGCTCGCGGGCGGTTTCCGCATGTCACGAGCGTCCACCGCGCCAGTCTCGCTCGCGGGCGGTTTCCGCATGTCACGAGCGTCCACCGCGCCAGTCTCGCTCGCGGGCGGTTTCCGCATGTCACGAGCGTCCACCGCGCCAGTCGTCGCTCGCTCGCTCGCGGGCGGTTTCCGCATGTCACGAGCGTCCACCGCGCCAGTCTCGCTCGCGGGCGGTTTCCGCATGTCACGAGCGTCCACCGCGCCAGTCTTGCTCGCGGGCGGGGCGCGTTTCCGCATGTCACGAGCGTCCACCGCGCCAGTCTCGCTCGCGGGCGGTTTCCGCATGTCACGAGCGCAGTCGCGGGCGGTTTCCGCATGTCACGAGCGTCCACCGCGCCAGTCTCGCTCGCGGGCTTCCGCAAGTCCCCCGCGCCAGTCTCGCTCGCGGGCGGTTTCCGCATGTCACGAGCGTCCACCGCGCCAGTCTCGCTCGCGGGCGGTTTCCGCATGTCACGAGCGTCCACCGCGCCAGTCTCGCTCGCGGGCGGTTTCCGCATGTCACGAGCGTCCACCGCGCCAGTCTCGCTCGCGGGCGGTTTCCGCATGTCACGAGCGTCCACCGCGCCAGCGTCCACCGCGCCAGTCTCGCTCGCGGGCGGTTTCCGCATGTCACGAGCGTCCACCGCGCCAGTCTCGCTCGCGGGCGGTTTCCGCATGTCACGAGCGTCCACCGCGCCAGTCTCGCTCGCGGGCGGTCTCCGCATGTCACAAGCGTCCACCGCGCCTGTCTCGCTCGCGCCCATGTCACGAGCGTCCACCGCGCCAGTCTCGCTCGCGGGCGGTTTCCGCATGTCACGAGCGTCCACCGCGCCAGTCTCGCTCGCGGGCGGTTTCCGCATGTCACGAGCGTCCACCGCGCCAGTCTCGCTCGCGGGCGGTTTCCGCATGTCACGAGCGTCCACCGCGCCAGTCTCGCTCGCGGGCGGTTTCCGCATGTCACGAGCGTCCACCGCGCCAGTCTCGCTCGCGGGCGGTTTCCGCATGTCACGAGCGTCCATCGCGCCAGTCTCGCTCGCGGGCGGTTTTCGCATGTCACGAGCGTCCACTGCGCCAGTCTCGCTCGCGGGCGGTCCAGCCAGCCTCGCGCGCCCAGTCTGCACCACACCGTTGTCCCCGCAGCCAGCCAGTCTCGCTCGCGGGCGGTTTCCGGCCACGCCCGGGTCTGCGTCCCCCCAGCCAGCCAGTCTCGCTCGCGGGCAGTTTCCAGCCAGCCTCGCGCACCCAGTCTGCACCACACCCGTCCCCCCAGCCGGCCCCACACCGCCGTCCCCCCAGCCAGCCTCGTACGCCCGGTCTGCACCCCCAGCCGGCATCGCACGCCCGGTCTGCAGCACAACGAAATGGAAATCCCTTCTTATCTCCGTCGTCACAGCTTGTATCGCTCCCAGGCACCTTAAGAGAAAACCTAAAGCAGAACCCAAGCATCAGAGATGCTTTTGGGAAAAAGCAAACAAGGACGATCCATCCATCCACGCCTTGGCGGTCGAGGCTGACACCCCACAAAGCCCAGGCAGGCGAGCCGCAGAGCCCCAAGCCAGGCGAACACGCCCAGCGCCACGCCGCGCCTTCCACGGCGCAGTTGGCGCATGGCGCCGAGCCAATTCCAAGCGAAGCCGCGGCTCGAGCCAGCTGCTGAGAGGAAGGGTCGGCGACTTGCAACAAGTGCGGCCCCTGCTTGAGGTTGATGGACACTTTGTGGAACATTTGGCTCTGCAGGACTGAAGCCCCTCCGGCAAAAACTGCCTGAAGCCTACAACCATTTGCCCATCGCCAACCAGGAGACAAAACAAACCTCCAACCTCTACATCACACCTCCAACCTCTACATCACCCAACAACAAAAGCAAAAGCCAAAACAATAATCGTTACCTAATACCCGCCAAACGTGAAGAACGACCCCTTGCAAAGAGATGTCCAGTTCTTTCTGGTTGGCAGGGAAACCGCGGTTTCCAAAACAAGTCGGAGCCATCTCATCCCCAAGTTGCCCCGGGCGCCGCGCCCCAGGCACGCCGCCAAGAGCCCCGCAGCTCGCCTGGAAACGGGCTGGGGGCTTCTGGCACCAGGCAACTTTAGCTACTCATCATGACATCGCTCGTGGGGTTTTGTGTCATGTTGGCGCAGCTTGGGCAAAATCAAGGGCTGCAGGGAGGGCTGGAGGTCTGCTTGGCGTGGGGAATGGTTGCTCCTGGGCTTCCCGGCAAGCTCGGCCCAACACGCCAAGTGTCACCTCCGTGCAGGTGTCGCCCTTCAACGCCATGGCCTGGCCCGAAATGCAGCCGCGGTGCCTGATTTACGTTAGCTCAAACCTCCCAAAACTAGCGTGGGCGTTTCCAGAAAGGGGCAACGGCTACGATTCAACAAACGAACTTTGTTGATTTGTTTCACAAGCATTTCGAGCTCGAGCGCGGGATTGGCAGCCCAGCTAACCAAGCAGCAACAGCTGCAAGAGTAAGTGACGCTTCCAGGTGCCTATCTCGTTCCAAGAGCCCAGGCTTGACCAGTCAATCTAAAAGGCTAAAACATTGAATTGCAAGATGCACTACAACTGAAAATGTCAAAGAATGACCAACCACAGAGCATATCCAAGCGAAAAGCGGCCTTCACAAAGAGAAACTCAATGGAATCTGGCAACCGGTGCATCATGCTTAAACCACCTCTGGAGGAAATGTCAGGACCCCATTCCAGCCAACTGGTGAAACAACAAATCAACAGCAAAAGCTACCCTAGCCCAAACAACAGCCTACCAGGTATGGAACCCCAACAACTACCCAATTACCTGACTCAAAATCCTAAAAACCGCAGGAGATGGTCGCATCCGTCCCTCCCTTCAGGTGACAGAAGCAACAGCGACGTCGCCCAGGAAGAAGGCCTTCCGCCACCTGCCCGCGGCCGCCAGCGCCGCGCCGGCGCTGTTGCGAGACACGGCGTCCGGCTGGACACCTGCAGAGGCACCCAGGTCACAGGGAGGTGTGGTTCTGCAAAGGACGCACGTGGCCGGAATTTTACCCCCATAACATCTGATAAGCATGTTTGTTGGAAAGCAAAACCACCCTCCCAAACATCACATGATATATAAGCTCCCACCAATTAACATGTAACCTGACAGGAACATGGCGCCTTTAAAAAGAACATGGCCTTCTACCAGCACCTCCAAAACGCCAGGTTCCGGCTGTAAATAGCTAGGAGGGTAAGTCACCACGCGCTTTTTCTGCCATCGGGGGACTCGAGCGCCTGCACGCAGGAGCTCAAGGCACTGGATCCAAGCTTGGCCGCGCTGGCCTGGCAGCGGGGGAACGGCAGGGAAACGCCGGAAATGAAATCTCCAAAAGGAGTCGAAAGAAGACCAAACAGAAACCCAAAAGAATCAAGTGTGTGGAAGTGGTTTTGACCAAGCCACAAAAATGGCCGAAGGAAGCGCAATAAGCGGCAGGTGATTTTGCTGGATGAAACAAGATTTCGGCCACTTGGTCAGAACCATGAATCCGCAAACGACTAGACATGGTTCATCACTTGAGAAAGAAAACGAGAAAGAAACTGCCACACTGTTCTGTGTACGTGGGGTTTTGGGGTCACGCCCACCAAGACCCGGCCTGCTGCTATGGCGGCATTCAGCATGGCAAGGTCTGGCTCGTGCAGCAAAGACCTGAGGCAAAATAAACGCTACACCCGCAACAAACCGGCCTCTTGCCAGCATGACTCCCACAAAAGATGCTGTCACAGGCCACACAGAACGAGGCAGTCACACTTGCGCATATGTTTTGTGCTTGCAGATTGCGTACAAAGTGGCCAGTCCTGGCCTTGTAGGCTTGCTTGGTCTATGAAGCCCCAGCCCTCCACACCCTGCCGGCCATGTTTTGTTTCATCTCCTCTGCGCGCCCGGCGCGCGGCGGAGCGGTTCGTGGTTCGCAGCACGTTGGCCGCTTTCGTTTCTTCGTCCGTCAGGGGGCAGCGAAGTCCCAGAGGTATCCGGAGCCTGCCCTGCAGCCCTGCCAGGGTTGCCCACCCAAACTTGTTCCAGCAACCAACCTCCTCTCTGCAAGCCTTGGGTCAGTCCCTTCTTCTGTCAACCAAAGGTGCCATCACACGGTGTCCGTTGCAAATCACCAAACAAATGCCCTCAACAGTGACACGCCCATGTCAGCTTCAACAACCTGCCATTGGCTTCCCTTCACAGAACATGCTCTCCCCGCCTGCCAGTCCTTCATGACGCTGTCCCGCTGCGCCGGCCACGTCACCAGCACCTCCTCAAAGGACACTGAGCTGGGCTGGGCCAGCAGCCTGCTGTGGTCAGGACTCCTTGCTATGGGGGGGTGGGGAGGCAGGCAGGTAGGCAGGTAGGCAGGTAGCTCACGACTTCTTTGATGCGTGTGACGTTGCCAAATGACCTTTATGAACCAAGATTGCCTGCCAGCCTGCTCCCAGTTTTGACCTTTCGTGGCTCGCTCCGGGAGCGCCACCTACGGCCCATATCCGCCCAAGACCTGGCCTCGCCATCAAGGAACCTTAACTCGTAACTAATGAATATAGCCCCGGCCAACGATGAAAAAAAAAGCGAGCGCATACCGCTCAACGGCATCAAACCCCACAGCTCCAACACCCAACCCGCCTCTGCGCCACCTGCTCCAAGCGCTCCCAGCACTGCAGCCCCGAGCCCGGGCACGCGCCCAGCAGCCCGCGGCCTTTGGGCAGGAAGCCGCGGAGCCGCGCCAAGTTCGCGGGGCTCGGCGCGGAGTGGCAGACCACCACCTGCATCTGCAAAAAGTCCACGGCGTAGCGGTAGTCCTGGTAGTCCTCTGAAGGGGGAAACCTCTAGGGGACACTTGCCCATTCTTTCCAAGGATCCTTCTTTTCAGAAAATCAGCCGAACGCAAGGGGAACAGCTGGTTTTTGAAAAGAATGATGGTTGAAAAGAATGGGGAATCAACCGCTAGAAAACTAGGTCCTCCAGATTTGAGAGGCTAGAATAAGTTGGTACCCGATTTTTTTCAGTTGAAAACCACCCCTCCCCAAAAAAAGTGTAAAAAGGCACTACTGGGGAACCTAGGAAACAGGCGACAGACAAGAAGCCATAAATGCCTCGGAAGGAAGAAGGAAAACAATAACCAGCCCAACAAACAAACAAATACAGCTAAGAAAGCATTCACTTGGTAGTCTAGTCCTGGTAATTAGTCCTGGCACTTGGGACCCTCCCAAGATTTTTTGCTGGACTTCTAGCTGTACGTCCCAGCCGTCTTTTCGGAAGATTCGCAATCGAAAAAGGAATGCAAATGATGTCCCACCTATTATTGACTTGGCCACACATCGACCCTCGAGCGCAATGTCATGTTCTGTTACCTTCCAACATGCAGGAAACCCAACAGGGCAAAAAGCGAAGAAGGCAAACACAGAGAAAGACAAGTCCAGCAAAACTTGCCTAGATTCAACTTCTGGCAACTTCTCATGTTTGAACTGTCACATTGCCCTGGTGCGCTTTTGCGCTCAAGGATGAACCTCCCAAACCGCCAAAACATGGCCCCTCCGTCCTCCCCCGCGCCGGAGGCTACCATGCGGTGCAGGATCTCCAGCCCCGCGCCCGGGCGGCCGGAGAGGAAGTGGGCCTTGGCGTAGGCGGCGTGGGCCAGGCCGTTGACCTCCGGAGGGCGCCCGAATTTTGGCCCTTCTGGTGACATGGGAAGCCACCCACAGGGTTCCAAATAGGATGTTTTTGCGGTTTTTAAGTGGGTGTCGGCAATGCAATGACCAGATCATTGTTCTGCTAGGATCTTTGTGGCGGTCAAGTGGATGTTGGCAATGAGAAACGACCAGACCAGGGCTCCAAATTGGACGTTTTGTCAGATTCTTTAAGTGACTTGAAATAAGAAATGAACCGGGAAAGACCCCTTCACCGTGGGCTTCCGGTCCACCATTTCATTTGCTCGGGCAAAACTGATTAAGCGGCCAGACGCAAAAGGCCCCTTTGAAGTGAAACCAAAAGGATGCGGTTTTAACTAGTGGCCTTTTCGGCCTTTTCCCCATGCATAAACACACCCCTTTGCTTCAGGAAACCCAAAAGCGTGACTTCTTCTGTATGGTGGATGCGTGCTATGCTTACACCGTTGAAGAGAATCCAAACCAACACAAAATATGCAGCTTGCCAAAGCAGCTGCTTGCTCAAGACTTTACGCGGGAACATCTGTGATTTTAAGCATGGCTATGATCGCTGACAAGGTTTTCCCTGGCCTTCACGTGCCGCGTCTTGCCCAGCTGCCACAGCGCATCCGCGCGGCGCCAGTCCCTGGGAGGCTGGAGGCTGGGGCTGGGCTGACCCTAGAAGCTGTGAAGCACTGTAGCCGCAAGCTTCGCCCAAACCTGGCGGGTGCCCGGAAAGTAACATGTGCAAACTCTGTTTCACAGAAAGTCCACGCTACAATATAACATGAAGATCCGGAGACCCAGTAAGGGGCCACTTCCCCATAATCATGAGCACGCTACTAAGTGTTTAAAGAGCAAATGCTCATGGTCCACGTACGCGGTTGAGCCCTGCAACTCTGGCAGGCTTGGCCCCGAAAGCTATTCCCTAGGATTACTGACGAGACGTTTGCCGGTTGCAGGAACTTCGCCTTCCCACTTCATTCAACCATAAGACATGCCTCATGGCAACCAAGGACTAATAAACCCCTGTTTATTATGGGGGTGTTCTCCTCCATGTGATGATTCGCCACTAAACCCAGGGACACCCCCCTATCAACAAACTGTTTCTTCTTTCCGGGGTTACCATTTCCCCCCCTTTGCCCCCAGCCAACCCCCAAGCTCCCACCAGCGGCCTAAGCTCCGCGGCGATGTTCAGCAGCCCACCCAGCAGCACCGCGTTGGGACGGACGTCCCCCTGCAGCACCTTCGACAGCATCACGTCCACCTCGCGTCGCCCGGCTTTGGGGCCAGGGGAGAGCTCCCTGGATTGACTGGCGGGGGTATCGCTGTTTGAAGGGAAGTGGGCAAGCCATGCCTCACGACTTACCAACCCAGGCACACAAGGCGAACTGACTAAGGTGACTAAGGTCACTCAACTACCGACTTTCTTGATCCCGCACGCAACGTTTCATGCGTGTCCACCGCAAAGGATGACTCCCATCAAGAATACTGTTCTGGTCCATGACCTTCTCTTGGCGAAGCCCCTTGCTTGGAAGCTTGTTCGGTTTCTCAAGCCCAAAAACGGTGGGTTTCCATTTTGTCTCCACAACACAAGGCTCTTCCATTGTTGTTCGTCCTAGTACCCCTTCAGTGGCGCTGGTTTCCATTTTTTGTGGAGGGGGATCCGCTTGAAAATCGGCCCCTCCAAGACTCCCCCCTAGCGGGGGGAAAAGAAAAACACCTCCACACCCCCCCCCCACCCGCTCTCCCTCCCTCCCTCCCTCCCTCCCTCCCTCCCTCCCTCCCTCCCTCCCTCCCTCCCTCCCTCCCTCCCTCCCTCCCCCCTCCCTCCCTCCCTCCCTCCCTCCCTCCCTCCCTCCCTCCCTCCCTCCCTCCCCCCCTCCCTCCCTCCCTCCCTCCCTCCCTCCCTCCGCTTCTCCGCTTCTCGCCTTGTCGCGGCGCTGCAGGCGCTCCAAGAGCAGGAGCCAGGAGCTGTAGGTGACGATGGACTTCTGGAAGATCTCCCCCTCCGACCACTCCCAGAGCCTGGGATGCGGCGCAGAACCCCCGGAAGCAGAAATTGAGCCCGTGCTTCCCCTTGAGCTTCCCTGAAGGAGTGACAGTAAGAACCACCGGGTGCTGCTTAACTGGGGCGAGGGATGGAACCGGGTGAAGTTCGAATGATGCCTTCAACTCGGAGCTTGAACCCAAAATCCCGTCCTTGTCTTGGACATCGCGTTTTGGGAAGTCTTCCATGTCGGAGTCTGCGCCCAACCAACCCCAACCAACCCCAATCAAACCCACTATCCACCATCCCCCCAAACAAAGCGAACCAAGACAGAAACCACAGCCCACCAAAAACCACCCAGGCCAAACACGCCAGACCTGCCCGAGGCGCGTTTCCGCCCACTGCGTGGCCTCCTCGCTGCGGAGCTGGAAGCAGAGCTTCAGCGCGGAGCTCAGCACACAGTTGAAGTCCGGGTCCGCCTCCGGCACCGCCTCCTTCCACACCTCCCGGACCCAGGAAGTGATGAGCCCCAACGCAGGGAGGCGAGCCAGTGCAACCCTAGGCACCCCCGAAACAAAACCCACGGGAGAACGGAGGTTGCCTGTAGGTTTCCCTCCACAAGACAGGAGACAACCATGGTTTTACCGGAGGGAAAGGATCCTACCAAAGGCCTATTATGAGTTTGAACGCGGTTCACCACCATCGAGATTGATAGGCAAGGTCCCAACCAAAATGTCCCAGCTGAAAACAGCACTGCCCCAGGAAGCTCACTGTGAGCCGGCCTGTCCAAAGAGAATATTGGGAGCCGTCCCTCAGGGCCTGGTTGTTAAACCAAATAAGCTGAGCCCAAGCCACCCACCAGCGGATCCCACAAACCTTCCTTTCATAGGTTACTCACAGAAAACCTATCTTCCCAGCCACGTAGACGACATCAACTGGAACATGCAGAAACCAATTGACACAGCTGGCAAAGCTGGTCCTTAAGCCCAAGTGATATCCCAGCAGCCCCGGAACCTTGCCACCCCAAATCTTGTTTGGGCAGAGATGGCATAGCTTTCAGCTGTTTGGGGAAACATGGGTGTCTCTTTTCTTGAGGGACACCTCTTTTTGTTGTGTGGTGGTTTTAAAGGGAACCAAAAGGAAAGTCGAAGCCATTTTAAGGGGTCCAAGCTTCAACAAAAAGACCCACCCAAAAGAATCTGCAAGAATCAACCAGCTGCGTGCAACCCCACCCAAACGTGCAACAAAATCAACCAGCTTACTGCTCCCACGCTGACACGCGCCCTCGCCCTCCCAGCCTCCCGTGCGATCTCCAGGGCCCGTCGGCGCCGCGGCTCCGTGAGCACGTGGGGACGCACGCAGGAGGCCAGAGCCGAGAAGACGATGCTCTGCTCCATGCAGGAGAGGCGAATGCCCAAGTGCTCCTACCATGGACCCCCAAAATGAGGCTGTGGACAATCAATTCTTTGGCATGTCATGTCACCAAACGGAGCGAAGATGACGACAAGAGACTGCATCATGTAATGTGTTACGTCAATTCGTCCAAGCGGAAGAAGCTGGTAGGATGGGGAGGCCTGGTGAGGGGGGGGGCTATCCCTTATTAACCGGAGTTGTTGGTCACATCTTTTTACACTTCCAGTCTCTCATGTCTTTTTACTTGGGTTTCTTTCCGTCGCAGTTTTTTTGTCAAGCATTGAAAGCAATGAGCCTCTTTCCGCTCAAGGACAACGAAAATCCAAAAAAGACATCCTCCCTCAAAAAAAATGGAGACACTCTTAATTGCACCCCCCAACCGGCTCCAAGAACCACCGGCAGACCGCCCGGATCCTTGCCGCGGCCGAACGCTCCCCGCGCCTTGGCGTCATAGACCTCCAGCAGGGCCTTCCACCACAAGCTATGGCCGCAGCGCTGCAAAGCGGCCCCCACCACGCTGGCGTCCACCACGCCCTCCTGGTCTTCCAGGTGGCTTGGATTGGTGGCTTAGAGGTTTGGAGGTTTGGAGTTGGTTTCCCATTTGCCCCCTGCAAGAACCAGGGGGCCAAATTCCCAAACCGCCAATCCAAAGAGCCAATTCAGCGATGCCTGACCTGGCGCACCAGTGCCGGCAAATCTACGGATCTGGGGGGGGGGGGGGGGGGGGGGGGGCGCAGCCGGCTCGGCTTGTCTTCCAAACGGGTGTGCAACCCAACCATTCAAAGAACACTACCCCGATTGAATTGCCCTTTGATTCTTTGAGGGGGCTGCAAAACGTCATTCAACAAACAAAACGCATACCCTCAACCAAAAGAAACGCCCAACTGACAACTGAGAGCAGGTGTCCACATCGACGCACGAGCCCCCTCCTGCAGTGCCACTTCGAAGCATCCCAGCAACTCCTCTGGCGCCTGCACAGGGATTTCTTCTCCCAAGTTCCCCTGCCTGGAGTTGGTGGGGAGGATCCCGAAGGATCCCCCAGCGGCGCCCTCAAGGTCCGTCTTTGTAGCGAAGGTCGTCTGCAAAAATAACGAAGCCCCCAAATCGGATTTCAGGGATCTCCCCTTCAGCATGGGCGTGTTTCCTCGTCCGGTGTGAGCTCCCTACTTGCTTGGGGGTCATTGTAGCCTGGCTGACTCACCTGGCCCCAAACCACTCCCGAAAAGGGGGTACCAATCTGAAGAAACAAGAAGACACGCACGGTGGTTGATCAAAGGAAGTTTAGAAGGAACTTCCGTGTTACGAGAACTAAATGAAAGCTAGCTCTCAGAGGGATCAGAGAGAAGTCAAGAGAAGAATATAAGCACGCACAAGAAAATGTGCGCGCGCAATGGGAATAGAAATCGTGAAAAAGTGTGACCCTCTACGTGATTTCGCGTTGCCGGAGAGCCGAAATCTAGCTTGTTCGCGGCGTCTGGTCGGAGCATGCTCGGAACAGCTTCGGACGGGTGCGGACGCCGGGCCTATTGGCACGGCAACGCGAAGGTTTCGCAGGGATTGAATTGCGTGGCAAGTGCAGCTCTTTCGCAAGGTGAGGTACAGATTTCGTGGCAGGCGCAGCAACTTCGCAAGGTCAAGTTTCCCCAAGGATCGAATTGCGTGGCAGGCGCAGCACTTTCGCAAGGTGAGGTACAGATTTCGCGGCAGGCACAGCACTTTCGCAAGGTCAAGGACAGATTTCGTCGCAAGCGCAGAACTTTCGCCAGGTGAGGTGCAGATTTCGTGGCAGGCGCAGCACGTTCGCAAAGTCGAGTACAGATTTCGTGGCAGGCGCAGCACTTTCGAAAGGCCAAGTACACATTTCGTGGCAGGGGCAGCATCTTCGAAAGGTCAAGTACAGATTTCGTGGCAGGCGCGGCACTTTCGCAAGGTCGTGGCAGGGGCAGCACTTTCGCAAGGTCAAGTACAGATTTCGTGGCAGGGGCAGCACTTTCGCAAGGTCAAGTACTTTGCAAGGTAGATAGAAAGATAGATAGATATATTTTTTTCCGCGCGCGCGCCTTTTTCCGCAGTGGCTTCAACGTGTTTCAGGGGGGATTTCCAGCATAAAATAGGAATGACGCCCTCGTTCAGTCGAAACAAAATCGTACGGATTGCCTGGAGGCTCACACACCCTACCAGCAGCAGTCTTTTGCAGATAGGGCTCAACCACAGGGCCCGTGGCCAACAGCATCCTAATGACGGCAGCCAGCACGTGCAACCTGTTGTTTGGCAACTCTATCAGTAATGATTGGCCATTGCGTATCGTCGCAGCGTGCTCCACCACTGCCGCAACCTGACTCCCAATGCCACCAACATAGGTTGCATTGGCTGGGTATCCTCCACCCTGCAGATTGTCACCCCCACACAAGCATAGCAGTGTCAATTGCACATTGTGCCAAATAATGGCCCAAATGTAACTGTGCGCTTGTGGATGGCTGATACTGAGGTCGATCGCTGTCTGCAACGCCCGTGCAAGGATAGAGCCTTCAGCTCTATTAGTTGTCTGTGGAGGATAAACCTCGCCCGCCTTAACGGCTCGAGACGAATTGTACCCAGACAAAGCCCTGCTAAAGGCATCAACCCCAACTGTCATCCTGAAAACCACTCGGAATGAACTCAGCTGACTAACAACAGAATGCGGCCTATAGAGGCAGCCTGGAAGACAAGCCTCCTCCGCGTAAGTGCTAACCTGGCTCACCACCGTCAACGCCCTCCTCTGATCATCTCCAGGTTGCTCACAGATTGTGTCAAGCGGGAGGCACAAAACAATCGCCTCACCCCGCACAATCATGAACCTCGAGTCAGAGTGGAACTCTTGTAACTGCGTAGTCACATCTCGGCCTATCAGCCAAGTCAGCAAGGATTTGCATCCTTCTTGAGAATACTCCTCCGAGAGTACTGGCAGCTCAGCGACATGGACCGCGGCTTGATAGATAAATAGATAGATAAAAGAGAGAATAGACTGATAGATAGCTAAAAAGAGAGATGGACAAATAGATAGATAGGTAGATAGATACACAGAGAGATAGATAGAGAGATAGATAGAGAGATAGATAGATAGCTAGATAAAAAGAGAGCTAGATAGGTAAAAAGAGGGATGGATAGATAGATGGATAGCTCGATAGTTAGATAAAGAGATAGATAAAGAGATAGATAGATGAAGAGTTAGATAGATAAAGAGGTAGATAGATAGATAGGTAGAGAGATAGATGGATAGATAGAAAGAGAGACATATAGATGGATAGATAAAAAGAGAGAGAGATAGATAGATAGATAGATAGATAGATAGATAGATAGATAGATAGATAGATAGATAGGTCAATATATATATATCAATAGATAAATAAATAGGTAGATAGATAGCTGGAGAGAGAGGTAGGCAAATGGATAGATAAATAGAAAGATAAATAGACAGATAGATAAAACGAGAGAAAGAAAGAAAGAAAGAAAGATAGATAGATAGATAGATAGATAGACAAAGACAGAGAGATAGATAGACAGATAGATACAGAGAGAGATAGATAGATAGATAGATAAATAGACAGATAGATAGACAAAAAGAGAAAGATAGTCAGATAGATAGATAGATTGATTGATAGATAGATCAAGAGAGAGAGAGAGAGAGAGAGAGAGATAGAGAGAAAGAGATAGATAGATAGACAGCCAGACAGACGCACCGATAGAGAGATAGGTAGATAGATAGATAGATAGATAGATAGATAGATGGATGGATAGATAGATAGATCGATAAAAAGAGCGAAAGAACGAAATAAGGGTAGATAGATAAAAAGAGGGAGATAGATAAAAGAGAGAAAGAAAGATAGGTAGATAGACAGATAGATGGATAGATAGATAGATAAATAGAAGGCAGATAGGTAGATAGATAGATAGGTAGAAAGATAGATAGATAGCTGAATTGCAAAAAAGACAGGCAAATAGATAGATCAAAGGGAGATCGATAGATATAAAGATCGATAGATTGACAGAGAGATGGATAGAAACATAGAGAGATACATATATATATATACATATATACATAGACAAATAGATAGATCAAAGGGTAGATAGATAGATAGATAGATAGAAAGATAGATAGAGAGAGAGAGAGAGAGACGCAGGGAGGGGGCATAGATAGACAAATAGACAGAGAAAGAGATAGATAGATAGTTAGAGCAGATACGTAGAATGATAGAAAGGAACAATGAACGATGACTAAGAGCAAGAAGAGAAAAGAATGTCAAGAAAAGAAAGAGGAACAGAACTATAGTTGTTTATATTTTAAAACTTCCGCCCACCGGCTTCGCCGGCTCTACTGGCAATCTAACGAAGAGTGGAAGGTTCCTTTTGGGTGCCAAACTTCTCCCTCCAAAAAAAGACACAAGACACCCTTTCTGCGCTTGGGGGAGCTCCTCTACAAACTCGGGTTGCTTCCTTTGACAATCTGGGGAGTCCAAGACAGCTGCCCGCCTCATGTCTTTGGCAATCCGTATGGAATCTGCCGATCTGGCTGCACACATCTTGGCCCGCAACGAGAACACCGACAATCCCCCTCCTCTGACTCTCCATACTTAGCCTACACAAAAATCCAACATTGGGGCGCGACATTTTGTTGGGGACCTTCGAACTTGTTGCTTGCTTGGCCTGCCTTTAAAACTTACCTTTAAAAAAACCGCAAACAAGGGGTACCCTCGAAAAACGACACAACCACGCGTCAGGAGACCCAGGGCCACTTCCCAGCCCCTCCACGCCTGGGACTTCTTGAGCCTATGCCGCACCTCCGCGCCCTCCTCCGTGCGCTGCTGGCCAGGCCTGCCCATGCGAAGGTTGCGGCCAACGGCGCAGCCACTGGAAGACGGGGTTTGGGGAACCCTGGAGAAGTTTGGACATGAACAAGAGTTGGGCGAAAAAGGTGTGGAAGAGTGGGGAAACGCAAAAGGCCCTGGACCGGAACAATTGGCAAAACCGTGTGGAAGAGTGAGGGCAAGCTGATTTTTGTTCAGCTGGCTCCAACGAAACCATAATTAGTCCCCACATTCCCGCGCCGCGACCCGTGCGCGATGCGTGCGCGACTTTTCAGGCGCCTGATGCGTGCCGGGGACAGCACGAAGCGCAGCTGCGGGCGTTTCGGCGAGGGCTGGTAGGTTCCTTCCGGGCGCAGCTGCATGCGGTTCTGCGAGGAGAAGGTGGCCTGCCAGCTGCCCCGGAGGCTTCCCCCACAGAAATGGGGAGGAAACCGCATGGCGAAAGCTTCGCTCAGATTCCCGAACAATCTAATAGCTACATAGTGGCTTGCTTTTTCTTTCTGGCTTCCGCCAGGCAAGGAGGGAAGGGATTCAGACAAAAGTGTCAAGTCCTGCAAGGCTCGCTGAGGCTCGCTCATTTGCTCCGGGCCATCCAGAATCAGAAATTTGACGCAAATGTCATGTTTGATCCTGGCTCATATTCGGCGAACCTTCTGCAACATCACTTCAAAACTGGGCTGCCCTCAGATCCCCCGCTAAAAGTTTAGCTTTTAGTGGGTTAAACGAAACTACCACTGAATACTCAAAGGCCAGAAAGCTAAGGGGATGGCTGGGAGCCACCAAGAAAAGACATCCCAAGTTGCAAACCGCCACTCCAGACCTGGCCTGCTCCGGCCGGGAGTGGCTGCGCAACGCCACCTGGCAACATTTTCTCAGCCAAACGCTAGGCCTCCCAACAAACCCCCGGCAGTCAGACGATGCAAAGGCCGCCCTTCGTTTGGGTGGACTTTCTCCGCAAAAACAAGGAGCAAGGGGGAGCTGCGGGAATCGTTTCTTCAAATCTGTACCTGTAATCACCGAGTCTTCATTCCATGGGGAAGCACAGGAGCTGTTGAAAACATCCAACCTCATTTGCAACAAACCCGCTTCTTCAGGGACGGCCCCCCTCAAAGACCTCCAATGCCCAGAGCCCTTTCTCGCACAGCACTTGCAGAGGAGCTGAGCGGAATCCCACTAGCTTCCATTTGGTTAAAAACCCTGGAAAAACTAAACATATTTCCAGTAGTGATAAATTCCTTTTAAAACCAACAAGGGGAAAAAATACAAGAAAATAAAATATTCTTAAGCAAATGGAAGCTAGCTGGCCCATGTGCGGACAAATGCGTCAGCCAAGCTGCAGCCGCCGCCAGACCCGGCAGCGCAGCCTTGTGCCAGGCAAGCCCTGCCTCGCGCAGGAGGCGACCACGAACATAACACGGCAACATCTGCAGCCACCCAAGCGACCCCGCCCTCGCCAACCAAAAGCGGCAAAATGATGCAGGACGCACATACTCATTCACCGCCAACAGGTTACAAACGCACGGTCCGGTTCTAGTATCCTTATATCCCAAGTTGGACATACGAAGTGCCGGAGGAGACACACACACACACACACAAGTCACAAAAAAAAAAAAAAAACGCGCTCTGGCCCTCCGTTCGCCCGCCTTCCCCCCGCCCTCGCGGCGAAGCGGCGCCGGAAACGCGGCCGCCCGGCATTTGGCGCACTGCCATGTGCCCAGCCATAGCACCGGCGTGGCCAGTGCCAAGTCCATAGGGGGCAGGGGGCGTGGTGGTGGGGGGGAGGATGAGGGGGTGGGGGTGGGGGCTGGGGGGTCTCTGGAAAGATGGGCCTTGGGGTGTTGTGGTTGCTGCTGCTGCTGTGGGTTTTGTCAGCGGCTGGCGTGGGGCGCGAGGGCATCTGAACAGGGAGGCTCATGGTTGCGTTTGCTACGGATGTAGGGTGGTGTTGTGTGTCTTTGTGCAGGGCAGTTGTATGTCTTGGAATGAATCTAATCCTAGGCTTTAAGCAGCGGACAATTGCCCACTGGCAAAGATGTGCAATATTAATCTTGCCACGGTTCTGCGAGGCAAGGCAAGCACCGACTGCATACAAAATCTTTGCCGAGCTGGCATTCCTCAGGATCATGCAAACAGTGGCACTGGAAAGGTGATAAAGCCATGGCTTCTTGAACGCTTGGCCGCTTGAACCCTGGGCCAACCAGCCACTACGTAGCACTCCAAGTCTGAACGTGCGCGGCGACGACTGTGTCTGGTAAAGGCCGAGGCAATCACAAGCTGATGCATGTTCACCGAGGATATCTCTTGGGCGACCCTCCTCACATTCAAGTGAACGCTTTGTTCCCAGAAGCAAGGCACGAACTTCACATCCAGAAGGTTACGCTCCCTTCCCCAGCGTGCGCCAACTAACAACGACATGAGTGGATCCTAGCATCCAAGCCCATGTTAACAGTCACCTCAAAAACTGAGACACCCCATTCGAGCGGCCGAACCCGCAAGCCCCATCCGAGGTGGCGGCAGTGCTGCAGGCCACCCCAGCCGAGCGCCGCCTAAGCACGCCACTCGCTTGCAACCAAGCGCCCTGGAATGGTCCCCCAGACCAGTTGGGGAGGCTGACCTAGAGGGCAGCATCGACCCCGGGTCAACATGGGAAGGAAAGAAAGGGTTCACTGGACTTTGGTAGCCGGTTTTACCCTGGGTTCACCCCTCAATTGGCAATTTGGGCCCAAAAAAAGACCTGGAAACCAAAGGTTGAGGACCCAGTCGGGCAAACCAAAGGGTCAAAAATAACAGCTTCCGGTCTGCTGAGCCGAAGCCTTCCTGGAAGCGCAGGTTCTTACCTACAGCCTTCTGCCTCTCTTGCCCAGCCTTCATCTAGAGAATTGCCACTGCGCTGTTCGTCGTTGACACAGATGTCTTCGCGCTTCTTCCACAACTCCAAAAGAGCGGGAAATACCAAAGTGATCACTTGTTCGATCCCTCGACTAAAACTTAGAGGCGACCACTGAGCTCTCTCTTCTGATCCAGGCCCTCCGGCAAGTCATCACACAGGCGCTGCGAGCGTCTTGCACGCCTGGCAGTGGTCTCTCTTGCTTCGTCCGCCCACCTACCCAACCACTGGTGGCCTGCTGTTGGGCCACTCGGGCACTTGGGTCAACCCACAAGTAGACGGTGACCACAACGAGCGCCCCCGCGGCAAACGGCTGTTCGCTTTTTGTGGAGCCAATGGAAACCCAAAATGAAAGTCTAAAGAGACCCAACCCCAAATAGCAATCCAGTAAAGCCACGGCACTACCGATCCCGCCTTCCACGCGGCCAAGGGCCAGCCACCGCAACAGCGAGATGGCCTGGCAGGCGGTATCTTCCCGCTGGGAATGTCTCGAAATAGGGTGAGCCACGGCGGCTTTCCCTCGGTGTCCCGTTGTTTGAGCGGTTAAAAAAAAAGGCTGCCCAAAGAAAGACACAGTTCCATGGGCATGGCTCCGTGAACAGAAACAAACGAATCGAGCTCGTCAACCGCATGAGCAAGGCAAACGAGCAAAAGCGTTCCCAGGTGGCTTGACTACGTGTCAGTGATGCTGCGGCACCACCAAAGCATAGCACCAAACTTCCCACAGAAATCCACGGGAACAATTCCAGAGCCACAGCCCCTCACACACCATCCCCCCCCCCAAAAAAAACACCTCACCACCCGCCCACAAAACCTACACTCGGCGGCGAAAGTCGGTGCACGACAGCTTACACAAGCAAACCTGCATGAGACGCAAGCGCATTCACGAAGTCAGAGAAGTCAGTGCAAAACTTGCCAAATACCACTGTGACGCAGTATGTCAAGATGTCTGTTTTAAAGCACTAATTTGGGCGTGCGAGGTGTAAATCCCACTGTGACGCAGTATGTCAAGATGTCCGTTTTAAGGCACTAATTTGGACGTACGATGTGTAAATCCCACTGTGACGCAGTATGTGAAGATGCCCGTGTTTAAGCACTAATTTGGACGTACGATGTCCCAATGGGACGCAATAGGATGTGCAGCTGGGAAAAGTATCCAGTGGGAGCACCGGAAGCAACAAATCCAAATGGGACGCCGCATGGCATGTATAATTTCCAACAGTATGGGACGGAATTGGACGCAACACTTCAAGATTTCATGTTTTTAGTTTTGAGCATTGCTTTAGATCCCCTAGACACAAAACCCATGGGAGGCACTACTCACCCCACCGCTTGGCACACCGCTCACCCCACAACCGCCGGATCTCACCCCACAAGCAAACCAGCATGGCACACCACATCAAAAGTGCGTGTTTATGTTGCGACTGCCTTGTCCGGCTAGTTCGTGCCTATGCGTTTTCACATTAGCTTCTACTTGTCTGAGCTAGGCCACGAGCGTAAAAATTGTTCATAGTGTCCACAAACGCATGGCACACCACCATTCACCAACATGCGCTGCAATGTTGCAAATTTCTTTGTTCATAGCCACCCCTATGCGTTCGCTGGCGCCAAGAGGTTGTAAACATGTTTTTCAAGCATGTTGCCAAATAGTGCGCGAGTGGCTTTTTGACGAGTGCGCGAGTGGAGTGTGCGAGTAGGGCGTGCGCGTGTGCGAGTGGATCGTGCGAGTGTGCGAGTGGAACGGGCGAGCGCCCGTACGAGTGGACGAGTGGACGAGCGACTCGAACACTCGCGCGCTACTCGCTCGTACAGAAAAAAGGTTTGTTTGAAGACCTTATTCTTTTGCGCGCAATTGAAAGTAGTACTCGTGAGACAAATACAAGGTCTAAAAAAACATTATTTCCGTACGAGTGAAAAGTGTGCGAGTAGGGCGCGCGCGAGTGTTCGAGTCACTCGTCTACTCGCCCACTCGTGTCCGCACGCTCGCCCGTTCCACTCGCACACTCGCACGATCCACTCGTACACTCGCACGCGCTACTCGCACACTCCCGCACAGGGTACTCGGAGGGTGCCCGTGCAGGAACTATCCAAACTGTGTTTTACAACCTCTTGTTCACCAACATGCGCTGCAATGTTGCTAAGTTCTTTGTTCATAGCCACCCCGATGCGCTTATAAGCAACAATCTTCCAAAACAAATGAAAACAAATGCGCTCAAAAAGTACTTCCCCCATGGCACACTGCGTTTTGCCAGCGCTTCCAAGAAGGAGCCCTGCAAGCCGCATGCTTTTTGTCTTGCCATTATTTCTTATCTTATCTTCCCCTCTTCTTTTTTCATTCTGGTTTCTTATTCCTTATTTATTTTGTTTCAAATTACTCCTTCTTCTTTCTCCGTTATTCTTTCTTCTTTCCCCTTTCATATTTCTTCTTTCTTTCCTACGTCCTCTTTCCTCTTTCTTTCTTTCTTTCTTTCTTTATTTTTTCTTTTCTTTCTTTCTTTTCTTTATTTCTTTTCTTTATTTCTTTTTCTTTTCTTTCATTCTTTCTGTCCTTCATTCTTTCATTCTTTCATTCGTTCATTCTTTCGTTCATTATTTATTTCTTTCTTTCTTTCTGTCTGTCTGTCTGTCTGTCTGTCTGTCTGTCTGTCTGTCTGTCTGTCTGTCTGTCTGTCTGTCTGTCTGTCTGTCTGTCTGTCTGTCTGTCTGTCTTTCTTTCTTTCTTTCTTTCTTTCTTTCTTTCTTTCTTTCTTTCTTTCTTTCTTTCTTTCTTTCTTTCTTTCTTTCTTTCTTTCTTTCTTTCTTTCTTTCTTTCTTTCTTTCTTTCTTTCTTTCTTCTCTGTGTCTTGCTTCTTTCTCTTTCCCTTACTCTTTCTTTTCTCTTTCGCTTGCGCTGTCTCTTTGCCACAGGACCTGCGCCTGGCCTTCTGGAAGTACTGCGCCTGTCACGAAACCTGCACCTGACCTTGCGAAAGTGCTGCACCTGCCACGAAACCTTGCGAAAAATTTAACGAGGTCTAAACGAGGTCTTAACGAGGTCTAAACGAGGTGCGATTGAGCTCCACAGAGTGGCCCTGGCCAGCACGGCTGCTTGTGTGGATTTGTGTGGCACGCGCAGGCTTGCGCTGGCACAAATCAAATCAAATCCTACTGGCACACAGCTGAACAACACAAGGATCCCAACTCTCATGTGTTAGTTCACTTAACCTTCTCAATATCTTGGCCAGAGGCAGTGTGCCATTGCGTTCTGTGACGGGAGTGGGCCTCAACATTCAACAGCTCCCCTTCGCCAAACCCCCCAAAGAGTCCGGTCCCCCATAGCACGCCAGACTCTTGGCTTTGCGCGGGGTGGAGGGCTGGGGTAGCACTTGCATCGCCAGCAACATCTACGCCTGTAACTTCCATCAAATCAATCCCTGCTGGCGCACAGCTGAACAACACAGGGAACCCAACTCTAGGTATTGAGTTGACTTAGCCGCCCCAATGTCTTGGCCAGGGGCAGTGGGCCATTGCGTGTGACGGGAGTGGCCCTTAACATTCAACAGCGCCTTGCATCGTCAGCAACTTCTATCAAACCAAATCCTATTGGCACACAGCTGAACAACACAAGGAACCCAACTCTCATGTGTTAGTTCACTTAACCTTCTCAACATCTTGGCCAGAGGCAGTCTGCCGTTGCGTTCTGTGACGGGAGTGGGCCTCAACGTTCAAAGCTCCGTCGCCAAACCCCTCAAAGCGTCCGATCCCGCATGGCACACCAGACCCTTGGCTTTGCGCGGGGTAGAGGGCTGGGGTCGCACTTGCATCGCCAGCAACATCTATGCCTGTAACTTCCATCAAATCAATCCCTCCTGGCACACAGCTGCGCAACACAGGGAACCCAACTCTAGGTGTTGAGTTGACTTAGCCTTCTCAATGTCTTGGCCAGAGGCAGTGTGCCATTGCGTGTGACGGGAATGGCCCTTAACATTCAACAGCGCCGCTCCGCCACACACCTCAAAGAATCCGGTCCTATTGCACAACGCAAATGGCACAAACTCATGCCTCGCGGCTCAAGTTTCCAGCAATTTCTCGCCCAGACCCCTTCTGCAGTTCTGTTGCTACCACCACCATCACCACCACCACCACCACCACCACCACCCACCACCACAACCGCACCATCACGGGGCTGCACAGTAAAGCCGGCACAATCTTGTTCCAAACACTCCTTCTCAAGTGCATCTTCGAGCTCAACGCGCAGCCTCTTCTTGATTGGCGTCGCCGTTGCAGGTGGCTGAGCTCGCGCGCCCCTTGAACCCCAATCTCACGGGCGCAGCGATGAGTTACGCGTGTGTCCCAGGAGGGCAGCCACAAACAAAACCCGTTCCGGAACACGAATCCCCATGGGCATATGGTTTCAAAGCGACCCTAGCGGAGGGTGTAAATCAAAGTCACATCTCCCAATGGCACAGCGCAGAAAGAGGAAGTCATATCAGCGTGCTCGCCCGAACTTACCTGAGCACCGCCTATCCAAAGACCGTGGGCTCATTGAGGCAACGTGCTCAAAACACACAGCAGGCGCAAAACGCAACGACTTCTACAGATGGGTGTAACGCCACGCTCAAAACCAGCACTCTCCAAAAACACTGCCTCCAGTCCGCGTGCAAAGTTCGCTCAAATCCCAATGGTATGGCAACAGGAAGTCTGCTCACACAAAATCCTGCCGCATGGAATTCGAGTTCAACGGTAACCATACAGATGTAAACCCCCACCAGGACGCAAGCCGCACCGACTTCCTCAATCAGTACCCTGCATGGCACACGAAGTTGGACGCAGACGCACAGACTTTCACCGGAGAGAGTACCCACCGAAGGCCTCAGCCCACCGCTGCGCCGCCGCTGCCCCAAAGGCTCCGGCCCTTGGCGCTTTTCCGCGCTGCCGCAGCCGCACGCAGAGGCCCGCCGCCTCTGACCAGAGGCGGCCTGCGCAAATTCCACGCAGCCGGGCGGGGGGGGGGGGATTGCGTGGGCTGCTGGGCAAGGACTGACTCTGAGTGGAGCTCAGGGGGCTCGAAAGTGCAAAGATTGCGTCAGTCCCAAAGCAAATTGTTCCTCAACGCCCATATGATCACGCCCACAAAAAGGGTGAAGCTTGACCTCCGAAATGGAAAATGGAGCCCCAAGCAAGGAACCTTCATCGCAGATGTTCGGTCGCAAACCGTTTTGAGGTAGGGATCTAATTTGCCCAAGGGAAGCCAAAGTTGAGAAGCACAAGCCGCCCGCCTTGGGCACAGCAATCCAGAGCGATGCCAAAGCTCACCTCCGGGCGATGGCAGGCCATTCACCCACTCAGCCCTTGCGACAACACTCGCTGCGCCTGATCGCCCATTCCAGTTCGTACTTACCCAGTGGGCGGCCATGGAAGAAAATGGGCCTTGTGATGCCTTGGCGGATCTTCTTGGAAACCCTCCCAAGCAGAAGCCGAACCCACTGAGCCCTGGGACGTCCGTCCCTCCCACCAAATCTGTCACCTGATGGCTCCGCCTCGTCCCAGACCGCGCCGGCCAGGCACTGCACGGCCCAAGCCCAGGAGCCCGCGCCGGAACAGCCCGCCTCAGCGCACCCAGGGCGCATGGGGGCCCAGAAGAAATGGGCATGGAATTTCTCCTCCTGCAGTTTTTTTTCAATGTGGCACTGAAGGGGAGAAACTTGCTTGAATGTGCCCTGATTGCAGATGAGCGTGGAATCCGACAAAACGTGAGGCTTGAGAGGAAACTCCTTTTGAGGGACCCCTTTTTCGGGGTACATGTTAAGTTGTAGGGGAGTGAGTGGTTGAGGACCCCAGAATTTGGTGGGGACTCCAATTACTGTTGAGGTGCCGTATTGAAATTCAAAGCCGAACTCTGGCTGCTGGTGCCGCTGGGACCGTGCGTGAACCCAAAAAAACCAAGGGCGAGACTCCGCGCCATCCGGGGAAGCTCCAGAACCCCCAGAACCCCCAGCACATCCAGCACAAATCGCCCTTCGTCACCAACTTGATCTGAGGACTCAGAAGTCAGGCGACCAAAGGTGGGGTGTTGTCCAAAATTTGGGGGGCCTTTTTCGGCCATTAGCCTTGAAGGGAAACATGTATTCGATAACTCCCATCGAGGTGCTTATTGGCCTTAAGGAAGCCACGAGGAAACCACCAGGAAACCCAAATGAAACCAAAAGGAAACATGCGATTTGGGACAACCCCACAACCCCACCCCGCCGTCACCCCACCCACACCCCAGCCGAGGTGCCGCCACCAGGTTCCCCGCCACGGCATCCCAGCCGACGCCTCCAGCCACCAGCGCCGCCCTCAGCGCCAGGCCGCGGCGCCAGGAGTCGACAGCGCCCAAAGTGCCGCTGGCCACGCGGAGGCTCAGACGCAGCCGCGCCTCCCAGGGGAGGCTTTTGGAGCCCCCCACCCACCTGGGTGAGGCTTAGGCGCTGGCTTGGAAACATCCAGAAACCTTGTGGATATGTTTTCTTGCTGGCTCTCCCATGCTAGCCAATGGCAAAACTACATTCTGGTTCAGCAGGGAATGAGGGAATGAGGTTTGTTCTGACTGCAGGTGGGTTAGGCCGCATCAATCCACCGTTTCTCTATCTTGCTGGTGCAATAGGCAGGGAATGAGGGAATGGAATGACCCACGCCATCCCCTACGGTTTCCTTTAAGGGAATGCCCAGGCTCATTCCCTCATTCCCTCCTGAGCACCAGCAAGTTGGAGCAAACCCACCCACCCACCCCAACTCCTAGCATGTCCTTGCAGAACAGCTCCGGAAAGGCTCCTTCATTAAAAGCAAGTTTGGATGCCCCAGCTAGCAACATGGAAGACAAGAAAAGAACCAATCTGCAAAAACATAGGGGATGGTTAGGAAGCCGCACTGAGCAGTTTTAGCCTGTGTGGGCCAGGTGTAAGGCTGGCTTGGAACCATCTAGAAACCTCTGAGGTGGTGATGACCGATAATTCGGGGGCTGTTCCCTGCAAAAATGAAGAACGCCCCAAAAAAAGCACCCTCAAAACGTCCACCACCGTCCTAACCCCAACTAAAAGCAAGAACCCCTCACTTTTTAAAAACTACCCCCACTGGTCCGCCCCGCTAAAAGGGGACATGACATGCTCGTGGCTTTAGCCCACGTGGGTAAGGCTGAAGGATCCAGAGCCCTGAGGTTGAGGCCCAACCCCCTGCCTGTGGCTTGACCTGTTATTGGGGGGGGGTTCCTCAAAAAGTGCCGCACTGGCACTGGCACCAATTTCCAACAACTATTAGTTCTTCAAGGAAAGGCGGGAGGCTCCCCAGACAACCAAAAGAGGGGAGGCCGACCCCGCCTGCGGCATGGCCCGCAGCAGCTCCAGCGCCCTTCGCCAGGGCGCGCGCCTCGCGCCGAGCCCCGCCCCCGCCGCGCCGGCGGCGAGGCTTCGCAGCGGCAGCGCCGCCAGGCCGGCGAGGCAGCGGCGCCAGGCACTGGTGGTGGTGGGATGGGGTGGGGGGTGGGGTGGGGGGGTGGGGGGTGCTTGGATGGTCAGACCACCTCAGAAATGAATAAATTAATAGAACCAAGGTTGCAAGTGGGACATGAGGGGTTGACAAATAATCCTTGGAATCAAGGTTTTAAGTGGGACATGAGGGGTTGATTGGATAGTCCATGGTGGTGATTTGGTAGGTGGCTTGACCATCCAAGAGGCGGGTGGGGGGTGGCCCTGAAAGATTGAGGTTCCCTCATGGAGTTGCGTTCTTTTAGCGGAAGAACGGGAAGGGGTGGGGTGGGTTCAATCTTGGGAAACGTGCTGCTGGGGGCGATGTCAAATTGACAGGTGCCAAGTTTCCAAGTCAATGGGGGGCAACAAAAGTCCAAGGTTCAAGTGCGAGAGCGTTGTGCGAAACACACTTCGCAGGAGCTGATGTCGAAAATCCGAGTGCGTGGGACAAAACCCACTTCAAAAAATCATGGCATCCGGCCCTCCAACCTATGGAACAACGCGCACACCCGGAGCCTTCGTGCTAACAGGATTCTTTTTTCATCCGCTTGCGCCAGAGCGAATGCGAATCAAACGCTGAAAGTGACGTTCTCTACCAACAGAACAAGAAAACCGTCAACAGTCAGGAGACCCACCTTGGCGCCCCTGGCGCCCCTCGCCTCCCTGGCCTCGCTGGCGCCCCACCACCCCCATGGCGACGCGAAGCACGACCCTCCGCATTGCATCTGCTCGGTTTATCAATCCGGGGTCAACATTACTAACGTGTTGCCTTCAGGTCTTGACGCAACCCAACCCCAAATCTAATCATTCAGGCCCTTGTCCCCAATTCTTACAACGCTTGATGTTAAAAGGAAACCAAAGGACAACTCCACCATTTTAGGTGTGTTGCCCCGGGGAGAGGGGAAAAAAAAAACGACCCACCCAGTTCGTTCCACCCCCACCCCCCCTCGTTCCATGCGACGCCAGCGCCTCACCGGCGCCAGCGCCGCCCGGTGCAGCGCCGCGTCGCGCCGCAGGCCGCGGCGCAGCGCCGCCGCCAGCAGCGCCACTGCCGCGGGCCAGGCGCCCGGCGGCCGTGGGGCGCAGGCGCTGAGCAGCACCACGTCCGCCTGGCGAGCGAGGCCGAGAGGCGCGCCCAAAAAGGGTGAGGGCTTCATTGGCCTGTGTTTTACGCGGATCAGGCCGTGGGTTTTGTGGTTGGAGCTTGCTTTGGGGGATGATGGACCTGGGAATGTGCAAAGGACGGCACAAAAAGGGACCCCCCGCCCCTGTTGAGAGAATCGGAAGAGACACCAGCGGACGCCTTCTCTCCGGTGGTCTCGAGCACATCCAGCAGACTCAGCGACCAAAACCAAGCCTCGGCCAGTCAGCGGATTCTTCACTGCAGGCTAAAGCTGGGCACCCAACAACAGGGTTTCAAAGCTGGGCACCCAACAAGCAGGTCCCCCAAAGGAAGATTTCTCTAACAAATCAGCTGCTTGTGGGTAACCTCCCCACTTGGCACCCGCCTCTGCTGGAAGCCTTCCGCACGCAGAGCTGACGCCAAAGGCGTCCGGCAAAAGCGACCTGCGGGCCGGCGTGACTTCGTCCAACGCGTGTTCGAGCGCATGACCATGATGATGCAACCCTCCCCGCACCCCACACCCAACCCCACCCCACCCCCCACCCCCCACCACCCACCACCCACCACCCACCCCTCCACCCACTGATCCCCTCGGCCTGCGTCGCATCTCCCGCAGCAGCTCCAAGCTCCGGCGCCATGGCGCCCGCCGCTGCACCGAGTTGAAACTCACCGCGCTGAGCCGCAGCTGCCGCCCCCTGACCGTTCGATCGTCGACGCGGCGCCGTCAGCCGCTGCGTGCGGCAAACGCCAGCGCGTTGTAGGGTCGGGTTCAGGCGGGGCGCTGGCTTCGGCAAGCCCGTAGGGTCTATGTTTTACTCCCATCATCAGCATCATCTTTATCATCGTCATCGTCGATTTGAGAAAAAAATCGGAGCATCCGCAGCCAGCCGCTGGCAACTCCCCCGCCCCGACTTCGGTTTGAAGCCGCGGCGCCGCGCTTCCGCGAGGCGCCGCAGCGCCGTGGCCCAGAAGCCCCGGGCCAGCGCCTGGTTCAGCCGCCGCAGCGCCTCCGTCCAACCCCGCCGCGTGCTTGGAGCCCGCCGGTGGTGGTCTGCCCCCATGGGTCAACCGGTGGTGTGTTCTAAAGCAACCCAAGTTGTTTCAGTCTTTTGGGCCAAGCCCGGTAAAAAAACAGAAATGCAGCATGGTCAAACGACGAGTGTTGAAAAGGCATCCGTTTTGACTCTCTTAAATTGGGGGGTGGGTGGGCCAGGGTCTCCCGGCAAGGGCGAAGGAATGATTGCACACCAAGTGCCAGCCGGGCGGCATCGTCGGAGCATGGCTCCAATGGAGCCGTGCCGGACCTTGCCGTCAGTCGCATCGCACTCGGTCAAAGCAGGGCCCGGGGGAGTTCCGCAGCTTGAAGGTTAAGACAGGCGTGTGGAACCTTCCGGACATCAGCTTCCCTCTAATTTGCTTGGCGGTTTGGATTTGTGGTTCGGAGGAGTGGATGTGGCAAAGCAGTTAGGGGGTGGATGTAAGGTTACACAGCAAACCAGGGAGTGACACCATCCGTATACCTGCGGTGCCCCTGCCATGCTACATGAATTAGAACAGGGCGGCACGCTCCAACCACCTCCAACCACGCCCTCGCACAAATTCAAAACTAGCCCCGCTTCTGCCCAGCTAAACAGGGCATGTTTGGAATTCCGGCCCCAGGTTGGAGCAACTCACTAGGGCGACATACTTCACCAACCTAAAACAACACTTTGTCTATGAAAGGAACCTTCTTGGGTGAGGGGTCGCCCGCCCTCATCATGTGTCGCGAGTCAAAAAGCCCCCCGAACGCTTCAAGCCGAGCGGCGTGCCGCCGGGCAAACGCCGTACCTGAAAGGGGTGTTGGCGCACAAAACCAGACTGGCAAAATCTGGCTACCTCGTGAAAACTTAAAGAAAGCGAAGAGTTGTATCCACCTGCCAAGGGGCCCAATCGCAAATTGTTCTTTGGACTCTCTTAGAGGGACAACTCCCTCCCCTGGCCTTTTCAGCACTGGGCGGACGCACCACTGCCCCCGCGGGGACCCCGAATCTGCTCAGGGGGGTTCACCCTCTCTGGCAGCCGCCAGAATAGGTTACACTTCCACCGTCCGTTCCTATGCTGATGAGTTAGGCTCCTTCTCCTCAAAAAGTGTGCCTCTGCGTGTTTTGCGCGCTTGATCTGTGATGGTGTTGATGCTCGAACTGTTTGTCCAAACTGCGGGCGTGCCACTCGCTGAAAGCCATAGGGAGTCGAGCGCCCGGTGACCGGCAATCTTACCGCCAGCAACCGATAGTGGGGCACCCCTACACTTTGCCAACCTGCCATCATAGAGGCCACCCAAAACCGAGTGTACTGGAAATGTTGTCAATTGCTCAATGTGTGCTTGCCTTCTCGCTGGAGCCACGACGGGTCGGCAGCTTGGCACTCTCTCCCCCATGTCAACCTGCCAGAGGCCCAACCTCGACCTATGAGGGGTCTGCCGCAACGTCCAGACTCCGAGTGCTCACTTGGACGCATGCCCCTCCCCCCAAAGACATCCGGGCTTGACGCTCCATTTACGTCTCTCTGACCTCTCTGCACTGCCAGGCTGCAAAGGTTCCCTATCGGGAGGGCTTGGTTCGCTTGGCCCCTTTGCCTTGAGAAGCCTGAATTCGAATTCACGCAAGCCTCACTTGCACAAGGCGCCTCGAACCAAAGGTCTAACCCTGGACTTTCGGAACCGAACAAGCAAAAAAGGAAAACGGCGCACAAAACGGGTCACAGAACGAGTTTGTCTACGGAAAGTCGGCCCCAACAAAAAGTGGTCACCCCCAACAGCTCACAAGGCCGATGCGCTTTGCGCAAGTGAGAAGCCCGTCGACCTTTCGTCACGAGAAGGATCTGTCGGACTTGGGAGGCGAAGCCAACGAGCTGCAAGAGGTGGAAACTGACCAAGCACCGAAACAAACACATGGACGATGTTTCAAAGGGGCATTTCGAGCCACCCAAACCGGAGCACAATAAGTTCCACCACCTGCGGCCCGCTAGAAATCCAGCCATTTGCCATCCACCCCGCCACCCCCTCACTTTTGCGGACGCCCCGTCCTGTTGGCGCCTTGGGCGGCCTCAGACGGTGCTCATCTTCTTCACCCGCGCCTCCGCGCCGCAGACGCCCAGCAGACTGGGCAGCGCCATGGAGCTCTGCTGCGAGGGGAGCCGCTTGAAGTTCTCCTGGGACAGGCGACGCACCTTGCACACCGTGTAGACGTTCTCCTCGGAGCTCAGGTGGGGGGGGACGTGGGGTTTCTGTGGTGGGGGCGGGGTGGGGGGCTGCGGGGGGGGGGGGGACAAATTCGGACGTGGTCGCATTGAGTAGGCTTTTTCTGGTTGGCGAGGCGACCTACCTGCTGTGGGGAGGTTCGAAGGGGTCAGTGAAAAAGCCTAAGTTGTCCCAACAAGTCGGCAGGCCCACAGCTCAAAAGCCCCTCAAAACCGAAGAACCCCAAGCCTAGGCCGAATGCGGGAGACCTAAAAGGACACCGACGCTCCCAAACTGAACAGCTGGGTCACGAGACCACCTTCTCCTCCGCGAAACACTACCAGGGGGCGGCCTCTCGAGAACATGAAGAAAAAACTTTGGGGCCGCCCTGAAGTAATCACAAACCGGGGAGGAAAAGCAAAAAAAGGGAGAAAAAGAACGCCTCAAGCGGCCGGGTGAGCTCGTTTTCCCAGGAGCCCTGGGGTGAGGTCCCCGATACATCTCCGAGGCTCGCAGAGCAGGCAGAGCTGCAGCAGCAAGAGCACCGCCTGCGGGGCCCAGGCCTGAAATCGGTGGAAGGTGCAGCAGTAGAGCACCACCTCGGCTGCCACAGCCCCGCGGGGGGGGAGGGGAGGGGGGGGGTGCGCAGCAGGGGGCAAGGCTCAAGCAGCGTGTGCCATGTGGAAGTTGGTGCCCTTTACCCCGTCTGCCAAAACCGACACGAGCGACATGCAACCATTCGGGGCTTTGAAAACAGGAAACCCCAAAAATGGTTGGTGTCCTTTGGAGATTCCTTTCAGTTTCCTTCGGGCTTCCATTAAGAACCAAACAGTGTACCCTCAACACGCCCTTTCTTCATCCAGCGGGACGTGCCACGTCTTCATGCCGAAGCCGCTAGGCTGGCATGGGAGAGCGTCGAGAAGGTGGTCATGTAGATCATGGTGCCACGCAGCAGCTTGGAGTTGTTCTTGGTGGGCCGCATGTAGTGGTAGGAGAGGATGAACCAGCCCTCAGCTGCGGTGAGTTGAACGCGAAACTTGTGGGGGAATTCTCGCCTCCTGAAAACTAGAGGGTCGCATCTGGGCGCCTGAGGAAGTCTTGGCCTGGGAAGTATCCCTAAGACAAGAGCCAACACCCAACAAGGCAGCCAACTACCATATAGGGCAGGGGAAATCAGTGGCCCGGGCTGTGTGGTCTGCACCCCGTGAGTGACAAACATATTTACAGCCGGTCCCCCACGGTTCCCGAGGCCTTTTGGAGCTTCGATCGTTCAGCTTTTGCCAGTTGAGACGTGGAAATCAAGGAGAACCAAAGCAAAGTCTGGTAATGTACTGATGTGTCATTTGGGCCGTCCAACCCTGCACTCCTCCGTTCCCCCTCCGCCTGGAATTTGGATTCTGGGCCACCTGCCCCATTCTTGCACCCGAAAGCACGGGACCACCCCCACTCCCCCACACCTCCACCACGCCACCGCCCTGGACCCAAGGCGCCAGGCCGTTGAAGGCTTCGAAGCTCATCTGCAGCAGCGGCCCCGAGGCGAAGAGCAGCAGATCGAAGGCCGAGATCCAGTGGATGCCGCTCATCAGACACGCCGCCACCAGGATGGAGATGTGGTGCAACGACCTCAGCGCCCCGTCTCACAAGCAAGGGGGAGGAGGGGGGGAAGGGGGGGGGGAAGGGGGGGGGAAGGGGGGGAACAGGTGGGGGGGAAGGGGGGGAGGTGACTTGGAACAGCTGCCGGACAAATGGGGGGAGGAAGGGGGGAAGGCAGTAAGGCAGGGGGGGGGGTTTGCGCGGCACGGCTTCCGGGAAATGGGGGGAGAAGAGTAGGGGCAGGGTTGAAGGTCCGATTCGATGCTTCAAGCTCGGAAACAGGGCGGAAGACTGGAACTGAGCAAAGGGCAGACCGAAAGCTGGCAATGTGTGCATATTGTCTTACAAGGAAACCAACCACCTACTGGAGTAGAACAAGTTGAGATGACGTCCTGCCCCCCAAGTCGTGAGTTAAAGGGAAGCAAGAGGGAAGCAACCACAGTTTCTGTCTTGACAACCCCCTTCCCCCCCTCCAAAAAACAACACACAAAAAACAACACATGACCCTGGTAGGAACGAGTTGAAGGACGCTGAGGCGCTTGTAAAAACGGAGGGGGCTTTGGATCAGCTCCACGATCAGAGTGGAGCACAGGATCGCCAGCGCCCACCGGAAGAGCCTGACCAGTGGGCATAGCACGGAGAGCGAGACCCCCAGTGAACATCCCAATCTCCACTAAAATAGACCAAAATGGGCGGCGCACCTACCCCGAAATGGTACCATTTGGTTTTGACCCACAGCCAGGTGTTTTTACGTACCCCCTGACCCTGCCTTGGATGATTATGCATTTACGCACCTTCCGACAGTGAAGGGGAACAAATTGAACATGTGGCCCAGCCATATACTCCCTAACTCGGGGTGGGAGGATCTACGCTTGACTGTGCTTGGGAATGGGAACGAAACCCCAAGGGGCATGTTATTCCTTTGGACAAGCACGGAGCCACAGCCTTTCCAGTTGCCAACTGCCCACAAGGGGCCTTACTGAGGCCCTCTGGGTGTTCTCTGCATTTTCACGGGACCGCCGTGCTGGCTAGTTGAGCCGAAATAGCATGGTGAATGGAAACCAAGACTTAAACATGCGTAACGCGCCGAGCTCTTTCGTTTTGAGCACCCAGTTGCGTTGCCGCAAAAGTTTTGAGCTTTCCCCTTGACCATGCTCTCGCCTCCAGCACACGCCACAAGGCCACATTTGTTCAGAATACTCCGCATCTGTTGAGGGACAATGCTATGAATTCTGGGGAGAGGTAGGCCGGACAGCGGCTTCCCGCCTGATGGCCCACCTCACCCCCCCCCGCCCCCACTCATTCCCTCCCTCATCCCACTTCCGCCTCCAGTCGACATGCATCAGCGTATACTCCAGCCCATGGGTGTGGACCCCACCTCCATGGTAGTCCTCGCCGCTTCGAGCCGAGTAAGGCTCAACCCCCGGACACCTCAGCTCCGAGCGCCGACCTCGGCTCCTTTCCACCAGCTCGTCTTGAGAACCGAGCCACCTGTTCTTGAAGCCAAGGGACGCTACCCAGGGTGGAAAAAAAGGGACGGCCTTTTCTCTACCATACAGGGGGAAAAGGGTCCCAGCCAGGGTCTGCCAGGGGAGGGGGGGGGGGTTTTCTCCTCACTGAGCAGGGGGGTTTGGGTCAGGACCCTATTGGATGATGTCCTTTTTGAACATCTCCGCGCCAGAAGGAACTCAACATGCTTTAACAAGAGATGCGTAAATGCCCTAGAGGAGAAACTACGAGGACACAGGAGTGGCATTTCTCAAATCCTTCACTTGGGTATGGGTCAAAATTACACCGAACTGGACCGCAGGTTTTGGTTCCCCGTTTTTTTGTGAACCACTGCCACTTCCCCCCCAAAAAAAATCGCACGTCTCCTTCATTTGGGTATGAATTTTAATCAGGGCCCCTTTGGTGGACATCAAAATTCGGTGGGGATTCATGTCCACCAATCACTTTTGAGGTAATTCCCGATTAAAATGCATGGCCACTTGAAGCAAATATATATATATATATATATAAAGTTTAAACAAAAAAAGAGCAAAAAAAAAAAAACGCGTGCCGAATCGCCGCATCCCCTCCTCCTCCCGGTCCACGAGCGCCAAGAGGATGCGGAAGCTCATGGGCCAAGCCTAGGCGCGGCTCCCTGCGAAATCTTTGCTCGGCGGTGGACCGTGGGTTTAGGGGAGCAGAAACTTGAAAAAAAAAGCGGTTAAGTGGGGATTTCAACCACTCAACCACGGTTTAAGGGAGCAAACAATCGAAAGAAAAAAAAGAGCAGTGCAGTGGATTTGGAGTTCAAATCCACTACACCACAAACAAAACTTGAAAATGTTCGCAGTTAAGCAAGTGGGGATTTCAACCACTAAACCACAATAAGCAAAAATGTCAAAATGTTTCCCAACAACAACCATGTTTGAGTGTTTTTTTTGTGGGGAGATGCGTTGTGTTCGTTCAATGGGAACCGGATGAATCAAGCCTCAGGTGTTTGATGGTGGGTTTCGTGGGGGGGATCATCATTTTTGGAGGGAAACACGCTCCTGTTAGTGGGCCGGGTTCATTCATCATGGGTTCTCATGAAACCGCCATGGCCAATCTGAAGAGGTAGGTCCAGTTTGTCTGTCTTCAGGGATCCATTTCCCCCTTGGCAATCGCGCCAAAAAAAACTGGACGTCTCCAGCTTGGCTTGAAAAGTTGACCTATTGCAAATGCAGCAAGATCCAAGCAAGCCGGGGAAGTGGATTCGCAGCACCTCGTGCCCTTTGTTGGCGGCTCGCCCATGAAGTTGCAACAAACCCAAAAGGGTCTGCAGCAGCCTTCGCAAACAGGTCGGCAAGCTTCAAAAAGCTACCCTTTGGAGCGTCAAGGAAAAGACATGAGCCCCAAAAATGGAAGATAAAACATGCCAAGAATGGTGAAGTAGTGGGGCTCCCCAAGATACAAACTATGTTTTCGTGAGACTTCTGAAACCTCCCCACGCCAACTCCGATCAAAATCCCGCCCTCAGTACAAACGTGGACCGAAAACACCGCCATCCCTTCCAGGGCCCCCCGGCCAGGAACAGCACCTCCACCTGCCGTCCCCGCAGAAACGGCTCACACGCAAGAAAGAGAACAGTTGTGCTTTTGCCGAAGGAAAAAAACAAAACAAAAACACCTGCTGCGGTTGACTTGCTAACGCAAACCCAGCTGTGGGTAATGAGATCACGAAGATCTGCTGGAATTCTCATGCCCTGGTTTCCTCAATTTGTTTTGGACGGCGGAACGGTGGAACAACAGTGGAACAACAGTGGAACAATCATCAGGGGGGGGGAGGGGGGAGAATTACATGGGGCTGGGATTGATCAGTTTTCTATGCGCCACTAGACAACCGAACCCGGCGGCCGGATCCGGTGGGGTGTACCTAAGCTGTGTGAATCAACGTGCTCCCTGAATTTCATGGGACGCCTATCCAACCATGAGCTCATTGCGTTGAAAGGGAACAGAGGTGTTGCCGTCCGTTTGGAGTGTCAGTGTTGCATCTGGCAACTGGAGAGTTGGCAACTATAGGGCAAGCTCGGTTGAGGAAGAAAAGGCTGGATCCCATATGCTGAACCGCCATCCTTCCGCCTAGCCAGGTGCAACTTGCACAAGATGACCAGCGGAGGCAAACATGATCCCGTGCCAGCAACATCTCTCACCCCCTCACAAACCGCCGCCAACCCATGCATTGATCAATCCCCACCCCTTCCCCCACCCGCCCACCGACCCCTTCCCCACCCACCCACCCACCCACCCACCCACCCACCCACCCACCCACCCACCCACCCACCCACCCACCCACCCAAAACCCACCCCCGCCTGCGCCACGCCCTGCACGAAGAACATGGCCGCCCGGAAGTGCCGGGAGCTGCTGACGCCGCCCTCCTGGGCCCTTTTGCTGGTGGCGTGGAGGTACCCCGCCTGCGGATTCGCGAGCGAAAACGCGCGAGCGAGGCGACAGAGGAGCGCTCGGGGAGCTCCAAGACTGGCTGGGTGGGGTCTGTAAGGGTGCCCTTTTTGCCCAATTCACAGGGAAGCTTCAAAGGAAAAACGGCAATTTTAGGGAAAAAGGTGCCTAGCACTTGGTCCTGGAGGGCTCTTTTACATCTCTTTCCCCTTGCGGGGAGAGTGGGGGGGGTGATGGGGTGCTTGAGGCTGGCGAACTCCCATCTCGGCTTCCGGGCCTGCAGCATTCGAACGAAGACCGGGTACAGCAGGCAGCCTCGCGGCAGAAAAAGCCGCCCGACGCCGCCGGCCGAATTGCGCCAAATTGGAAGGAAAAACATCAAACCGATTCTGGGCCGTCCGTTTTCGGATTCCCTGCTAAAGTGGCAAACTACCCTCACTAACCCAAAAAAGCTGAAAACTTGAGGGGATGGCTGGGAACCACCAAGAAGTGAGATCCAATCCCTGGCTATCCAACTAGCTGAGTTCCCCGAAGATATGATGGAGTCAAATCATTCCATCCAGCTGTGCTTGTTTGGGCCCGAAAAGTGCCTCAATGTGAAGCCAGTGGTTTCAACGCCCTGCCTATGAACCAGTGGCTCATCTCGACCCTGGCTGCTGGCTCTGAGTGAACCTCGGGCACCGAGGTTCAAATTAGAAAGACCCGGCATTCCAAGGAGCACGTGAGATCGAGCCATGGGTCGAGAGATCACCAGATGACTTCAGCTGGCTCGCCCTCGCTGTTTTTTTGAAAAAAAACAAATGTACAGGGTCAAACAAAACGGGATGGCCGTGATAAATGAAACGGGACCCAGAACAAGTGATGGAAAGCCCCAGGTCAGCCGTCAGCCCTCGGAGACTTCCTGCTTCCTCTCGCATCCAATGCTCCCACTGTCTCGTGCTTGAAAGCTAGCTGCCCGTTCGCCCGCTGAGTTGGTGGCAAGCTAGCCACTACATGCACCTTTGAAACCAGCAGTCCGTGCATCGGCCAAGTGGCAAAGGGCTTGGGCACTTGTGGCTCCGGCCATATGGTTCTCCCCGAAGACGACATTTTTCGCAGCCTTCGGGCCGGGCTCCCCCGGCCTGAGCCCAAACGCTGTCGCTCACAGAAACCTTGCGTGAAGTGTCCCTTGCCGGCATCCCCCACGTTGAAACTGGTCTTCGGGCAAATTTCTGGAGGGCCCTTGGTGGCTGCAACGGCCCCTCTGCAAAAAATGCTTCACTGTTGGTGGGTCCAATGGAAATCCGACCTGTGCCAACTAAAGAGTTAAAGTCCAAAGATCCAACCAAACAGTCCATAAAGCTAAGGGGGATTCCATTAATTGACATGGTTCACTCTTGTCATTGTCAAGCCCGTGCTGCAAGCACGACACATGGTTCTCTGCTCAAGCCGATGCTGCAAGCACATACGCAACGGCAAAGGCTGATTTTGGGCCCCTGTGCTTCCAACCCCCCCATTTACTTTTGACCTATCGATCAAAAAATCCTCCCCCCCCCCCCCCAGGCGGCCAACCCCTCCTTTTCCGCGCATCCTGGCCATCCTTGGGCCGCGCCAACCGCTTCCGCGCGCGATCCCTTTCCGGGATCTCCGCGGCGTTCGACTCGGGCGCGAGCAGCTCGAGGGTCGGCAGGTCGGCCGCGCGGCGGAGAGAGAGACCTGGCGAGAAAACGCAAAGGCACCAGAGGCAACCCACGGGGTATGGAGAGAGACCTGGCCCACTCCCAAACCATTGGGGCAAATGGGCAAGTGGGTGAGTGGGTGTACTCCCTAAACCATCGAAACCATTGGGGCAAGTGGGTGAGTGGGTGTGCCTGCTTGACCTTTTCCCCCACCATCTGGTTGCAACCGAAGCTTGAGCCGCCTTCGACCGGGCGTCTTCCATTTTGTCTGGCAGGGCCTCTGAACCAAACAGGTGGTCGAAAGGACAACCCTTGACCTTCGACCAACAAAACTGGAAACACAAGGAAAGCCCCCTAAACAAGGAAAGCCCCCCCCCGGAAAGAAAACCTTCGACCAACAGAACAGAAGGGATTCACAAAGGAAAGCCCCCCTTAAAACAAGACCAGCCAGCCCTTGCCCTTCCCCTTCCCGGGCCTTGGAGGAGCTCGGCTTCATGGCGCGTCAACTTCTTGAGGCCTCAGGGTGGAGAAGGCCCCCTTGGGGCCCATGGCTGAGAGTTCCCATGGGAATCAAGACAGGGCCCCTCCAGGGCTCCATGTGATTTCTGCAGAACTTGCCGGCCATGTAATTTGCCTTTGCAGGACCCGCAGAAAAAAAGAGTTGCCGTTTCGCGACTTGATGGAGCGCGCCTTCTGGCCAAAAGAACGGGGAATCCGTCCCCCAAGTCGCGCGGCAAGTGGCTTCATGACAAGCATAGCCGCAAGCTACTGACTACTTCTCAGTTCGGTCAGTTGTCAGTGGAATGTTCGGGCGCACAAGGTTTTACCCGGGCACATTTCGCATTTTCTCCATGTGCGGTTGTTTGGGGGGGGGGCCAAGACAGGCAACGGGCAAAACCCGCGCCACACCAAGCCAAGCTGCAAGGGGAGGAAGGCACTGCGCGATCAGTGCGTCAGTCCCTTGGCACAAAGCGACGTTGGCACAGCGTTTACCCTCCCCTCCCCACACGCAAATGACTGGCGGGCCCTGTAGAAGTGATGGTAAGCTCCTGGTTGGCGCGGCTTAAAGCTGAGGTCCGCTTCTTCTTTATCCCCGTGACCCGCATCTTGTCAGAAAATCGTCGCCCCGACCTTCCACCTCACTATGCTCCAAAAAACGCTACCCCTGCAGCTTTCACCTGGAGTTGGTTGACCACCCGACCCACTCCGCCCACGTAGCGCGGTCGCGCGACCCCCACGCCGCCCGCGGTTTTTTTCCTCATCGAAGACTCGGAGACGCCTTTTGTGGCGAGGGCCACCGCGGCGCTGTGGCAGCTGCAGCCGAAAGGGGGGGTGGGAGGGGGACGGTGCGAGGCAGAAGATGCGTGGGGCTCGCCATGATATGTGCAAATACGGCGAAAGCTTGGGTTGATGAAAGCGAAAAATGCACTACTTCACCTGTGGTTTGACTCAGAATATGACTCTATTGAAGTCACATACCCAAAACCATGTGAAGGATCAAATGGCCAGCCGAGCCTATAGATAAAAACTGTCCCTAAACCTTGGTTGTGAATGGAAGCCCGGCAGCAATGGCTACTATGTCCTCGCAGAACTCTTCGCTCCGAAAGGTTTCCTCTCTTGCAACCACCAGCTAGGTACTTTTTAGAAACACATGGCCCTAAATTGAACCACCTGGTAAACCAGACCCCCCACTGTTTCAACCAAGCGAAACCAGGCCTCCCTTCCAAGCTACATGCGTGAGCTTGCACGTGCGTGGCAGACAGCGCCCGGTGGATGGCCTAGCTGTCTGGGCGATGGGCTGCCTCTCCCTGGGCACTGAGATTCAGCCCCAAGCTGGACGGGCACCAGGCTAAGGGCGCGCCCCTTTTCAAGGCTAGACTCACAGGTGTCCTTTTACAGGATATAGATGTCCCTGGTAGAGGATTAAACCACCAGGTAAACCAGGGCCATCTATTTTGTCTACCAAAACAACCAAAAAGGACACCTATGGCTACATCCCTTGCTTGTGGCTTTAACGGGGAAGCCAAACGGAAACCAGCGCTTTTCTTCTGCTGTTGTTGTGTGTGTTTTTTGGGCGGGGGGGGGGGGTGTGCGAGGGAACATTATGTATAATATGAACGCTGCATGTTGCCTTTTGATAACCAAGTCTCAATTTGTTGATTTTTAGAATTTTTAGAATTGGTTTCTAACCATGCTAGTTTTCAGGGGTCCGATTTTAGAATTAGTAGAATTCTAGATGGTCCCAGCCCAGAAAAAGCCCAGCCAGGACCGAGAATTGATGTCTAAAAAATCGAACGATTCTAGAATACTAGACGGTCCCAGCCCAGGAGGGCCTGGCCAGGACCCTTGAGTTTTAGAATTTTTAGAATTTTTAGAATTGAATTCTAAAAATTCTAACAAATCTAAAAATCGGACCTCCGAAATTTAGAATTTTTTGAATTTTTAGAATTCTAGATGGTCCCAGCCCAGGAGGGGCCAGGCCAGGACCCATGATTTTTAGAATTTTTAGAATTTTTAGAATTTTGAGAATTTTTAGAATTTTTAGAATTGAATTCTAAAAATTCTAAAAACAATTCTAAAAATCGGACCCCCGAAATTTAGAATTTTTAGAATTTTTAGAATTGAATTCAAAAAATTCTAAAAATTCTAAAAACGGACCTCCGAAATTTAGAATTTTTTAGAATTTTTAGAATTCTAGATGGTCCCAGCCCAGGAGGGGCCAGGCCAGGACCCATGATTTTTAGAATTTTTAGAATTTTTAGAATTTTTAGAATTTTTAGAATTGAATTCTAAAAATTCTAAAAACAATTCTAAAAATCGGACCCCCGAAATTTAGAATTTTTAGAATTTTTAGAATTGAATTCAAAAAATTCTAAAAATTCTAAAAACGGACCTCCGAAATTTAGAATTTTTTAGAATTTTTAGAATTCTAGATGGTCCCAGCCCAGGAGGGGCCAGGCCAGGACCCTTGATTTTTAGAATTTTTAGAATTTTTAGAATTTTTAGAATTGAATTCTAAAAATTCTAAAAATTCTAAAAATCGGACCCCCGAAATTTAGAATTTTTAGAATTTTTAGAATTCAATTCTAAAAATTCTAAAATTCTATTAAACGGACCTCCGAAATTTAGAATTTTCAAATTTTTAGAATTCTAGATGGTCCCAGCCCAGGCGGGGCCGGGCCAGGACCCTTGATTTTTAGAATTTATAGAATTTTTAGAATTTTTAGAATTGAATTCTAAAAATTCTAAAAATTCTAAAAATCGGACCCCCGAAATTTAGAATTTTTAGAATTCAATTCTATAAATTCTAAAAATCGGACCCCCGAAATTTAGAATTTTTAGAATTGTTAGAATTCAATTCTAAAAAATCTAAAAATTCTAAAAAATCTAAAAATCAAGGGTCCGGGCCTGGCCCCTTCTGGGCTGGGACCATCTAGAATTCTAAAAATTCTAAAAAATCTAAATTTCGGAGGTCCGATTGTAGAATTTTTAGAATTTTTAGAATTCAATTCTAAAAATTCTAAAAATTCTAAACTTCGGGGGTCCGATTTTTAGAATTTTTTGAATTTTTAGAATTCAATTCTAAAAAATCTAAAAATTCTAAAATTTCTAAAAATTCTAAAACTCAAGGGTCCTGGCCAGGCCCCGCCTGGGCTGGGACCATCTAGAATTCTAAAAAAACTGAAAATTCTAAATTTCGGAGGTCCGTTTCTTAGAATTTTTAGAATTTTTAGAATTGAATCCTAAAAATTCTAAAAAAAAATCGGGGGTCCGATTTTAGAATTTTAGAATAATCTAAAAATTCTAAAAATTCTAAAAATTCTAAAAATCAAGGGTCCTGGCCTGGCCCCTCCTGGGCTGGGACCATCTAGAATTCTAAAAATTCTAAAAAATTCTAAATTTCGGAGGTCCGTTTTTAGAATTTTTAGAATTTTTTGAATTCAATTCTAAAAATTCTAAAAATTCTATATTTCGGGGGTCCGATTTTTAGAATTTTTAGAATTTTTAGAATTCAATTCTAAAAGTTCTAAAAGTTCTAAAAATTCGAAAATCAAGGGTCCTGGCAAGGCCCCTCCTGGGCTGGGACCATCTTGAATTCTAACAAATCCTAAAATTCAATACTTCGGGGGTCTGATTTTTAGAATTTATAGTTTGTTTGAATTCAATTGCAAAAGTTCTAAAAATTCTACAAAATCTTAAAATTCCAAAAATCAAGGGTCCTGGCCAGGCCCTCCTGGGCTGGGACCATCTAGAATTCTTAAAATTCTATTCATCGGACCCCCGAAATTTAGAAATTTTAGAATTTTACAGTTCAATATACATACATACAGACATAGACACGCATACATACTTACACACATAAATACGTACATACATACATACATACATACATACATACATACATACATACATACTTACATACTTACATACTTACATACTTACATACTTACATACTTACATACTTACATATTTACATACTTACATACTTACATACATACATACAGACATAGATACAAAGATACCTAGATACATAGATGCATACATACATAACATCACAGCACATTACCTCACATTGCACGACAATACGTCCCTACACATACACATGCACATGCGCATACATTACATACATCGATACGTCCATACATACATGCATGCATACATAATCTAACGTAACATTCTATAACAGTACAGTACATACATGCACTCATGTACAGGTACATGCACCTACACATACACATACACTGCGCACATGCATAAATGCATTCATGCATGCATGCATACAAACATGCATACAACTTGTTCCAGGTGACACTGGGCATGTTGCCGGGTCAACGATACCCAACCCGCCCTGCAAGAGATTGAACACGTATATTTAATGCAAGACAGGCCCACTCACGTTATACTTGCGGTCCGACTTTGTCATTAGAGGATCTTCATCTGCTCAGCCATTTTTAGAAGCAGTTTTGTCGCGACTCCGATCTGCCATGAGCCGAGCGGAGCGCAGAGCCTGGCGACTCAACTGGCGAGCTTGCTGGGGTGTCTGGCCTTCGCAGGACCTGTGTGTCTGCCGTTCATTTCGTACGGCTGCTCTTGATTTACTGCAGCACTTACTCAACTTGTTAATAGGCCCATTGTCATGAGACGACGTGGTTTTGATTTGTTTGTGGAGTCCGGTGTCACATAAAACCATATTGTAACGGTTCTTTGTTTATCCGCGGCGCCCGGTGTCACAGGGCGAAGTGCTACACTTGCTTGCTTATTCGCGGCGCCCGGTGTCACAGGGCGATCCCTCCACTTGTTTTTGTTCGCGGCGCCCGGTGTCACGGGGCGATTCCTCCTGTTGGTTCTTGTGCGCGGCGCCCGGTGTCACGGGGCGATTCCTCCTGTTGGTTCTTGTTCGCGGCGCCCGGTGTCACGGGGCGATCCCTCCTTTTTGTTTGCTTGTTCGCGGCGCCCGGTGTCACGGGGCGATTCCTCCTGTTTGTTTGCTTGTTCGCGGCGCCCGGTGTCACGGGGCGATTCCTCCTGTTGGTTCTTGTGCGCGGCGCCCGGTGTCACGGGGCGATTCCTCCTGTTGGTTCTTGTTCGCGGCGCCCGGTGTCACGGGGCGATTCCTCCTGTTTGTTTGCTTGTTCGCGGCGCCCGGTGTCACGGGGCGATTCCTCCTGTTGGTTCTTGTGCGCGGCGCCCGGTGTCATGGGGCGATTCCTCCTGTTGGTTCTTGTTCGCGGCGCCCGGTGTCACGGGGCGATTCTCCTGTTTGTTTGCTTGTTCGCGGCGCCCGGTGTCACAGGGCGATCCCTCCGTTTGATTGCTTTTTCACGGCGCTCGGTGTCACAGGGCGGTCCCTCAAGTTGATTCTTGTTCGCGGCGCCCGGTGTCGCAGGGCGAAGTGTTACACTTGTTTGCTTGTTCGCTGGGCCCGTTGTCACAGGGCGATCCCTCAAGTTGGTTCTTGTTCGCGGCGCCCGGTGTCACAGGGCGAAGTGTTACACTTGTTTGCTTGTTCGCTGGGCCCGTTGTCACAGGGCGACCCCTCAAGTTGGTTCTTGTTCGCGGCGCCCGGTGTCACAGGGCGAAGTGTTACTCTTGTTTGCTTGTTCGCGGCGCCCGGTGTCACGGGGCGATTCCTCCTGTCGGTTCTTGTTCGCGGCGCCCGGTGTCACAGGGCGAAGTGTTTCACTTGTTTGCTTGTTCGCGGCGCCCGGTGTCACGGGGCGATTCCTCCTGTTGGTTCTTGTTCGCGGCGCCCGGTGTCACGGGGCGATTCCTACTGTTGGTTCTTGTTCGCGGCGCCTGGTGTCACAGGGCGAAGAGTTACACTTGTTTGCTTGTTCGCGGCACCCGGTGTCACAGGGTGATGCCTCCGCTTGTTTCTTGTTCGCGGCGCCCGGTGTCACAGGGCGAAGTGCTTCACTTGTTTGCTTGTTCGCGGCGATCCCTCCAGTGTCACAAGGAGATGCTTCCATTTTTGCGGTTCGTTTGCGGCGCTCGGTGTGATAAATATACCCCCACTCCTTACCAGCTGGCTACGCATAATTTAACAGATTTACTTGGTTTCCTTCGGCATGTGATTCTCGTGACGCCCGGTTTCACTCGGCGACATGTCAATAGCGAGGTGTGTTCAGGCGGTTTGGCTAAGCTTTTGCAATGTAGCAAAGACACTACTTGTTCGTGGGCTGTCACATGCTCTTACAAGGGATTGACCACAAGCATGTGCATGGGTTTCATGACTGGTGACTGACGTGACTTCGCATTCCGCGCGGTTTCTAGGAGACGATGCCAAAGCCAGAGGAAAAGCCAGAAGAGAAGCCAGAAGGCAAGCCAGAAGCAAAGAAGCGAGCCGTCGAGGCACAGCCGATGGGATGCCAAAGGGCAAGTGTTATTTTCATGACCAAGCGAAAGTAATATTGGCATTCTAGCTCCAAAATTGCCAGGATGTCAGTGAAAGACCTGCAAAAGCCGCAAAGACTGAGAGCATTCACGCTCTGGGCAACTGGCACCGTGTACAGTCAAGGCGCAACCCCGAAATCTGGTGTTGGTTTGATTCCCACAGTGGACGGTGCATCTAGCACAGCTTTTCTCTGCTTCCTTTGCGCATGTGCAGCACCTTAGCTTCGGGTTGCCCTTTTGAAGGAACAGGTTTGGCAGGTCTAGCGCACACAAGTGCGTTCAAAAAGAAAAACCATAGTCTTAGCGATGCAATGTTTAACAGGACATAGCATAGCAACCTTTGTTTCTTTGACACTAAAAGGAGCATGCTTGGGTGCATTCAATTGTTTGCTTTGGGAAACGAGTGGTCGCACACTTCATGAGGCAGTGAGATTATGAACAGTCTGAAGCACTACTTCTTTACTCGGTGCACAAAGCCTTCTTGTATTTTACGCAGCCTTGCATAGCTAGGTGCTGCTTGTGCAAAGCGCTCGCAATTGGTGAGCGATCGTGGCCGCACGCCTTTTGCTTATCATGTATACTGTCTGGGCCAGCAACCAATTGATCGTTTGGAAGGAAGTGCCAAAACTAAATGAAAGGCAAAGCAAAGAGAAGAAGGTCTACTTCTAGGGGCAGGGGGTTCTGGCTCGGTCTTACGAATCATGTTTAGCTCTGGGTTGCCTTTTTGAGGGAGCAGGTTTGATAGGTCTACCGCACACAAGTGCGTTCAAAAGAGAAGCATCGTCTTAGCAACGCAATGTTTCAAAAAAACATGCCACAGCAACCTTTGTTTGTCTGGCACATAAAAGGAGCATGCTTGGGTGCATTGAATTGTTTGCTTTGGTTGTATTCGAGGCAGCCTCGGATAGCTAGGCGCTGCTTGTGCAAAGCGCTCGCATTTGGTGAGCGATCGTGGCCGCACGGCCCACGCCTTTTGCTTAGCATTTTTTCGCGCACTGTCTGGGCCGACAAGCAACATATCGTTTGGAAGGAAATGCAAGACTAAATTAAGGGCGAAGCAAAGAAAAGAAGGTCTACTTCTAGGGGCAGGGGGGGTTTGGCTCAGGCAGTAAACATAGACCCCTTGTGCAGGAAAATCATGTCTCAGGCCGGCTGCTGCGAAGTGAATGTTACGACACATGCAGACAACAACACACATACACACATGCGCGCGCCTGTCAAAGGTTCGTTCCGATGCACGACTAGAGTCAGGGAAGCTTAGCTGATAGACCTGTTCCAGCGAACACATGCAAACGCGCACGCATGCACAAACAGACAGACACACACACACACCCACACACGTACACACACACACACACAAACACACACAGACGCGCGCAGCGAGCGTGCTTTATATGGCTCAAGTTTCAGAATGGTCACTCAAAAGAGCATGCGATGTTCGTGAATGTCGGACGCCGCTTCGATGCCCAAGTGTATGACCAATGTAGGGAGACATCGGTGGTGACCTTCGGATTCGCTTGGCGTGGAGTGCCAGTTTCGCGTACTGGTCATGCTGCAGCCTTCTTGCTCAAACTTCACTCGCTTCTTGCGCTGCTACTTTCGTCCGGAGCTTTGGCAAGTGGGAGCTCAGGGGAGCTGTGTGAAGCTGCGCCCTGTACCCGAGGCCTGTAATTGCTGCTCTCAGAATGGCTATGGCGAATTGCTGCGCACGGGTTCATGGCGGCATGGCTCATGTCACCCTCTACAAAACTCTCCACAGGTCACGGCACCATGCCACCGATCGCACACTGAGGCAGCGTTTTGATTGATGAGGCTGCTGCTGGGCTGGAGGGAGGTGCGGTTTCATTGATCCTCACCTTGTCAGCCAGCGCACTAGATATCGGAGTGCGTGACAGGCGCTGGGCTTATGTTGAAGACGAACTGGTGTGACTTGGCGAGGACAGCAGGGTTATTCATGCAATTCAAGTGCACGAAGCTGAGGTGACTACTTTGTCAACGCAATCGGACGTCGGATGGCTTTGGCTCCACAGACGCGCTGGCAACTTAAGCTTGGACACGCGACCCCTGGCACACGTGCTGTCGCCGAGGTAGCGATTTTGGCGTGAGCCACGCGTGGTGTGCCTGAAATGCACTTATCCAAACACATCCTATATAACTTGCGGGCTTCTAGACAGCTAGTGCTGCCTACAAGGTGATTTCTTCATGGGCGCAATTGCTTCTCGCATGTCCCACCGCTGCTCGACCCACTGTTCGGAGAGGGTGCATTGCGCCTTTGCTGAGACAAGGTCAGTTCGCACGTGTTCCAGGTAGCATTCTCCAACGTCTGATGCTTGGCTACCAAGGGCGCAATTTTGGAACAGGCAAAGCCGCGGTGAGCACATGGCCCTGCGCACACGCAGTATCTACCGGACTATGGTGCGAAAGCAATTGGTGTGTCTTGGCCTGCGTTGCTATTGAATGATGTTGAACGCTGCTTGAGAGACCTTGAATGATCACTGAGGTGATGCTTTGGTGCGGAACATCTGCATACCGCCAAGATGCCTACAAGTGCCTGCATCGTGGATTGGTCTCGGATGCCCAGGCCGAGGTTCTACAAGGGATTCCGGTGCTATGCGCAGCGCAAGGTCCAGGACGCTGCTCGGTCGCAATCCGTTGCAACCAGCTGACCTCGAGCCTTAGATCTTAATGTCGCTTAGCAACGAGCAGGATATCAGCAACATTTACGACGAAAGCGACGGGGAGGAGCTGCGCGTGGCGGAAAGGGGTTAGGGCCTCAGGCTATGACTTTGGGCCCGGACGCGAACTTGAGATTGTTGCAGGATGTGGCCTGTCCCTTGTGATCAACTGGTGCATCTCGGCAAACTGAAGAGTCACGATGTGCCCAGCGCATCCTGCAAGTATAGCGTCTTTTCTTGATCGCTTACGAAGAGATGTAAACTGAGGCAATTACTTCATCGTCGGGTTGCAGACAGAGAGTGCAGAGGAAGCCGCAGTCAACATGTCGCGCAGACAGCGGCGCCGGGCGTACGAGGTGAGGTACTGGGACAATGTGCTGCGCAATGCCCTTGCACTCGCGGATCGAAAGCGAAAGCGACGTGAGCGAGCAGAAGAAGAGATCTTCGCATTCTACGCGGACATGGTCAAGGACGAGATGGCAGAGACGAGTGGCGCAGATCTGCAGAAGGGGAAGGGTTGCTCGGCTATTTGCGGAAGTGTTGTTGCTGCTAATCGCAGTTCGTTTCAAGTCAGGCTCCCCAGATCCGCATGCTCCTGGGTATCGCAAGCAACAACGTCGCTACGATGATGTTTGTCTCATCGACGCTCTTCGATGCTTCGGGCACAAGGTTCCCTATGAGCAGGATGGACCATTTTGGGCGATTCGCGATGGTACTCGTTTCCTGGCTCCTTTCTCGACGCTCGACTGCCTATGGTCGTTCCGTTTCCTTTTGTGAGTGTGAACAGTGAAAAGTTGATTAAACAGCTAGAGCCTTGTTCTTCAACGCAGGAAGTCAATCGTCAGATGCCACGAGTGGGCTCCATTGTTGAAAGATGGCGAGTTTGTGGTTGCCAAGAAGGGGCATTTTACTGCCTTGCGTTCCATTGAGGGTGTCCAGCAAGCCAATTTTGGTCGTCGCACTCACACATGGGAGCATGTGTTCTTCTTCCCAGAATGCGCGGATGCGGTGTTCCAGATCACGGAGAAGCCTTCAACTTCGGAGCAAGCCAAGGAAGATGTGCGCGGCGGGTCTTCTGGCGCAAGCCAAATCAGCAAAAAAAGTGATGACTTGAGCGGTTTGCAACCAGTTGCAAAGAGAACAAGGATGCTGGAGCCGTGCACGAAGGTACTTACAACTTCGCAACGTGAAGCAGCTGCTGCTATGTGCTTGCGACGCCAAGGTTGCGCGGAGAAGCAGATCGAATGTTTTCTATGGGATCTCCGGGTGGTCTTAGAGCGCAGAAAGTTTGCGATGCAGTACGAGAACTGTGTAACACCGAAGTGCAGCGCAGGCTCTGGCACGGAGGATGCGGCGCCGGGCGGCATTCGCATTCCCTTGTCCTCACGCGCTTCTTCTTGGACACAAGCGAACCTGCAACACCAGCCTGAAGATTTCTACAATCTTACTTTGCCAAATGCACAGTTCGACCTTCTACGCTTACAGAACACCCACACACGAGACGGAGGGCTGCGGTTCGAATCCGAATCCCACACCTACTACATCAATGGTGTGAAAACCTTGGGGTCCGTCACGGGTCTTGTGCACAAGTTTGAGGAACCCTTTGTCTCGGACGAAGTCATCAGGATACTCTTAGAAAATTGAGGGCCCCACGCTGTTGAATACCTTGCGTGCTATTTCCAATCCCACGAAGAAACATTTTATAAGCAGCATAGCGCAAGTTATCAACGGACTAAAAACATGTGTCTGCAGGAAGATGATGGCAGGTCCCCGGTGGCCGCGTGAACCATATATCAAGAAGCCTTGCAGCACGCCGATGACGCCGGAAGAAATCAAGGACATGTGGGCTCGCAACGCCAAGCTAGCCGCGAACCAGGGAACCTGGACGCATTTACAATGCGAGTGCATCTTGAACGGTGGAGCCGTCGCTGATGGAGCTGGCTCCATGGAGATGCAGCTGTTCCGTACCTTCTTGCTCGGCTCGCCCAAGTTGATCGCCTACCGCACCGAGTGGGCTATATTCGGGGAGCGGGAGCGCCTTGCAGGTACCATTGATTTCGTGGCCCGCAATGATCGTGGAGAATTGGTCCTGTACGACTGGAAGCGAACGAAGCAGCTGCGGCACAAGTATGCGAATGTATTCAACAGCATGACGGGCTTTCTTTCACACTTGCCTTCATGCGCCGGATTCACGTACCGTCTGCAGCTGAACTGCTACAAGTATCTCCTGGAGACATATTACGGCTGTCGTGTAGCTGGAATGTATGTGGTGGGCCTGCATCCAGACAACTGGCCACAGCCATTTGTGGATGAAGTTCCGAGCATGCCCCAAGAAACCCATGCCCTTATGGCTTTTCAGAGATCGCTTGCAATGGATGCATGCGGCGGCAGCAACGCGCAAGATGAGTTGGACAATGTCAGCCGCGTCAACAAGCGCTGTCGTGTGTGGCTGCGGCTACTATCAGACCACGCGCAGTTGTCAAGCGCGCTGCCCATGACTTGCCTTGCCCTGCCAAATCCTCTGGACTCCAAGCTTAACAAAAGACCATGGGAAAGGAAAATGCGCGATGCCAGAATGCTCCTGCGCATGCTTAGTGAAGGAGACACGGAAGCACTATACCGTTTCTACCACGCCAGATTTCCTCAAACAATTGCAAACCACGAGTGGCTCCCCATCATGTTGCCGGACGCTAGACAGCCGCTTCGGCAAAGTCTTGAAGATTGGCAGACTGAGGTACTCAGGGTTTGGATACTCTCGCTGCTACTCGATGCGGACGACGACAAGCTGCGTGATGATGTCTGCGGAGGGTGCGAACAAGAGCTTGCTGCTTCGCACTTCGACTTGGTTATGCGCATTCTGGCAACCTCTGACGCTTGCATTTCTCCTACAGCAAACCACGTGGATCAGCTTATCCGTTTTCACCAGCGAGTTGCGGTTCACATATCTTTGCTGCGTGAATGGCCTCACTTGGTTTGGCTGCTTCCAAGTCCGCTAGACACGTACGCATCAGCAAGCAGCTTCAATGCTCGTCTATCAGAGACTTTGATGCTTTTTGAGCTTCTGGAGAACGGGCATTTCAAGAGCTTCGCGCTGGTGTGCTACACGCTTTACCACAATGAGCTCGCGCAGGAGGATTGGCTCCAGCACTATCTTGATGCTGCTCAAGAGTTCCCTAGGTGGCAGGACCAAGCTGTGCGATGCTTGATGCTCGTGCATCTGCTTCGGCTGCCTCAAAGGCCTACAAGACTGGAGCACTTGTGTGCTTCAAATGCTTTGCCCCCAATAGCTGAAGAAACGGCGGAGCCGGATGACGTGTTAGGAGGCGGTCTCAACGACTCGCAGAACACCCAGGACACTTTCCGACAGGAGCTGTCGCAAGAAATGCAGAGTCGCTTGGAAGGTGTGGAAGCAAGCCCCATCTCAGTGAAGCGTGAAAGGCTAGATCCGCAGGGCGCAGCAGCCAGCAGTAGCCAACACGCAGGTGCACCGCACGAGACCAAGAAGGAGGAGCCCGAGGAAGATGATGACGGCGCCCCGGCGGAGCCGGAAATCAGCGTGGACACCGCCACATGGAGCGTTCTACAGAAGAGGAGGTTGCTGCCCGGCGCTGCCAGGTCTGCCTTTGATTTTGCAGACCACTTCAATACACTCTCAAATCAGAACACGCAGTTTCAGACGCAAGCAGCTGAACCCATCGACAATTCCCACACAATTCTAGAGCAAACAAAGAGGTTCACTGTGTTCGTTCGGGAGAGGCTCCACGGCGTGCCCGACACGATCGTCCGGCTTTGCGTTGCAGCCCTTGCGGTGTTCCGCGTGCGCATTGTTGATGTATTCATGCGTGAGCACGCTTTCCTACTATGGATCATGCAAGGCAACAAGCAGCTGCGCTTCCACGCGGGGGATTGCTACCTGCTGCATCATAGTGGGGCATGGCAGCAATACAAAGGTGTACCGCCAGACTGTGGCCTGGTCCAAGAGTTTCTGATGCAGCTCGAAGGTATTTTCCGGCGGATGCCCAGAACCGTTGCACGCAGACAAGGACTTCTTGGAGCGCTGTGTTGATGCTTGCCTCGGCGCTGATGTGTCTAGGAGAAGAGGGCATGCTGGACAAGATGAAGAGGAAGAAAATGGCAACGCGAGCAAGGCATGGCCGCTCGATGTTGCAAAGGTGCTTGTGCAGATAAAGCGCGATCTGAGCCGCGAGCTACAGCACGAAAAGCTTTTCAATTACATGATTGAATGGTGTGACACGAGCAAGGAGCCGGTGCCTAGTATTTGCTACGAGGATTGCTGCGTATTGTACGATTCGCAGGACTAGGGTTTGATTTTGATTACGTGTTACATCTACGTAAAAGCATTGTGATGTTTATCTTTTTCCGAAGAACTCACTTCTGCTCAGGACGGCCCGGCAGTGCAGGTGACGCGTGCTGAGCTGGAGAACTGCTATTTGCGTGTTCCTCACTGTATCAAGGGCACGATTCCTACATACATCATGCAAAGATTACAGAAATTCTACCAGGAAACGTTTTGGGGCAACCTCGAAGTGTTCCGGTGCAACCAGGCAGCGCAGGCCTTGTGCCGCCGAGGTCTGAACGTGGTGCGTCTCTTCATAGGCTTGAGTAGCGGGGGAGTGGGGCAGTCTCTATATTCTGCACACTTGCAAAGCATGTACGCCCACTTTCGATCCCAATATTTGGTGGAACGAGGACGAAATGCGGAAGCAGGTGGAACAACTCAACGGATGCTGCATTCTTACTGGACAAGAGACTCCCGGCACCAACCGCCGCTTGAGGGAGGACCTGTTCAAAAAGTTCATGTCCGGGGAAGGCATCTCTGGCAGAAAGCCCTATGGCTTCCGCACACGGATGATTAGCTGTGTGGGCTGGAAACGCCTGGAAGCCAACCGGATGTTCGCCTTCAGCGACGTGACCAAGCGAGACTTCAACGCGATCTTGCGCCGAGCACTGGTTTGGCGGGTCAAAGCGAGGTTTGAGGACCCTCAAGCACTGGCGAGCGCGTACGAGGACATCTCCAAGGATGGCATTTTCACCAAAGATCCAACCTTGAAGGACTTTCTCATGTCCGGCCCTGCCATAGCCGCCGGCTTGCAGATGCAGCACGCTTTTGAGGCCACACACGGCGAACAAGATTGCCGAGACATCATCGAGAAAGGATCATGGTCTTACTGAGGACACGATGCGAGAGGCATGTGGACTGGCTCCGCGCGACAAACGCGAGATGTCCTCGCGAGCCGCCGCTGTGATATCGGTGGAGGCGGAAGCGGAAGATTTGACAGGGGTCGACGTGTGGGAGAAAATGCACGAATGGCTCGTCAAGCATTGCCTGGATAGTGCACGATTCGATTTCTCCACTAAGATGTTCAACAGAATGCGCATCCCTGACGCGCCCAACATGAACAAGGCGGATCTCCTGACTGAGTTGAATTAAAGGACCGGATAACCCCACATGCTATGTTTTTCCCAAATGTCCACACACATGTACCGTGCGCCCCTTGTATGGATGCGATTACAGAGCACCCAGATGCACAGAATGCAGCGCCTGCCACGACTTCGGCAACGGCATCGCCAAAGTGCTGCGCCTGCCACGATTTCGCAACGGCATCGCCAAAGTGCTGCGCCTGCCACGATTTCGCACACCCCCCGCCGCGCGCGCGACAACATCCTGTCCCTCTAGACAGCTGCCGAATGCGACCCCTGCCACACAAACACACACCCAGATGCACAGAATGCTGCGCCTGCCACGACTTCGGCAACGGCATCGCCAAAGTGCTGCGCCTGCCACGATTTCGCAACGGCATCGCCAAAGTGCTGCGCCTGCCACGATTTCGCACGCCCCCCGCCGCGCGCGCGACAACATCCTGTCCCTCTAGACAGCTGCCGAATGCGACCCCTGCCACACAAACACACACCCAGATGCACAGAATGCTGCGCCTGCCACGACTTCGGCAACGGCATCGCCAAAGTGCTGCGCCTGCCACGATTTCGCAACGGCATCGCCAAAGTGCTGCGCCTGCCACGATTTCGCACACCCCCCGCCGCGCGCGCGACAACATCCTGTCCCTCTAGACAGCTGCCGAATGCGACCCCTGCCACACAAACACACACCCAGATGCACAGAATGCTGCGCCTGCCACGACTTCGGCAACGGCATCGCCAAAGTGCTGCGCCTGCCACGATTTCGCAACGGCATCGCCAAAGTGCTGCGCCTGCCACGATTTCGCACACCCCCCGCCGCGCGCGCGACAACATCCTGTCCCTCTAGACAGCTGCCGAATGCGACCCCTGCCACACAAACACACACCCAGATGCACAGAATGCTGCGCCTGCCACGACTTCGGCAACGGCATCGCCAAAGTGCTGCGCCTGCCACGATTTCGCAACGGCATCGCCAAAGTGCTGCGCCTGCCACGATTTCGCACACCCCCCGCCGCGCGCGCGACAACATCCTGTCCCTCTAGACAGCTGCCGAATGCGACCCCTGCCACACAAACACACACCCAGATGCACAGAATGCTGCGCCTGCCACGACTTCGGCAACGGCATCGCCAAAGTGCTGCGCCTGCCACGATTTCGCAACGGCATCGCCAAAGTGCTGCGCCTGCCACGATTTCGCACGCCCCCCGCCGCGCGCGCGACAACATCCTGTCCCTCTAGACAGCTGCCGAATGCGACCCCTGCCACACAAACACACACCCAGATGCACAGAATGCTGCGCCTGCCACGACTTCGGCAACGGCATCCGCAAAGTGCTGCGCCTGCCACGATTTCGCAACGGCATCGCCAAAGTGCTGCGCCTGCCACGATTTCGCACACCCCCCGCCGCGCGCGCGACAACATCCTGTCCCTCTAGACAGCTGCCGAATGCGACCCCTGCCACACAAACACACACCCAGATGCACAGAATGCTGCGCCTGCCACGACTTCGGCAACGGCATCGCCAAAGTGCTGCGCCTGCCACGATTTCGCAACGGCATCGCCAAAGTGCTGCGCCTGCCACGATTTCGCACACCCCCCGCCGCGCGCGCGACAACATCCTGTCCCTCTAGACAGCTGCCGAATGCGACCCCTGCCACACAAACACACACCCAGATGCACAGAATGCTGCGCCTGCCACGACTTCGGCAACGGCATCGCCAAAGTGCTGCGCCTGCCACGATTTCGCAACGGCATCGCCAAAGTGCTGCGCCTGCCACGATTTCGCACCCCCCCGCCGCGCGCGCGACAACATCCTGTCCCTCTAGACAGCTGCCGTGAGTCCGGTGTGAGTGAGAGTGAGCGAGTGAGTGAGTGAGTGAATAGAGTGAGTGAATGAGAGTGAGTGTGAGTGAGTGAGTGTGAGTGAGCGTGAGTGTGGGGTGAGTGAGTGTGAGTGAGTGTGAGTGAGTGAGAGTGAGTGAGTGTGAGTGTGAGTGTGTGACGTGTGTGAGTGAGTGGGGTGAGTGTGAGTAGTGTGAGGTGTGAGTGAGTGAGTGTGAGTTGAGTGAGTGTAAGTGAGTGAGAGTAAGTGAGTGAGTGAGTGAGTGAGTGAGTGAGTGAGTGAGACGGAGACGAGCGGGAGAAGGAGGAGGAGACGCGGCGCGCGGACGACGAGCGGAAAAAGTAAGAACCCCACACAAAGATGTGGGGAAAAAAAAGCAATTGGTGCGCCTCGTGAAAGGCAAAGGCAGCAGATCAGAAGAGACATGGACACCATTGCTGACAACCCGACGAGAGCTGAGTAAACTCATTCACCACACAGAGAAGCAAGCAAGCGAAGTTTATACGGAGCATCATGCGCTGAGTGCTTTGGAGCAGTACGTATCCGGGATTGCGTGCAGAGCTGAGAACAGTCAGGTCCTGCTGGATGTCTACATTGCTGCCATCAAGGGTACAAAAAGAGCGGGAGCCCGAGCCGTCAAGAAGGACAACCCGGGGGAAGTGTACGAGGAAAGAGCTTCCAAGATCGAGGCGCACGAGAAAATGTGCGAGAAAGTCCTGGACATGCAATTGCAAAGTGCAGAGGCCGCGCCTCCGGATTGCAAGCGGCGCAAGAGAAGCAAAGGTCAAGAAGCTAGCTCGCAGGCAGGTGAGCCATCGCAAGTTGCTTCGGCGGGCAACCGGCGCAAAGTGGACGTGCAGTATTACTATACTTTGCCGGACACCATTCGGACTCGCCAACAGTGCCAGTCCAGCATCTCCGCGCAGCGGTTTTCTCGCAGATTGCAAGCGCTACTTTTGCCTGACACAGTCGACCTGGATATACACAATTGCATTTTCACGGTCATGGATCAGCTTTTGACAAGGCTGGAGCCTTTTCCACCGCTTCCTGAGCAATGTAGAGTTGCTTTGCACAGATGCGCTGCTGATAGAGACGCAGTGTGTCGTGAGTCTCTGAACACGAGTCCTGAGAAAGGAAAAACATTGCTGGTGTCGCTCCTTTACGGGGCAGTGCCGCCAGGAGACTTGGTGAAGAACGAGTTTGTTCAGAAGTTGCAACGGGTGTCCATCTACTGCCGCTGGCTCGCCATTGGGCTGCTGCACCAAGAGTATGAGTACTTCTTAAGCAAGCCAGTTCCCAAAAAAAATCCAGATATGTCAGCGCTGGCGCATCTGTACTTTGCTGCCGAAGACTACATCTTGCAAAGCTGGGCTAGTCTCTTAAGGCCAATGAACCTAGCTCACCTGTCCTTGCATTATGATGGAGTCCGTGTATGGCTGCCGGATGGGCAATCGAGTGCATCCTTGATAGCCCTTTCACAAGAGCATATCAAAGGGCAGACCGGGTTCGCCGTCTCCATCAGAGAGAAATGTCACTTCACCGTGCTCGAATCACTACAGCAAAGAGCGTGCGGCAGCTTCACAGAGAGACATACTGAGCCCGTGTTGAAGCAAGACGGCAATTGCATCCCGAGCGTGTTGGCGTATCTGAAGGACAACGAAACGGAGATTGCTCAGTTGTTGCAGGCTGCAAGCAGCGAGAACACATGGCATCATGCCAGAGGAAGCCGACCATACCGTCAGTGTGTGGAATATTTTCACGCAAGCTTGTCCCCAACCTTAGACCTTCAGGATTTGACACCGGGAAAGTACCTTCTTCATTCCGAGTGCCGTGGTCGCCCTCACTGCGTTGGGTTCTCCTTCGCATCCAAGGCCCCGCTTTCCAAAAAACATAACTATTTTGCAAAGTTTTGCGGTGCTTGCACTAGATTGGCCCTATAACCTGCATCCTGACAAGGACGGATTGGTGCACATTGTGGATGTGGCACGCTGCTGGGACGTTTCATTTGAAGACTTCTGCAGCTGTGTGCTGGCTGGAATCGACTCCATCACCGTTGTGTACTTCAGGCTTTGTGAGGAAGAGCGCGAATGTCCGCCTCATCTCTTGCCTTTGCTGGACCTTCAAGCTGCGGCAAGCGACAAGGATGTGGCTTCAGATATGTCCGATCATGTCCAAGCTGATGATCATGCCAGCGACAGTGAAGATCAACGCCCACAGGACGCAGCTAACTTTGGAGGCAACTGGTTGGACGACTTGGCCAATGTTACAGTGGACACGGACTTGCTTACAATGTTGGAGGCAGAAGTTGTTGATCTGGTAGACTCAGCGTCGAACGGGGATCTGCCGCGGATGGGGTCCCAATATAGGTGCCCAGCGTGCCCATGGCGAACATTTACAAGGCCTGCCCGCGTGAAGGCGCATTTGCGTCGATACCACAAGAAACACAACCAGTTTGTCGCCTCCGGCACAAAACAGATCCGGATTTTGATGTGCTTGCACGACTCGGACCAGCTTCTGGGACGCATGCGACAGCGGTACTTACAAAGGAGCGCTTCTTTGCTTCGATCGCAAGTGAAACCTGCTTTGTCACCTACTGTGAATGCCATTGATCGGCAGATTCGTATGGTGTTGCACAAGAGTGGACCACGCCTGGAACGCGCTGATGCAATCCGAGGAAAGCACGTTCGAAGAGCGGGCAACATTCTTTACACCCAGGACTTTGCAGAAGAGCTATACCGAGAAATGTTGCTGAACCATGCGAAGGCACGGTACAAACAAATTCGTTTCATTCTACTCTGGTAAGAAAGGGCTGGTTTCATTGTTCAAGATTCTTGTGTGCAGGCGAAAGCTATCTGGCCTCGTTTCCTTCTAGCAGCAGCATCCTCCAAGAATGAGCTGGCAAACCTGCTGCCGATGCACACCAAGTCTTGGTGGCCAATGGTCGAAGATGTCTTCTCGTCCCCGCCATGTGTCAACCTTCACCAAAGCCTGGTCAGTCAGGCAGCGCATCACGGTGAGTTTCAAAGCATTTCAATAGATGGCACTTTTAGAATTTGCATGTCTTTGATGGGCCAGCCAAAATTCAACATACCTGCAGACGCAAGAGGATCCGCAGCAATTCCCGAAAGCGAAAGCTTCCAGCGCGTCATCACAGTTCGCGGCCGCACAGGCGCAGTCTTAGGTATGGCAGGCTCTCTCTCTGAAGCATCAGACTGCATCGCGGAATGTCTGCAGAATCTTTTTCCAGTCAGTGCTCTTCAGCAAGTAGAGCATGTGTCCACCGACGCGCCATCCGCTAAGCTTTTCGACGTGCTCTCCCACATCCTGCCAAAGATCAAGACAATGAGCTTAGATCCCATACATTTGCCGATGAAGTATGAAGCAGTGATGGGTTCTTGCCTCAGTTGAGAACATGATGCTTGTCTTTATCTTTGTGTGCGTCTTACTGTGATCTCAGGCGGGAAGCGAACTGAAGGCGCTGCATTCATTCGTGTTATAGTTGTGAAAGCAAGCAGCGTTGAAGGTGCAACTGGTGTTGGTTGCGCATGTGCTTGTGACATGAAATAGCCATGAACTCTCTTGTAGGCTCACGGGTACTGCGGTCGATCATGGCCAAATTCAGCGCCATCGACGACACAGTCGTAGAAGCGATGTGGGGCCCGGCCTTCTCTGGCGCAAACGCCCCCCACCTCCTTGCCCCGGAAGAGTTCTTGCGGAATCAAATCCTTGAAGGGTCCATGCCAGTCAGGAGAGCAAAGAGCATATTGAACGGGCTCGCCGGTCGCACAATGTGGCGAGCTCGCATTGAGTTCATTGAGTCCATCGCTGCTTTGTCTGCCGTGTATAGAGAGGATGTAGTCCGGAAGTTACCAGGGACAAAACGTCCTCTTTTTAAAATCTTGTGGGCATCGACTGCGTTGGATAAGGCTGAATGGCTGTTTAACAACCTGCGTTTCCGGCAGAGCTTGTCAAAAGCTGCCCAAATTCTGATGCCGGTTGGAACAACCAGCAATGAAGCCTTGCACGCTGAACTCAACAATTGGTTCCGGCAGATACAGAGTTTGCACAAGGCAACTCTATAATTGAAACTTCGTATCATTATTTTATCTAAGCTCGTTGCGCACAATGCTGCCTTGTATGCGCCGACTGCTCGCCAAATGCCGTCGACGCACGTTTTGGCGAGGAAGCTCGGGCAGCCATTGTTCACGGCCAAACAATGGCGTGTGTGGACTCAGGACTTGATTCAAGAAGGGACAGTGTCAAAAGCCACGCTGCCCTTGCACAGCTCAAGGCTTAGAGACTCTGAAAGAATTCGTTCGCACACTCTGAAACGACCCGCTGCTGCAGGTCCCAGTAGTACTGCCAGCAGCAGCAGGTCAGAACTTAAACACAGGAACGTGTTCGCGCTAAGTCGCACGGAGGGCGTCCGCCGAAGCGGCACGACAATGCGCCGGCCTGCGGGCAAATGAATTAGCAGCCCAAACGAACGACCAGGAAAAAGGCGTGACCCAATTCTGAATGCATGCAAACATGCATGGGATGTGAACAAACAACATTCAGCAATATTGCAGCATATGCCGATGGAGCCAGCGTAGTCGTCGGTGTGGGGCGCGCTGGAAATGTCTTCAGCAATCTTGAGGGATGAGCTTGCGCACACACACGGCTCACAATCAAGCTGAAATGTCTAGCGATTGCTAACGTCCTAGCTGGAGATAGCGCTTAGTTCCGCGATGCAATGTAGACAGTGCGGCCTGTGCCTGAGGCAAGTGTTCGATGGAGTTGTCGCGTCGAAGGCGATGTTCGAGAATGCTGAAAGGTCGCATGGAAGATCGTAGCAGTTTCGAGGTGAGAGGTTGTCTTGGTTTCAGGACACACAGTCTTGGACTATGCTGGAATGACAAGACCAATTTCGCATCCGTGTGGCGTGATGCTTAACGCTCCAAATTAATGTGTGCGAACGCCGGGTGTTTTTGAATTGACCATGTCGCGCGCGCACACACACACACAAACAGACATTCACGTTGCAAGTTGTTGAGTGTTGTAGAAACGCTGTGGGCTGTTGCTAGGCCTTCTTGTTAGTCAGGGCTCGCGAGCCCAATGCAGCGCTAAAGTTGTTTGACCTTACCGTGCTTGAAAAGACCAAGATCTGCGCAGCAAGCCCAAGGTTGCATGGCATGTATTTTTGAACTTGATGGTCTAATGCAGACAGTTCGAGTTGCTAATGAAGAAGCACAGCGTTCACATTATACACATTGTTCCCTGCCACGGGGGGGGGGTCCCGTAAGAAAGACACACCCATACCAAACAAATGTCTTGTCCCGCATGGGCCATGCCTCTTTGAGCGAATGCGTGTAGATAAATTGACAGACCAAATAAGACGAGATGAGATGAGCTAAGGGTAGATCAGATTCGAATAGAACAAATACATAAACAAATAGATATGACCCTATGGATTTGTGTGCATACTATGTCGTACATAATATAAATCCAGGTGTACCACAAACAAATCTCATCTTCAAAAAGGACAAATATATATATATATGATTATAAAATCGACATCCTCAAAAGTACCACTTGTTTCGCTTTTAGAAGCACGAGCCGGCCCAGTGCCGCTTGGACTGCCCATTGCCGCATCCTTCGGTGATGCGCGGGGGAAACGAGGTGACACAGGCGGTCGGATTCTCCGAGCCCGCCTTCGGCCTTTAGATTTCCCGACCCAAATGAATGTGTTTGGTTGGAGTTGGTACCTGTTTGTTTGGTGCTTTAAAAGGAAACCAAAGGACAAACGATGCCGGTGTATGTTAACCTATTCTATTTGTATTTACTTGTCGTCGTCTTTTTGGGGGGTGGAGGGTGCCCAAAACAAAATACATCCCCATATGCACGATTTAAGCTGGGAGGCCTACATTGATCAACTGGGAGTTCAGAGGGGGGCCCTGCCAACTGGCCATGAAACCGCGATGCCTGCACCTTTCCACGAAGGGAATTCTATTGACTGCGAAATGATGCTACACAGACCACGCTTGGGAGTCGGGCACCTGTGAAAAATGCCACTCCCCGGCGGGACCATCTGGGCTCTGCAGTGCGCTTTCGGGCTGCGAAGCCGATACGTCCCCTGCGAAAAACAGCAAAGCGTGACGATAGGTTCCCTTCAAGCCAGCAGAGATTTTTTTTTCCCTTCAGCAAACGGAAGGAAGGGGTCACTGAAGATGGCTTGCACATGTTTCCGGGCCCAGGTGCCGTTCTCCCTGCAGCAGTTTCGGCTGCTCGCCGTTGCGCTCCTGGACATGCTCGCTACGTCGAGGCGTGGCCCAATTGAGGCACGCACCTTCCGGCGGCCAGTGACCCCTGTCACGGCGCAGCTGTCAGGGATCAAGTTGCGGTCTACCAGAGAAGTCTCCCCACATCCCTGGCAAACGATGGAAAGACTGCAACTCTTGGGCGAATTATGAACATGCTGACTCACCAACCTCAGGGACCTCAAAGACAGCGACCTTCACCTCCATTTCCCTAAGTCCCCCGGAGAAAAAAGCAATCCAGTAGTGATAGATTCCCTCTACAACCACCAGGTCAAAATAAACCCTATTCTTAAGCAAATGGAAGGATTCATCATTCTTGGTGAGGTCGCCCCCAAAATGCAGGGGCACCACAGCGCTTCGGTTCCTGGCAGCTGGTTCGGTCCAGCTCGGCCACTCCAAGGCAGCGGCTCAGTCCAGGAAGTCGCCGTTGACCCAGAAGCCCTGCCGCACTTCGCCGCTGGCTTCCGTGAGGATTCCGAAGCCCTCCTTCTTGTCGAACTTGTACCTGCCGCAATACCTGGGCTCAAAATTCGTCCAAGGGGAACCTCCCAAAAAGTGGCGGGAATCCCGAAAATCGTGGGGGACCCGCCCAAGTAAATGAAATCCAAAGATACCCCCCAACACCGTCAAAAAAAGCTTTCAGCTTGCAGAAGGTTTCTCTGTGGGTGGGAAGTTGACATAGAGGGAACCCGCATCCTTTAAACCCAAACTTGCGTTTGTTCCTGTAATGTTTGAAACCCTGGGGTGGTTTCCCCAAGAGGGGGGGGGGGGGGGGTCACAACGCCAACACCTCAGCCACCCCCCCCCCCCCGCTCAACTCAGAGAGAAGTAGGTGGCTGAAAGAAAGGGCAGGCAGCCAGCAGTCAGCCACCAATGCTCCACTTTTTAGAGGGGCAGCAGGAACGGAAGGAGGCAAACGACTACAGGGAGCTGGGGTATTCCATCTTGACATCGCCTTCAAACATAGCAAAACAACGGCGCCAAAGGGCCCCCAACGGCCTTGTGAACATGAGAGTGCGCACCAAAGGTCCAACCTCAAGGCGCCTAAGCCTGCGAGGTGGACACTAGTGCGGAGAAGGTCTGGCAAAACCGACCAAATGTCGGATCTTCTTTGGCTTCCTTTTTGAAAACCAAAAAGATGACTGGAGACACCAAACAAAACAATGGACCAAACCAATCACCAGGCCAACAAACATGTCGAACACGATGGACTAAAAAACCAATCACCAAACCAAAAAACACAAAAACTATGCAAATCACCAAGCACGCACACACACACACACAGACAAAAGAAAGAAAAAGCACGATGGATTGAACTTAACATACTAAACCAAACCAAAACCCAGAACTCAAACCGAAACCGAACCAAACTCTCCCGCCCCCTCCGCCCAACTCAACTCAACCGCCGAAAGCCGCCGAGCGTCGACTTGCCGCCGGGCCATTCGTATCTGCCGATGCCGTGGGGCATGGAGTTCTCCCACTGCCCGCGGAAGGTGGAGCCTCCCGAGGCTCCCAAACGGTGGTTTGCCTTTAAGGCTTCCCTTCGGGTTCCTTCAAAGGTGGCATTTCCCCTAGGTTCCCTTCCCCTAGGTTTGCCTAGGCTCCCAAACGTGGGTTCCTTCAATGATTTGCCCTAGGTTCCCCCCCTTTTCCTTTGAGTTCCCTTTGTGAGTTCCCAAAAAGGGGCAAGGGGTACCTTCATAGCTGGGCCTTTATAGATGGCCCTGGCAAATGGAACAAACCCCATCTAAGCCAGGGCCATCTATTTTTAACCAAACTAAGCTAAAAGGGTCACCTATGGGTACCTTGGGGTGGGGCTGGTTTGGTTGGATGGTTTGATAGCGTGGTCTGATTTTGAAGCGAATCTCCTCCAAACAAAGTTGCCCCACATTGGGAGTTGGGAGTTGGGCGACCTGTGAAAGGGTTCGGAGAGTGGACGCGGAAAGAAAGGCAAAGCTGGAAGGTCACCTGAAAACAGATCCGACTGCGAACATGCCGACTTTGGGCCGGTTAAGCGGGAAAAACGGCCGAAATGAGGCGGCCTGCGGCGCAACGGTGTGCGCACTGAAGATAGGGTGTGGCTAAAGACGGGCAGGATACATAGACATACATGGACATCTTGTAAATCCGCCCACCCTCTTCTCCCCTTTCTGGGCGGCTTGGCTTGAACAAGGAAATCTTTGCAACGATAACTACGAGAGAGAACTCTCCAAAAAGTTGAGCTGTTTGTGCAGGTGGCTAATAAAACATCAAGCAGCATCCTTCAGTACACAAATATTTGCGGTGTGGCGTCAGATTCAATCGTTCGTTGCTTTTGCTCGTCCAGGCTTGCAGACCCCCCACGCCCCGAGCCCCGTTCCCCACGCAGCTCTCGGCACTCAGCTCCCGAGCGATGCACTCGCGCGCATGCGCGCGCCGGCGCTCCCGCGCCTCCGTTCAGCGAGTACTCCCCGTGCCCGGAGGGGCAGTTCTCCCGCCAGCTGCCGTGGTACACGGTGCCGTCGGGCCAAGTATTGGAGCCGTAGCCTCGCGCATCGCAAGCTCCGGGCGTCGAAGGGGGGGGTTGAAAAGGTGGTGACGAAGTGGCGGGGGCCAGCCCTTCTGGTTGAAACATGGTGCTAATTACAGAACTGTGCTTCCAAAATGGCCACCTGTTGGCTTGCTCCGACCAGTTTTTGGTCGCTCGGATTAACCCGAATTCATTGATTCGGGGGCCTCCTGACGTCTCTCGAGACCCACAAGCAGCTGGTCCACTTGACACCGAGATTCAAATGGCAAAATCAGCCAGCCAGCAAACTATTGAGCAGACTATAGGCATGTCTGCGGCGTTCCCTTCCCCACGATTACGTTCAGCTTGGCCACCGCTCTTCTGCCCTTGACGGAAGCCACCGGCGTAGCCTCGAGAAGGCAGGGCAGCGAGCAACTTGCTTGCCAAGCTATTTTGGAAACAACCTGCGCCTGGGGGCACCGTGCGGGATCAAATGCGTGGCAAGGCGCCCGGACAAACATGGCTGTCAAGGCAAACCTGCATGCCTCATTCCAGGCATCACTCAAAAGTAGGCCGGGTTGTGGCCATGGTTCCCTCTTCCAAGCGCCATCCGCGCCTGCGCCCAACAAGGTCTCCGACCCCCTCTATTTTCATGTTGCCTGGGGAAACCTGAAATCAGGGAATCTCCCTGCAAAGACCTCCAGAAGTCGGGGGGGAAGGGCACTGTGACCTTTCAAGTTCAGTCTTCTGTTGACCATACTGATCTTGCCAAGAAGTGCCTCAAGTCCAGAAACCTTCACCCACCTTCCCCCCAGCTTGCACCTTGGGTCTCGTTGCAGACCCCTCCCCCTCCCGAGGCCCCGGGCAGGAGCCATCGTCCACCCACGTCTCCACCCCCAGGCCGTCCCGATGGTCACACCGGAACTGGCCCTCGTATCTGGCCGCCCCATCCTGGCGCTCCGATCCCACAGCCGCTCGCTCGCCCGCCGATAGAATTTTTGGGAGAAACCGGGGCGGGGGAGGGGAGGCCAGAGATAGAGCAGCTCGGGCGTGTCCTGGCTCATAATGATGGTGCTCGTGTTTCATGCGTATGTAAAAAAAATCAAAAAGTGAAAGTGAGACATTGGCGCATTGTCGTGCGCTCGTGTCTGTATGCACACATTTGGGACATGGTTGATATGCATGCACATGTCATGCATTCTCAATGTGTCAATCAACGTGTGTCTATCTTTGACACACATTCATATCATATCTTTTACACATGTTCGCAAGACACACGTTTCTAGATACGCTTGTGCTTTGGTGTAATTATGTGCAAGCCTTTGTGTAAGCAGCCCGCGTTGTGCATGGCCCATCACTTTCGAACACTGCCACAGACCCAAAGGCCAACGAACCCTCGCACTTCCTCCACCGTTCTCTGCAAAACACGTCGGATCTGCATTTTGTACCTCCCAGCTCTTCCTCCCCCTGTTCAGTACTCCTTGGCCCTCTTCTTCTACAGTGCGAGGCAGATACATCCGTTTTGGAGGCGGATTCGTGCGTTCGTGCGTGCATGCACACATGTTGGAACAACATATCTGCATGACAGTGGTTTTCTATCTTTGACACGCATTCGCGAGACACGCGCTAAAAAGGCCAACGAACCCTCGCACTTCCTCCTCCTCCTCCGGAAAACCTGCCGGATGCGTATTGTGCGTGCCTCCTAGCTGTTTTTCCCCCTGTTAAGTTCTCTTTAAGTCCTCTTACACTACAGTGACAAAGGCAGATACATCGTTCCATAATCCTCTTCCCACCAGGGCAATTCGCCAGGAAACTGCGTCGAACCACCTCTGCAGCCCATACCTGCCAGGCCCTGACAGGGGCAACGGGCAGAGGATGAGAAGCAACAATCGTCACCAAACTCACCTAAAACCACACCTGTACATCCAACCCCCTCCCCCCCCCTCCCTCTCCCTTTTTCCTTCTTCCTGCCTGGAAGCGGTAGACCCCCACGCCGTGGGCCCGGCCGTTGACCCACTCCCCGTCGTAGGAGTCCCCGTCGCTGTGCTTGATGTGGCCCAGGCCGTTGGCCTTGCCGCTGAGCCACTGCCCGAAGTACTCCGTGCCGTCCGGCCAGATCTGCGAAGAACACGCACGCCAGGCTAGTGGGAAAGGGGGGGGAGTCTGCTTTAAGGAAGCCCCTTTCATCTAGCCACCATGGACAGCAACAAATCTCAAACACTTTCCACCAATGACAAATGACTACTATTCACCAACCCGCATTAACGAAATCCCAAGCAAGGGGCCTTCATCATTGGGGCCCAGCTCGGTGTCCCTTCGAATTGTAAGTTCATCGAGCAGTAGATGGCACAATGCCCTTGTTCTGTGGGGAAGTAAAGATGATGACCAAGTGGTGCCATCTACTTTCACCCTGGTCATGGTTTCGTGGAAAATTACCACTAAACCCTAAAAAAACCTGCCCAAGGGGATGGCAAGGGCACCCACCAAGACAACCAGCACTCCAGCAGCCGAAGGCCCCTGCCGCCTGCTTCCCCACGCCGTGGCGGTTGCCATGCAGCCAGTCGCCATCGTAGATGGCCCCGGATTGGAACTCGTACCTCCCGCCAACGTGGCCGGCGCACGCCGAGGTGTTTTGTCGGGCCGCAAACGGAAAGGCTCGCGCGCGAAGGAGGCAAGCTGCCAAGGGAAAATGGGAAAGCCGGAGCTTTTCGCATACACTAACTAGGTCCAACGGAAAAGCTGCTTCTGAAAAAAGAAAGCCTCTTTTGGCTGGGGTTTAAAAGGGAACATAGAGAAAACCAGCTCAAAAAGGAGACCCACAGTGCTTGCCGCCTACCCTGAACGCAACCTGCCCATTGCAACCCTGCGCCTGAAACGCTGCGGCAGGGTGTCGTCCTCCGAAAGAATCGCTGTGAAGGACTGAAAACCCCCCTGAGATGCTTTCAACATGACCGCAGTTGCCCAAACCTTCTGGAACCTTGACTAAAAATGAACCAAAATTGAAAACCAAAAGGCCAAAACGCTCGGTTGTAAGTGCTACCTCAAAGAAATGTCCAAGGGGCCCCCACTACGGGAATAAAAAACTCTCCCTCCATTTACGGACACTCCCGTCTTGAAAACTGGACAACCACAAAGGAACCGGTGACAAACCGGGCCATGCACACGCGCGCGCGCACACGCGTGCGCGCCCCATGGCCGCAACGCCAGTCCTCCAGCACTGGCGACTCCCCCAGCTCGCAGTCGAAGTATCTGAGTGAGGCCCAGTGGTTCCAGCACAGATTGGATGTGGTGAGTGAGGAAGCTACAGGAAAGTTCCACGGGATATTTTCGGGAAAGCTTTGGTTTCGGTGGGTATTCTTGCCTAGCTGCCTTCCTGAACCAAATTCCTGAAGCTGGCTTCTGTGACTCTAAGTGCATCTGCGCGTGTATTGTTTATAGCTCCCAAGTATGCACCCGCCGCTGTTCCTCTATGCCAGGGGCGCCCCTAACTATTGACAACACCCAGGTCCCAAATCCCGGGGATTTCTTGGATGAAAGAAAGCCCAAAACGGCCAGCTGCGCAGCTCCCCTCAAGTCAATTAAGTAGACTCTTGTCACACCAGAAGTCCTTGACTATCTTCTTGCACAGGGCGCCGTTGAGGGGCCCGTATTTGCGCACAGCAAGTACGAGCCCGACAGGCTGGGCCAGGAATGCACCCATCGGCCCCAAGACCTCCACCCCCTCCCCCACCAAACCCTGAAACCAGCACCGCAAAATTGACCCTAGGTGTCCACCATAACCCCAACGCAGCCTAGGTGCGTTTCTTTTTTGAGGGTGCCCCCCTCCTTTGGTTGGCTTTAAAAGGGAAGCCAAAAGGAAACGAGCCCAGCCGCAAGCTGCATAGCCAAGCTGCGTGTCAGGCAGATGGCCCCAGTCCACCGTGTCCACGGTGGCCGGCGGTGGGACTGCGGAGTGACAGGTACTTCGCCATTTGGGGCACACGGACCATACCCTCCCAACATGGAACCTGACAAAGGGTCCAAAGGAAAAAAGGACCCCCCTGTCAGGTTCCATTCAGACAACGATCTGAGAGTCCGAAGCTTCCAGGGTGGGAATGCACAGGGGGATCTAAATGATACAATAGTTTTGGAGGAGACCCCAGAATAAGCCTTCTTGGAGTATACAATGATGTCGGCCCAGGGTAGTCCACCTGGATTCTGCGGGGGTGGTCCCCCAAAAAGTGAGCCCTAATAATCGGCCGTTTTCGGAGCGCTCGCTATCAGTGGGGCTCCAATACTGGGCTGGCCTCTGGCATGCCACCTGGAGGCCCTTGCGCGGGCTTTTGTCAGCCTTAAGGGGGCGTACAGCCTCCCAGGTCTAACCAAAGGCTGCTCCCCCATCTGTGGTGTAAAATCGCGCCATCCATCTCCTGCTCACATCCCGCCAGAGATGCTGGCCACTGGCACAAAATCCGCAAACCAACAATACATTCCATTCTACAGGGGGTGTCCACCCAAAACATGCGGCTGTCCCTTCCATGAAACCGGTTGCAACCTGCTGACGCGGGTTGAACATCCGCCCCTCTGCAGGGACCGAGCCTGCGGGAAGCGCGGCCGGCGGAGGTTCGGCCTGGCAGCAAGGGGCCCAAAATCCGTCTATACCGGAGTCAGTCTTAAGAAAGGAGGCAGTCCTGGCAAAAAAATGGCACAGAAACACAGCCACAACGCAAGCTGTGTTTCCCAACGGCATAACACGAGGTTTTTTTCCACGGCGATTCTGAATGAGTTCGGGTGTGTTTGAGGTTGGATCTAGGGTTGTGTTCCGTATGGCTCCTGGGAGCCCTCGATACAGCCCCCAAAAGTAGGGACAGAAACCATTCAGTTGGCCAACAGGTGGTTTGAACGCTCCACTCGTCCTTGCACTGGAGGAAACCTTCAAACCTGTGTGTGTTGTATGCGCGCAAATTCACCGATCCTGAACAGAACCAAAGAATCAGAAAGGAACTGAGAACACATGAACCAAGAACGGTCAAGCGCCCGCAATCGGACTGTAGAAGCCCTGTAGCCCATACCCTCGCTTTTCAGAGCGCCGCTTGCCGGGGCGGCTTCGGCAAACTCACCCCCCGACGAAAGCATCTCCAGGTCCCAACAGCCCACCCGCCCAAACCTCAGCTTTGCCGGCAATGCTGGTCCATACTTAGCGAACCTTGAACATCCAAAATCATGCGCAGTTGCCCAGGTGACCCTGGTAGAGGTAGAACAGGGCACCAAGTTTCGCGTGGCCGGAACCACCCAACCAAAGCAAACAGAACCAAAGAAAAACAGGATGTGAAGGGTGGAATCCGCTGAACACCACACCCTCTCTCCCCGTGCCTCCTGCGGCGGGTCTCTTCGGGCGCTTATCGCCTCTACGGCCAGGCTCCGAGAGGGCACCTGGCCAGGCGCGATGGAGTCGCAAGGGGGGTGCCTTACCCCCCCCCCCCCCCCCCACCCGGAGCGGGCTTCGGTTTTCCTGTTGGCTTCCCTCCAACCACACAAAGGGAGGAGAGGAGACACATCCATGTCGTCCCTTTTGAGGGCACCCCCCCTAAACAGAAACCACTGTGCGGATGGGCCGCCTGCGCGGCCTCCATGGGCTCCGCCTCGGGCGCCACGTGCAGCGCGGAGCCCACATCTTGGGAGCCCACCGCGCGCGCGGAGTCGAAGCACGGCGCCTGGCGGACGAGGTGTGTGGAGGAGAGGCGCTGGCCAGGCGGAAAAAGCAGCAGATGCTATGAGCAAACCAGGAGTGCTTTTTATACCGGCGGCGATCCGAACCCTTAGCGCCTGCTTCACTGAGCATTCTTGATTGCCCATGTGCGCGGAGCGGCGCTCAGCGCTCCGCGCTCCGCGCGGCGGGGCTTTGCCCGCAGCTTCTCTTGTGGGGGTCGCACCAGGGTTGGGCAAATGTTTGCTCGAACTACTGTGCCCTGGCACCCGAGAATCAAAGGATACAGTTGAAACAAGTGAGCTTAAGTTTTGAACAGGGTCTGGGCCCAACCCTGGTTGAAAGGCGCCATGTGGGGGCAAATGTCTTGATGCAAGCGCAGCTGTTTGGCTGTCTGGCCTGCTGGGCTTCAACACTGACCTGCGAGGCTGGATGTTTGCTGTTGGGTTGCGAATAATTCTGGGAACTGCTGGCTGCCAGGCAAACTTATCCGAGCTATGGTGGGGTTCCATAGAAGTGGCGCCTCTCTTCTCTGTATGCTTGGGCCAAAGCAGGATAACGGCAAGCGTGTGCGCACGCACACACGCGACGGGTTGAAGTTCACCCAGCAAACGCCCCTTTCAAACTCACAAGCGCCTAGCACTGCACGCCCCAGTACGAAATAATTGGCACTGGAAAACAAACGCCCAACCCCACTCAGCCATCCTAAAGCCAATCCTCTGGGTCCATCAACGTTGAATCCTGAAAAACTCCCCCCACATGCTCAAAGGGACACCACCAAAAGTCTTTCCAAGAACCCTTCCACATCAAAGAACCTCATCGGCCACCACCCACCCACCCACCCACCCCACCACCCACCCACCCCAAGACCAGCGGCCCCTCGAGCTCGCGCAGGCGCCGCTCGATGGCCTCCTTGTCCTGCTGCAGGCGCACGCCTCGCGCTTCGCAGCGCGGAGTGGGCGCTGGTGCGGAGTGCCCGCCGGAAATTTGTCTGGTGGACCTACAGTTGGGTGTCTCGCCCCCAAAATTGCGGCTGTCCTTTTCGCCCCGTTAAAGCCCACAGACAGGGCCTAAAACAAAACGACGGGAGGAGTACATTGGATACAAATTGGCCTGGAGGCTGGGCTGATTCCTGCCAAGGCTCCAAGAAGAACAAATGTTGGTTGTTTGTTAGTTGCACTTGAGAAAAACATTCACAAACCATCTGAATGTGAAAGAGGATGTCCAACATTCGAATTCAGCGGGTTCGTCCATGCTCGTTTGATGAATGATGCCGTTAATTCTTTGTATACTGTGGGAAGGATGAAAGTTTAGCTCCCATGTAAAATGTGGACATGGCGTTGCAAACATCAGCAGCGCTGCAAACAATGATCAAAATCCTGCACCAGGTGGTTTATCCCACGAATCATAGGGTTTCATCCATCCCAACTAGCTGGATTTTGCCCGTCCACTGTATTGATTCCAATTGGCAGGCGCTCTTATGTCTTCACACGGCCTTGGGTCCTTTCCCACCGAGGGCCCGGCTGCCACGACTCGGCGCAGGCGACGCCACAGAAGTGGGCGCCTGTCAGCGCCCAACCAACGCGGGCGTTGGAGCACCGAACCAACCACAGGCAGCCAGGAGCCGCTCGGCACGAAAGGCGCGCAAGCTGAAGGGGTAGCTCCAGAAAGAGCTCGGCTGTAGCTTGCGCAAAAGAAATGCCGCCGGACGACTGTCTGTTAAAACGGGTTGTAAATCCTGCGAAATAAACGAGTGAGTCGAAAAGTGGCGGCAGAATCCTCAACAAGGCCACTGACAAATCAGGCTGCGCCAGGGGAATCACAAACTGGGGGACCTCCCAACATGAAAGGTGGTTTCCTGTTCGCATCCAGTGAAAAACAACCGATATATAGGGAGATTCACCACCGCCGGCCACCCGCCTTGGACCGCGGCGAGCGCGAGGTCTCCGAGGCCATAAACTCCGAAGGAGGCCTCAACTGCTGCACTGGGCAACACCGAACCCACCACTGCCGTTTGTACACGAATCGGGGGGGACTGTTTGTCATGTGAGTTTGCAGGGGTGCTCTAGAAACTGGAGGTCCCTTGTAATGAACATTGAGGGTGCTTCTTGAAAGTCCGTTTGGGTGGTGGTGTCCCTTGAAGAATGGCACCAGCTCATGGACCACACAGGAAGCAGAGCATCCATGTTAAACTCTTGCCATACAACGGCCCCAAAAGCCATGGCTCTGCCAAGGTCACGCAGAAGGGGAGTCAACCTCCTCCCCCTATATTTTCTTTAAACACCAAACCCCCTCTGAAAAACCCACACATCAGCCACACATCTCCCCATCTTGAACAAACCACCACCCCCATCTGCGCGGCAGCTTCTTCCGAGCGGCTGCTGCTGGTGCTGCCGCCACCGGCCCTGCCACGGGTCCGGCTCCGGGCTCTGGGGCGCCGGCGCCACGTCTCCAGCCGCCGCCTCTCGCGGGCTCGCGTCCGCCTGCCGCGGGCTCGCGTCCGCCTGCCGCGGGCTCGCGTCCGCCTGCCGCGGGCTCGCGTCCGCATGCCGCCGGGTCAGGTCCTGCAATCACAGCGTCAGAAGTGCAGCAACGCAACCAAAAACAAAAAAAAAACACCGAATTCTCAAGTTCCATCACCATGGCTCCGTTCCCCCACCCCCAAAAAAGGTGCGAATCACGAGGTTCTAATCACCTCCCCACCTCTTCCAGAATTTGGTTTCTTCAAGCTCATGGCGTCTGCAACCGCGCGGGCGCCGTCCTGTTCCGTTGCGCTTGAGCGAGTAGGTGCGCGGCGCCTCCGGGCGAGCAATTTCCCTCTTTACCTCTACGTACCTGGACGTTTCTCCAAAGCATCGGGAACCTGCTTCTTGCTTGGCTGAACTTGGAAGAATTGCCAACCAGCCACTCGGGCACCTCATTGCCTTGCCAAAATTTCTGAAAACAGAAGCTCAACTCTTGAAATACTGTTCTTTTGCGGCCCACAGAGACTAGTTTGAATCGGAGCTTCTAATCGCCCACTTTCCTTCCGACCAGCGTCACATCACCAAGTACACAACCCAGCGCGCTCGCAGCACTTCCCCCGCCGCCTCACGGAGGACACGAAGGCTTCCGCCTCCCGCAGGCCAGGTGAGGGCGCAGGGCGCCTCAGATAGCAAGCAGAGCGCCGCTGGCCAGAGAAGACCCGCAAGCGAACCTTAAGGAAGCTGCAAAAGGCCCGCTCTGGGAACAAAACCCCACTCAAAGAGTGGAGAGCGCCTCATTTGTGGGGGCTCTCCTCTTTTTGTGTGGTTTCAGCATGACCTTTTGGGCCACTTTTTACATAAGCTTCCTTGTGGCGGGGTAGCAAGGAACGTCCAGTTTGCCTCCGGGCGGCCGGTTGCCCCTGGAGCTCGGGGAGAGCCAAGGCTGCTGCAGCTGCTGCAGCTCCCGCAGCTGCCGCTCCTGCCTCAGCCACTTGGACGGTCCATCCACTCCGAGCAAGTGGGTAAGTAGGCGAAAGCCGTGGTGACATGGGTCTGAAAAGCTCTGATGTTCCACGGGTAACTTTCGTTTTAACCCACTTACACAGAGGTCGGGCTGAAGCAACACGCCGTCGGCCCATGGGCAAGCTCCCATGTTCAGCCTTCCCCCTCAACATCCCACTGCACCCATCCTCAGAAAGCCCACACAACTTGGCACTCCGAGCCGCCCGGCCCAAGTGAGAGTTCATTGGATTCCATCCAGATGTCCATGGTTGCAACAGCTAAATCACCCAGCAACTCAATCAAGGTGCTCTGATTGCACCTGCCGCAACTGCTGCAGATGGGAGGACTGGTGCAGCAGCAGGATGTGGCTCAGAAGGTCCTGCATCCAGGCGCCTTTGGATTGCCTGCTTAGAAACTTCAAACTTCTCAGTTGCTTGTTTGCTCTTTTACCATGTCAAAATGGCCAAGCCATTGGGCCAAAATAAACACTGTGGAGTAGCCACTGCCGCCATCAGGTCTCAGAATGCAACCGTTTGACGCCTAAGCTTGCAGACCTGTCGTCAGATCAAAGCCGTGTTGATCCCAGAAAGCTGCCGTGTCTTTAACAAGCGTCACGGGTTGCAGCGCGGAAGGGCGGCAATCTGTCAAGTCACCAAGGGCTACACCCTATCACAGCCCGGAATTGCCTGCTGATGCTGCTGCTCCTGCAACCTGAGCGGTGCGCATGTGACTCGACGCTTCACTTGACACTTGACACTTTTCAGCCGACCGCCTACAGAAGCCATGGTCAGAAATGCAGTTCCCGTGATGGACATGGAAAACTTAAAGTGTCCCTCCGTCTTTGTGGGGAAATCTGGTGAGTCCCCCACCCTTCCAGATGGAGGCTCCAAATATTTTGGGCGCACCTCGCGTTGCAACAAGCCTTCAGGCTGCATGCACTGCAAGAGTCATGTCGCACACGCTGCGTTACAAGCTCCGGAGCAGAACGCTGCCAGCTGAATAACCCATAGCCCCTGGTGAATCAAAGGAGGGACACAAACCCCTGCAAATGCAGATCTGTGAGGCTCTACTTAATGCAGAAATCAATGGGATAGGCTACAATAACACATATTCATATTTTGGGTACCTGCAGCCTGCAGCTTTGCTATCACGCCGGGCGGCGGCAGCTGACCTGGCGCAGCCAGCAGCGGCGTGGGCGCCGGCACTGGGGCTGGTGGCCTGGCTGCGTTGAAGGCCGGAGTAGGGCTCGCGCTGGCTCCACCGGGCCCCCTTTCTTCCAACAAAGAAGCACCCCACTTAAAGGCAACTCACCCCCAGTCTGCTTGTCGGCCGTTGATGTTTTAAACCACCGTTGGAGGGGTTAAATGTGGGGAACCTGTCTGAAACAAACAGCCGGCGCCGTGGCGTTTTCATGCACGGGTGAGATTACGGTCAAAGCGCTGTCAAGGTTTTCTTTCGCTTGCTGAACCCAAGTCGAACTTGGCGCGTCCCGGCAAGTCAGTGCGAAATGGCCCCATGACCACAAGCAAGCAACTACTGCATTGCGCTATGCTGGCATTCATCTAATTTAGCGGCTTCCAACCAGCTGGCTACCACACTGCCTCTGCTGCAGCTGCCTCTGCTGCTCTTCCATGAACCGCAGCTGCTCACCTGGGAGCAAGGCAAAGAACAAGTGAAAACACGTCGTGAAAGCAAAGGAAAACGCCAACCTTTCGCCCGCCCATTCAAGCTCTTCTCAGCCGCATGACCTCTGCATGCGCCCAGCCCGTCTGCTGGTCAAACAATATACAAAACATTGCACGACAACCCGGGAGGTGCACCACACCCACCCGCCGAGCCAAATCCGAGGAGCGCATCTCCTGCGCCCGCTGCTTCTGCTGCTCCTCTTGCTGTCGCAGGTGCAGCTGCTGCTCCTGCAGCGTCAGGCCCCGAACCAATCAGAAATCCCTTTCAGAGGAAGATGGTCTTCCAAACTCCTCAGCCAGTTTCCATTCCATCTTCGTGGGTGAGAGGATGGACAGTTTGAAGCAACCCCCTGAAACACATCAGCACCATGGCCCCACCAAGAGGTGCAGGATCATTCGGGAGGACCCCCTCACCCAGACAGAGCATTGCACGGCCCAAGCCCATCGCGGGCGGCTGATTGCAGTAGAACCAAACTCAACACAGTGCCTTCTAGGTTCGGCCAAACTGTCCTAAAAGGTACTTATGCCCACCCAGCAGGCACCCTTCCAGGTTCCAATCAGACTCCTGCTGCCGCAGCTGCATCTCTTGCAGCTGGCACTGCTGCTCCTGCAGCTGCACTTGGCCTGAAGCTGCGGCACCACACACGTGGAGCAGCACGAGGCGACTCAGCCCCAAAACTTTCCAGCGAGTGAGCCAAAAGCCCAACTATGGGAAAAACCGAGGCCCAATGAACATGTGACACGCCCGATGGCACGCAAGGTAAAACGCACCCTGAAATCACGGTCAGCGTTTTTTGCCTTCCAGTAGGACAGGGCTCCAATCCTATTTGGAGACTTTTTGACAACAATTCTTTAACGGCGAAATCTAATTCAAACCGTGCGCGTTCCAGCCCGTGCACACATGAAGGCCCGTGTGTTGCCAAGCAGCGCTGCAACTGCTGCTCCTGCAGCACATGCGCTGTTGAAGAGATGCTTCTGAGCCCAGCCGAGTTGAGCAGCTCGCGGCATCCCTTCAAATTTAATCAAGGGAAGATGTTGGCTCAAGTGAAGCCACGCATGGGGCCAGCCTCAAGAATCAAGAATGCGGTTGAAAAAAAGGAAACGCTAAGAAGGGACCACTGCCATATGGCCATGGGTCAAAATCAGGTACCCCCAGTGAACATCCCAATCCCCACTAAAATAGACTTAAAATGGGTAAGTGCACCTATCCCAAAATGGTAATTACCATGGGTTTTGACCCGCAGCCATATTTTCCCCGAGTGCCCTAGCTCCAATCCAGCGCCCCAATGTCTGAGCAGCCGCCGTCCTGCATTGTGAGCAGGTGCTGCAACTCGTCCATGGGCAGAGGCGCCGCGGCTCCCGCGCCGTGGCCCACCGCCAGGGTGCCCCGGCCCACCGCCGGGGCGCTGCGGCTGGCATTGCCTGCCACGACGTCTGACGGTAAAACACGTGACAGGCCCCCACCTTTGCCGGCCAGGAAGCAAAGAAACCAATCACAAGGTGCGAGGCTTGGGCCGGCAGTCGCGCTGGTTGGAAGCCCCCACGTTTCAAGGGGCAAGTGTTGCAACTAGAAGAAGCCGACACCGTGATTGCCGATATCCTGTTGTGCCACTTGTCTTCCCCCAAGATACCCTTCTGCATGCTTTCACAGGATTCAACACATGGCCTACCAAAAGGCACGAGCACACCAACAAGCGAGAAACTGGCACAGGTGGGCAACGCGAACATTAATTGCCAAAACCACTGAACTGATCCTACTCCTGGCCGCGCCGCAGCTCCCGGCCGCCGTCACGGGCGGCCGCGCGATGTCGCGGCCCGGCGGTGAGGCGCTGCCTGCGGGGTGGGGCACGAGGAGATCCCCAGGGAACATAGCTTTCTGGGGGAATTTAATTCTGTTTTTAGTGGCGAACCCTGAAAAGGGCGAGTAAAGTAAACTTCAAGAAAAACCTGCAAAAGGTACAGACAAAACGACTGAAGAAAATAACAAGGGAAAGGGTGGAGGGACTGGTTTGGTGGGAGTGCTTCGTACTAAGCCTTTGGCATGAAGGATTAACAGGCGGGAGGATGCGTCCTGTGTAAAGACGGCACACTTGCTCGGAAGAAGTGGGGCTGTAGGAGACTGACCGGCCAAATCCTGCTAGAAGCCCGATGGGTGCGGCACAGCTGAAAGGACAGCTCCACAGCTGACTGTGAATGTTCATGGGCATGATTTTGAAGACGACACTGTAGCATCTGAAGAAACTGTTCCAGGGGAAACTCGAAGGAACTCGTGACCACTCTCTACTCAGCAGCCCGTCATAAATACAGTGAGTGAACCTGCCACCGAGCCTTCATAGACCCAGGAGGGTATAGGCCCACCCTGCGGCGTGGCTGCGGGCGATTTCTCCTGCGGCCTTGGTAGAATACTCAACCACATCCGAAAGCTAAGGAATGCCCACACCCTAGGGCTAAAGGACCAAACAAAGGCAAGCAACTTGATGCAATTGCGGCAGCAGTTGAGATGAACACGTGCAACGCTCAACGGTGTCGAGTGCATGTCTGCCTTCAGTCATTCTCCTGATGCTGACAAGGTGCTCAGGGTCAACTGGCAGCAAATTGTCGCTGAGTTCCATCCCCGACGACCTGGAACGAAGACGCGCGAGCTGCCGCGAGCTGCCGCTTTGTGAGCAACACGCATCAAAAGGCCCCCGAGCTTACCATGACAAAGTGTAAACCCGCAAAAGCTCAAGCACGTCACCCAAAGAAACAATTGCCGCCAAGCAGCAGCGGTGCTGCCCGCGATACAGTTGCCTGCTGTGACCTTGGGCTGTTTGAACTGAGGCCCTCGCTCCAAGCAAGGAACATGGCCCTCCCAACATCAATCACAATCACAGCACATGTGGCTTGATTTCTGCCTGCCCTCCGTTTGAAGCTTGCTTGGGCGTCATGACAACGCCAATGCAATCAGACCACCTGTTCTCCACACCCTCTACACTTACCAGGCCAAGCCGCCGCACAGGAGCAGCACCACAGGCAGCCGCGGGTAGCCTCACATGCTGCCCCACCCGACGCAGCGCGGCTAACAGTAGCACTTCCAATGGGCCCTGGCCCCTCAGCTTCAGGCAAAGGCCATGAGGGGATTCCTGGAAGGGCTCTGAGAACCTCTTCTGGAGGCTAAGTGGGTGCTAAATTCCGCCTGAATATTGCCAGTGTTGCTGCCATTCAAGCCAACGTCCGGTGCAGCATGTGGCAGGAACGAGCAAAACATGCTAGCTACACACCCCGCGCCTTGCGCGAAGGTGCCTGCACATAGCTTGAAATGAGCCGGTGCGATCCCTTGAGTTGAAGTACGAACTCGGACGGCAGCACTCCGCGCTGAAGATAGTTTCGCTGACGGACAATCCAGTTCCGAAGGCTCCCACCACTGGGCAACCGGTCATTCCTCGAAACAAAGTCCGACAGCTCATGCAACCGCTCATGCCACGCGGGAGACTTGATCCGAATGGTAGTGTTTTTCCAGGAATGCAGCTTTGCCTTTACCAAAGGATGAACTTCCTCCAGCATCTTCCATTTCCAGTCTGCTAATGCGATACCTCTCCGGCAGCTGTTGTATAGCCATTTGGCGAGTCCCCGGCTTTCAGAGTTGCGGCTTTTGAGCCTGGGCAAAGCACCACGTGCCAAAATATTTGCTCGCAAAGCCTTGCATCTCTGTCGTACAAAGTTTTTCGGGTCAAACAACCCTTTGGCCCACGCTCGAATCAGAGTCACTGACGTGTTGAGGAATTTGTGGAGCCGGTGTGGCGGCATGCGGTTTGCACAGTCTTTTCTTGCCTGATTTTTCCGCCAAATGCCCAGCGACTTTTCCTCCATGTGGCTGGCCAACTGCGAAGGCAGCCTCCCATTCCTTTTGACAAACCGCTCCAGGTCTCCAAAGCGCAACTCCCACGGATCTCTGTAGAGCAGCACTGCTGCAAGCTCAGCATATACAGCCCGAGTGGCCCCAGCCATGCCCAAATGACTCTGACTAAAAGTCGTGCAATCAGCGATCTGAATGCGATGTTGGGGCTTCTCCCCCAGTCCAGCCAACCGATAGTCCGCCTGTGTCAGGCATGCCAGAAACCGCTGCAACTCGCTGCCAAAAGTCATCTCGTGTCCATCTGCTGTTGTTCGCATTTGCATGCCACGCCGGGGATGCTCATTCCCCTTGCTTACTTTCAGCTCGGCTCTTTGAGTTCGAATCTGTGGGCTGCCGCCGTCCCTTGGCACGAATGGCGGGGATGCAGGACTGTCACCTTGATTGCCTGCACAGAGACCCGCACCCAGACCTGCAGCACGTCGTGGGTCCAAGCCAACTCCATTTGCCATAGAACCCGTTCGGTCTGCTGTTGGACCCCCTGCTGCCACCTGCTTGTTGCGCATGACCTCCACATCTCCAGCTTCTCGGATTGCCCTCAGGGGGCCATGAGCGTGTGTGGGAACTACGTGTTTTGTTGCTGTCAGTCCGTCGTCGCAAGACGTTTGATACATTGGTTTGGGCGCAATAGCCCCCCCAGGCATCCTACGTCCGTCATGATGATCCAGAGTTAGCACTGATCCTGCAACGCCGCCAACACTTTCACGTCGGCCATTCGACTTCCTGCGATGGGCTGTGCTGCTCGTTTCGCTCCCAGCCATGTCGCGTGATGGTAAAGATTGATCACAATTCAGGTCTGTTTCGTGGAAATCTCGCCTTTCCCGTTGTGCCAAGTGGTGTGCGCCAGCATTTTTTCTGGCCTGGACGCAATGTGGCTTGCCTCCTTCCACTGCGTCACCACCAAAACGCAAAAGAAGCTCGGCATCCTCGCGGACTGGATCTGGCAATGCTGCTTCCTGATCATGTTTGTCCACAGGGCTTGCAGCGATGCCCTTGTGCGAGACCAGTGCTTTGTCCCCATCAAACAACCCAGCTGTGGGGTGCATCGCTGGCTGGCTCACCTTCTGGCCCTTGGTTGGCATCAACACTCCTGGCAGAATGATGTGTGCAAGTGGCTTGGTGGGATGTGGCCGCAACACCCGACCAATCGCCTGCACAATGCTTCTATAACTACTCCGCGGTTCCACAAACATGCAGGTGTCTGCATTGGGGATATTGATACCTTCACCAAGCACTTCAACCGTCAGCAGCACGTGGACTGGCTTTTGCAATGTACCGGCGAACTGGTCAAGGATCTCTTGTCGCTTCTTGGGCTTGGTAAGGCCGTTCATGTGCCAAGCCGCCAAGCCGAGTTTCTGCAGCACCATTCGAAAGTTCCTCGCTTCACGGATGGAGTTGCAGTAAGCCAGGACCCGCCTGAAGCGCCCAGCTTGCTTCAGTAGGAGGTCCGCCAAGCTCAGGTAAGTATGGCCATGCAGAGGCGTCACAAGGGGCACCGTGAGGTCATAGTCGCAAAGAACGGCATCCTCCATCGCTTGTCCCATGCTGTAGCGGAAATCTGGCTCATCTTGATGAGTGGCAGAAAAGCGATACAGCAAAACCGTCTTCGGACATGCTTTTGGTAGTGGGTGATGGGCTTCGTCAACAAAGACGGCGTCAAACTCAAGGTGCGCAAGCAGGGGAACCGAGTCCGTCACAGCTAGAAACCCCTTGGCATTGTAGTCGATGCCCGCGTTGTAGCCAGTCCCAACTTTGCAGAACTCGGGGAAATCCTGCGCAAACTGATCCAGGAGGGCACGCAGCGGCACAGTGATCAGGACCTGAGATGCAAAATGGGGAAGACAAACGTTATCAGGGACTTTGGAGCAATGACAAACTCACCTGACATCTCCCAACGTCCACCAAATCAAAGGTATCGATAGGTGTGCCCTTTTCATTTCAGCCCATGAGCCCGCAAACCAACTCAACCCGAAATCGCGAGCCACGGCACCCTGCCCGAGATGCTGCCGACCAGCTCTTTGATAACCCTGGTCTTCCCAGTGCCGCACGCCATCTCGATGACCCGCGCGCCCTTCGCACAAGCCTCCAGGCAGTCCCTCTGGCAGCGACGCAGCGGAGCGTCAGCTGCATTGCAACTGTCGCTTGCTGCTGTTGAGGCTCCACTTCTCAAGGGCCTGACCGGGAGGAAGGCAGCTTCTGTGACCAGCCACATGCTCAACCAACCTGTGATCCGGCAGTGCCCGAACACCATGCGATCACATGCCAACCCCAACTGCGGCCACCTCTCACCCTCTCCGAGCCGCCTGGGTGCTGCAGTTACGGACATCGTCCTCCTCCTTGCCTTCGACCTTCTGAGCCACGTTGTGGACTGCGGCGACAGCAGCTTGGTGCTGTTCGTCACGAGCATGCAATCGCTCGCCTCACGGCGTTTGGCAGGCATCTTGCTCCTACAGTATGCCTTAGCACCTCAACACTGACACCCGAGCAAAAACCAAGAAAATGGCAACGGCCACACATGTGCCAGCGAAGCACGGCGTGGCACAGCAAGCGCACAAAGGCCCTATGCGCCTTGTAGACCCACCGCGCCAGCCGCAGGAAGCGCCTCACCTGCGGAAACTCCAGCGCCTCCGCGCAGCAGCGGATGGCGCGCTGGCCGTCCAGGCTCAGCAGGTCGACGCCTGCCAGGCACGGGCTGCTGCAGAGTGGCGCTGCATTGCTTGTGTTATCCCAATGTGGCTCACTTGCCAAAGCAAAAACCTGAGAACGCTCCAAGGCACAACCCCAGTTGCCTGGTGGCCGGCGCGTGACGTTCATGCGCTCCCAGAACCACGGCGGCAACTCCTGCTGAAGGCAAGCGAGCGGGAATGGAATCTTGGCTGTGCCGACCTCTTGACCCTCCTGGCTAAGGTGCAGGGTGAGATGCCCCCCCCCGATTCCATAACCTTACTGCTCCCCACAAGAAACGGAAACGGAATACAAATGAACTTGCTGGGGGAGGGAGGTTTGAAACCCACCTGCCCCAAATCCCTGACGCGCACTGCCACACGATCACTTCACTCCTGCACGGGCACAGCGTCCAGGCGCAGCGAGGTCACCCAGACGAGGCGCTGGTGGGCCGTCAGGTTCGGCAGCGCCAGCACCTCCGCCGCCAGGCCACGCAGGCGCTCCATGAAGTCGACATCTCGGGCGTCCAGGCCTTGGCATCACACGCCAAAGTTGAGGGCAGTGATTTGTCTGTTGATTTTGTGTTTATGTACAAATGGCGGTTCGCAGAAACAAATGGAAGCTGCCGTGGCGAACAAACACGTGAATGCAACGCCTTCGTGCTGCCAGCCGGTCTAACTGCCGGCAAGGCGCCGGACAATGCAACGTCGCTAGCCGGGACTGCGCAAAGCTTTGCAAATGGTATCCTGCACAGGCGGAGTACAAATCCAACAGCATAGTTGTCCCAAACCGAGACCTTCCCAGCGTTACTGCCACCACTCAAACGATGCGCCCGCCAAATGCACAAACCACCCACCTGCCACTCGCAAACCATGCAGTATTCGGCAAGTTGCCCGTTGGCATGCGAATGCTTCTCTTTACGCCATCCCTTCGTCGAGGCCTTCCCCTTGGGGCAGGTGGCTGCGCGGCAGCCACAAAGGCACAGGCCGAGAGGAGCACGCAGCACACCAAGGCCAAGGCCGCCGCTCGCTTTGGCCGCCGCCTCTTTGGGGCAGGGCCAAGGGCCAGTGGAACGAACAGCAGCCGAAACCGCGGCATGGGGCGCCCTTGGTGCCGCGCCAGCGCGGCGAATTCCAGGCGACGCGGAACTTGAGCCCAGAAAGCTGGCAGCGAAGCAGTCACGGCGCACCGCTGGACTTCAACGCCCCGGTCTAGTTCTCCAAAGCCGTCCTTGCCCCTCCCATTCTCTAGCTCACAGCATGCATGCTGCCGGAGAATTCTTCCACACCTCTTCTCCACATCATGCAGCCAGGAGGCATCTGCCCTGCCACCGCTTCTCCCGGCCGACGCGACCACTCCTGGCCAAGTTGCAAGATCTGGGGTGCCAAAATCGGCACTCGTGGAACAGGAAGTGTTAAAACTATTGGGCTGTTGAGTCGGGATCCTGACCCACCTTGCCCTTTGCCGTCCCCGAGGTTGAGAACCTGAAGCCCCAAAGAAGCCCAAAGCTCCAGCATGGAAGGATCTGGACAGCGAACCCGCCATTTGCTTAAGCCCCCTGGAAAAATATTGTTTAAAAACAAGTCCAACAACAGTGAAGTCGATTCCCTTTAAAACCAACAGGGGAAACTAGTTAAAAAGAACTATTCCAAGGAATAGATGCCATCTACCAACAGTTGGCATTCCCTTGAATAAACCATCAGGCATCGTTTCTTTCAGAAACTGGGAGAGACGATGCCAACAAGTTGAGTGCCAAAGCCCTCCTCCGCAGCAGCGTGCTTCAGCAACAGGGTGGCGGCCTCCTCCATGTGCTGCACGTCGTCCTCGGCAGAACCGCTTGCAAGGCCTGATACATGCACACCTAAAAAGCCACCTCGGGCAACAGGCACTCGCCCAAGCATCGACCAAGGGCGATCCAAATGTGGATCAAAAGAGAAATATACCAGGTTGGGGCTGGCCATCGTTTTCAACAGCATGCTCGTCTAGGTTTCCCTTTGAACGCTGCCGATTCCGGACAATACCCCATTGAACTCCCCCCCCCCCCCCCACAAGCAATGCGCCAAAAAAATCAACCAGCTTTAGAGACCCCCCCCCCCTTTTTTTCGTTCATTTTCCCCCCGGCCCGCTTTGTAAACACCAGCAGCACCCACACAGGGCTGCCCCACCCGCCACCCGCGCCCTGCGGCCACGCGGCTGCCCCGCTGAGCTCCAAGGCCTTCGGGGAGTCGAAGCCTCGGCGCGAGGCTCGCGCAGCGAGGAGTCGACTCATGTGGCCTTCCCTTCACAACTGGGTCCCATGGCGACTGGCTGCCCCCCCCCCAATAAATAAATTTAAAACAATGCCGGTGATCCCGAAATTCAATGTATTTCACCTCGTCGTCAAGTTCATAGTTGTAAGATTGTGTCCCTGTGCACCTTGCAAACGGGCATTCCAGGAACTTGGGGGGATGCAAAGATTCGCGCAAGCTGAGCTCTGCACTGAGAGCACCGCCGCTCACTGGGCTGCCTTCCATACTGCCCATGCCCAGCAGAAGCATTGGGTCCTGCCACTGGCAAGCAGTTGCCGCGCATTCGCATGAAGCTCCCTCAGCTCACTCCCCAAAGGTTGGACTTCAGATTCCCTCCAATTGGTGGCTTGGAGCCTGCTGGTTTGGAGGTTGGGGGGGAGCTTCCCATTTAACCTCAAAATAAGAACCAGAGGAGCAAATGCCCAAACCACCAATCCAAGCCAAGTAACGGTGGCCTGAAAACTGCCAAGCAAAAACAGCCCAATCTGGCCGCTATCAAGTATTACCTTCCCTGCATGTTTTCAGCCAATGGGAGATGAGAACGTGAATCGGGAGCCGATCGGCAACGCAGACGCTGTGCCCTTGGGGAAGGGCCCGTCGGAGCCCCCCTACGCAGGGCCCACATCCATCCCTCAAGACAACAAATTCTGCGACGCCAGTACGTCAACTTTAACCCCCCTATATGATAATTACCCCCTGTCATACGCGTACGCCACGCAAATGCGGGTCTGGCAAGCCCAAGGGAAATGGAAGATCAAAACAAAACACAGAACTGGCTGGCGCTTGGACACCTCATTTGTTGCCAATTTGCCCATCCCATCAGCAGCTAATTCGCTCACCTGTGCCAAACAGAAACTTCACTTCCTCCTGTCAACATCCGAAGGGCCTGGGTCAACCAACTCAAACGCGACTGCCTCAGGCCCCCCTCCCCCCCAGGCACCGCGCCAGAGCTCCGCTTTTTGCCTCTCCCTGGAGCCCTGAAACGCTCCCGTCGGCCAGCTCCAGATTCGCCAGCTCCACCTCCTCCGCCGCCCTCATCTCGCGCACGGCGAACTCCAGGGTCTCGAGCTTCCGCACCTGAGCCGAAGGCTAAAAATCGGTTTGGGGGTGGCCTCTTTGGCTTGAAGGTACCTTTTTTTTGCGGTGGAACAAGGGACAAAAGCTCCAGTTTGTGGGACTTGTGGGCCCCCTGAAAGAATTTTTGGGAGGTTGCGCAAGGCAATGGTCTGATGGTGTGTTGTTGTGAAACTTGAGAGAGGCACCAACCAGGGAAAGCAACATCTCCATCTGGGAAGCATCTGATCGTTTCCTTCCACGGGCGTCAACCAACTCCAAGCAGGCAGGCCAAAGACATCACGATCTTTAAAAACAAAATGAGAGGCAACATCCTTTGCACTAGGATGTGTTTCGCGGTATGCCGCCAAGACGCTTGAAGCCTGAAGACTCAACACGTGAGCTGTAGAATTTCCATCGTGTCTCCACCCCATCCCCCCCACCTCATGTCAATTTGTTACTTCATCCCCTTGGAGGAGTTTGATTCTGGTTCCGCCCCAACCCACCCAGCCCCATCCCCGTCCCACCCCTCATCTCCACCTTTGAAGGAGATCCTTGCTGCAAATCCCTGCAAAGTGCAGAGAATGTTAGTTGCACAGTCGCAAGTCCACTGGGAACCGCCGGAAAACTAATTTTCTGCACCCCAGGCGCCGCCCGGCTCCGCCGCTCCAGCGCCGCCTCCCGCGCCGCGCCGCGCTCCGCCGCCGCCTCGGCCGCGCGCCGGGCGTAGGACTCCTCCGCTGCGGCCAGCTCGGCACCGTGGGCGGAGGAGGCAACCCAGGCCTCGCAACACCGGGGGGGCGGGAGGGCAGGGGGCGAAGGGGAGGGGGGAGTTGGACATGTCCACCTGGACCCTCAAACCGAGGACCGAAGCCAACCCCCTGCACGCCCAAGAAGAAAAAGAAGCTAACCCCCGCCCCCCCAGGGAAATAAGTAAAAGACGACGACTTCAACAAAAACAAAGGAAGGGAAAGCTCGCAGGCCCCCCCTCCATCTCCCCCCCCCCCCGCCTCTTCTCGCTCCGCGCGCTGGGCGCGCAGCTGCAGCAGCTGTCCTTGGAGCGCGGCGCGGCGGGCGTTGGCCCGCTGCTTCTCCGCCGCCAGCTGCTGCTGTAGGCTGTGCAGCCTGCCGCTTCCGCGGGCGGACGCCGCTTTGGGGCGGAGAGATCACCCCTTCTCAAGGGAGGGAAGTGGGTGGGGGTGGGGGAGGCGGGTGGGGTGTGATAACGGGTTCCCAAGTTCATGTCGACTCTAGTCTTACCATGGAAAGGGACAATGGAAGCATAAATGGAACCGGAAACGGCAGTGGGTCGCTGCTTGGTGGATTCTGGTTGCCTGAAGTGGGCAAGGAACTGGGAAAATCGAAGAGCTTGAGCTAAAACGGTCACCCTTAACAGATTTTAGATGGGCCCACACGAAAACCTGAAGGTTCCACATGACAGTTTTTGGTTGCTGTTTGCCTGGGGAAGCCGATCACACGCCCCAAAAGGTGTTTGTTATACCCAGAAAAAGGTGGCAATGAAAACATCGAGTTTTTGAGGGTCGGCGCTCCAAAACACCGGTTTGGAGGATGGGAAGGCTCCAACGGTCAAGTAAGCCGCGGCTCCCAAGACGTGGCTCGGCCGAGCGGCGTCGCCAGGCTTTGGCTCTCCGCCGCCTCCTCGCCTTGGCAGAAACGTGCGATACTGGCCCCCTTGGTGGGTGCCCCCCAACCCCGGTTTGGTGGGTGGTGCCAAGCAACTGTACCCACTGGCGACATACAGGGCAAGCTGCTGTGGTGCTTAAATCTTGCCTTTCTCTTCGAAGTGTTTTTTCTTCATCAAACATCCCTTCAAACGCTCCCGACTGCCTGGAACTGGAGGAGCGTCGATGGTATTTAAAGGGGCCACAAGGAACCCAAGCCTTTTGGGGGGGCCCATTCCTATTTTGAAATCGAAACTCTTTCCCGTGAGCATCTCAACGGGGGTCTCAAAACTGTACTTTTGGCCGGCGGGATTTCCCTTCAAACCACACGTCCCTTCCATGGGACCCCAGTCCTATTGGAAAGACATGGGCAAAACCGAGGTCATGGACCCGCCGTTTTTGGTGAACCAGGAACCCCCAAGGAAAAAACCGGGCGCTTGGTTCTTCACCTCCTGATTGCGAGCTTTCTCAGCTTCTGCGAAAGGACTTTGAAAAAGAGAATGCACAAAACAAAAGGATCCAAACTTGGATCTCAATGTAGGGTGGCCAGGTAGCAAGCACAACTCCTTTCGCATCAAAGCCACAGGCTGCACGCCGTCGTCTGCGCTCTTCCGCCTCTCGCTCCTCCTGTCAAGGGCGCCACGTCTGTGGTGAACCCCCAGCACCCCTCAAGCGGCACAACACCCGCGAGGCAAGCCAACCGCCTGTCAAGCCACCATGAGCCAAGGGTTAAACTAGACTTTCTGATGGTTTTGACTCGGGACCAACATTGCCTTTTTAAGTATGTCCCAGCAGCACTTCCTTCAGTTAGCATGGCGCGTAGCGGGTATGCAGCCGTTCCAAATATCAAATGAGATCCAATCCAAGTTGGGCAGAAAACTCGGTGAACGGTGTTTTCCCCCCCATGCCCCCGATGTTTTTTCTTCTCGTTTTGCTTTTTTCTCGGAGCTCAGCCGGAGGCATCTGGCCATGGGTCAAAATCCCGGTTACCCCCAGTGAACATCCCAATCCCCACTAAATAAATAGGTTCTACAATGGGTGGTGCACCGAAAACCCCAAAATGCGCTCCCAAAACGGTTTTGACAGCCACCGCCATCCGGGTGGCTCCCGCCCCACCCACCCACCCACAGCCCCCTCCGCCGCCTGGGCGCGGCGCTGCTGCTCCAGGCGAACCCGCCGCTGCCGCGCCTCCCGCCGCAGCAGCGCCTCGCGGCGCCGCTGCTGCGCTGCCTGGCGCGGAACGCGCTGCGCCGGTTGCCCAGGCCCCAGCCGAGGGGTTGAGGCGTTCAGCAGGAGATCCGTGGAAAAAAACGGGCCGATCAGATCTGGTTTCATGTGCGCAAACCCCTTCAGAGCCCCAGTTTGAAGGGGCTTTTTGACCGCGCGGTTGCTTGTCTGGGGGGCGCGCGGTTGCACGTCTGCGTCAGTCACACTTGCGCGATCCTATGTCTATGGCTTGCGTGTGGGCAAAAACAACCAATTACACGCTGCCTGATCCGTTCTTGTGCAGCCTCCGCACCAATGTGGAGGCCCCCCCTCATGGCACAAGCTTAGGATGCAGCGCACCCTAGTCTTTCGAGCAAGGTGGAGTGGATGGCCCAAAAAAAGTCCAAACTTTAATTTTACCACCAAAATGGTCTTCCCAAAAAGTGTAAAGTTCATGAACTCAGGAAGTCGGAAATGTCGCAAGGGAGGGGCGGCCAATGGAGCCTTGCACTGGTTGCATCTAAGAATCCGCGTCAGACTCCTCCATCTCGGAAACCTCTGCCCGCAAGACCTGCACAGAGATCCAAGCGGTCGGGAGGGAGCATGAGGCCAAAGGGCCAAAGGCTCTTGGTTCAACCAAATTTGCCCCAACCACATTCAGGCTGGATTTCCCCTTCCACAAGGGGTCCTCCTGGGGAACTAGTTCAACTGCGAGCTTGTGGCCATACAGTCTAAGGAAATGACATAAATCCCCAAACTGGACATGAGGAATCCTCTGGCAAGGCATGGGAACACGGGTGAGCTCGTTCCTCATTTGCCCAGGTAAAATCCGGTACATCCAACCATCACCCAAGGATTCGGATCCTATAAAACACAGACAAGAGGGTGATTTGCAGCCCAAATACGTTTGGGTGCGTTGTTCCTAACCGGACCCCCTAAAATGGTGGTTTCCTTGTGGTTTTGCTCACTTCCTGAGTGGATCTGCCAAAAAAGGTCCGAACTTTTTATGTACCACTAAAATGGTCTTCCCCAAAAGTTTAAACTTCAGGAACTCAGGAAGTGAGTTTGTTCAAAACCGCCAACAAATTCGGACTCATGCATCCTTTAAGAGACCCCTTCCTGAGTACCTGTCCCGCCCTTGCCATGTCAGCTGCCCACGTCAGCGCGACCCGACCGCCTGCAGTTGCAGCCACTGAAGTCGCTCCTCGTGGTCGCGGCGCCGCTGCTGCAAGGAGACCATGGCCTGCAGACTCAACGTGGAGTGGTGGAGAGGAGTGGGGGGTATGCTTTGGGGGTTCAAAAAAGGGGTGTGGCCGGCATTTCAAGGGGAGCCCGTTTTTGAGGGGTGGCCGACAACATGATGCAACTCCCACCCTCCACAACCCCAGCAGCAGGGCAGCTCATTCCATCAACAGGAGTCCCCTCGATGATCGCTTCTGCCCATCCCTCGCAATGTCAGCAAACATCTAAATGTTCCTTGCAGCCCCGCACTCAAAAATGAACTGAACCCAGGAAGCCAACAACCCCCGTCCCCCCCGACCAGAAACATACAGAAAAAGGCAAGTATCTCAAAACCAAGCGAATGCTATTCAGACCAGCTCTCCCATTCAACTGACCCACCTGGGTCAACTCCATGTGGCATCCTCTCACAAGGGTAACCCTACCCCGCCTCCAACATGTCTAAAATCATTGTTGTATTCCCACCAAACGACAAACCATAAGCTCCGTAGCTGTTCTCGATTCATTTCCAACATCCCATAGGAGGCCATTCTCACCTCTGTGGGGCAAGCAGCTACGCCCGAGCCGCACGCCCCCCGCGCCCGGCGACCCGCGCCCGCCCCACGTCCCGCGCCGCGCCTGGGCCGCCTGGAGCTCGGCACGCCGCGCGGCGCGGCGCTCCTGGCCCTCCGCGAGCTCCGCGCCGAGGCGCGCGGCGCGGCTTTGGGCGCAGGCCAGGCGCTCCTCCCACTGGCCTCGGAGCCACAATCGCGTGATTCCCCAAATTGCCCTCCCTTGCCTTCACACCAGCCCACAAATCACACACTGCCTTTTTCGCCACCGATCCTTCCCCGGCCGCACCATCAGCATCCCTGACGTCGGCCCTCATCCCTGGGAAACGCCCAAGGCATCGTTCGGCCCAAGGCGAACGAATGCCGCCGCCTGTGGCGCCATGTGCTGGAGGCACGTGGTCTTCTTGACGCTGAAGAGCCGGGCGGTGCGGCTGCAGGGCATCCGAGGAGCGACGGGCCGTGCTCGCCGGGTGGTGGCTGCGCGGTGGGGAGGTCCGAGGGCTTCACGGATTCGCCGGCGAGCGACTGTCGCACGCCGCATGCTGCAGGCCAATGCACTATGGGCTCACCTCAGTTGCCACCTAAGCATACGGAAATATAAGTAGATATCATATATTCTGTTGGGGTTGCCTTATGTTGCCTTGACCAAAATTGCCCTGCACGGGGGAGAGGTTGCATCTTGGCTGGTCTTTCACAAACCGAACGTAACCCACAATGGAAAGTCCAAAGCCGACACTCCGCCCATGTTTCAGGGCGTGGTCGAAAAATGAAACGGGGCGCGCCAGTGTAGAACATGCTTGGATCCTGTTGACCCCTCTCCAGGTCCAGTGGAAAATCCGACCTGTTTCTCAAAAAGGTGTTCAAAGATCCAACCAAATGGCCATAAAGCTGTGTTATATATATATATGTGTGTGTGTGTGTGGATTAAAAAAAGGAAAGAAATAAAAGAAGAAGAAAAAAAAGAAGAAGAAAAACGAAACAGCCGCTTTGCCCCGCTTTCTCGGCGAAGCTGCTCCACCGACTTCAGCCTCGAGGTCAGCCGCCACAGCCAGGGGCAGCAGCCCTGCGAGGGCGCCACCTTCGCCCGCGCGGCCCGCAGGGTCTGCGGAAGACGGGACCCGCAGTCCATGTCCTAAGGGAGCCAAACAGCTTTGGGCCAAACGGGTTTGGGGGGGGTGTTTCACAAAGAACTGGACTCGCCCTCCAAATGAATTGGCCTCATCTGCACACAAGTGGTCATTTGAGGGAGAGAGAAAAAAAAGAAGGGATGGATTCCACCCAATGTCCAGGAGCTGAGAAACCAGCAGTTCATCCGGGGCAAGGGCCCACGGCGCCGACACGCGATTCAATTCTAAGCTCTGGTTTGCACCAGGTTCTCCGTCAAAGTCAAAGCACCCCTCCAAAAAAACAGAAATGAAAGAAAACAAATAAATACATAACCAATTGATAACTCAATAACTCAATAGATAAATAAACAAATAACTAAAATAAACAAACACCAAACAAATCAAACAAAAAGGCGCTACAACAGTGCCCTCCAACAAGGCACACCCCCAATCAGCCAGGCGTCTTTAGGCAGCGCGGCCACCTCCTCCGACGAGGCCACGCTTTCGAGGAGTCGGTCCGCGAAAATCCTGGCGCGCGGCGGCGCGTCGGTTCTTCGGGCGCGCTGAAACGGGCCGTCGGGTTTTTTCCCCGGCTCGAGCTTGCGCCCTGGGAGAAAGTGCAAAAATCTGTCCAAGAATGATACATCCCCTTTCAAGCCAACAGGGGAAGATAAGGCGAATTAAGCAAATGGAAGCGCGCACAGCCCTCCCCCTGCTGGCCTGCAGTGGCACTCCCGGACCTTGGCTTCGGCGAGCTTCTGGTAGGTGCCTGGGGCGTGCAGGGGAGTCGCCTTGGTGCGTGGTGCTGGGTTTGGCGTCCCTTTCCTTCTGGCGGACTGCACGCTGCTTCTGTTTGCGGGCCGTTTGCTTTGGTAGTTTGTAGTGGTGGCGTTGCAAGCGATCCAAAGCCTCCCAGCCTCAATTCCAGCCAACATGCAGCCCACAAAACACGAGCAGAACCACGCAAGAAGCAGCGGCTCTTTCCTTCCAACGTCCCTTAAAGCCGCCCAACATCCCTCAAGCTCCAACTCCTTTTTCTTCTCCGCCCCCCACCCGGCGGGCCGCGCCTGCTTCGTCCCAGGTGAAGAAAGGATACTCCCAGGCCATTTCTGCCACCTTTCTCACCACAGAGTCGTAGGACATGGGCGAGGCCAGGCGGGCGGTGTGCTGCAGGTTGTACCAACTCTCATCCCCCCAGTTCTCCTTGGTGTCCGAGGTGCCAAAAAAAAAACATGGCGAAACCAAGGCCTCTTCGGTCATACCCAACATCAAGGCTCCAGAATAAAATAAGTTAACTAAGAAAGCCTTCAACGAGGAAAGACGTGTAGTTCGATTCTTGAATGGGGGTCTGGTCAAAGGGTGAGTGTGCGGGGAAGCCTCTGAAACGATGGAGCTTTGCCTGAGGACGTCCAAACTTTGCGAGGTGCCAAGATCTCGCGCCGAGCGGCCGCGTGCAACTGCCATGCCTTCTTGATCTCAACCTCCCAAGGCCGGCTTGACGCTTGCCGCCTCCCTCCAAAGCCCCGGAAACTCCGAAAACGCCGCCCATGGCGCACTCCAGGAATCAGACTATTAGATGCACAAACCAAAAAAAAAAAAACAGCGCCAGCTGCTCCCTGCCCAGCCCCATCGCCATCCCCTCCCAACCCTCCCAATACTACAACACACTTTACAAATGTGTGTGTGACCCTGGCGCATGGCCGTTGAAGAGCGAGAGGCTTCCCTGTCACCCAGTAGTTGGAAAGTTCACCCCCCACCTGCCCCGCCTGGGAGTAGTCGAACTCCTCCTGCGCCCCACGCAACCTCCGCCCCAAAGAGCCGAAGCTCACCTCCACCCCGCCCGCGCTCGTCGAACCATCCTCCACCTCCGGTAGGAAGAGCACCTGAGAGGCCGCCGCGGAGGGGCGGAGAAGCTTTCTGGGCGGATCCCGGAAGCTCAGGGCCGGCCATGGGGGGGTGACCGGAAAAAACAAAAAGCTCAGGTGATATTCCAGCATGCGGCGCTCTTTTAGTGCTCGCACCACCCCGCAGCCCTCGCAGAACCTCGTGGCCCTGGTGGAACCCTGGTGGAACCCTGGTGGAACCCTGGTATCTGGGCTGAGACCCCAAAGCTTTCAGCTGTTGGGGAATTATATATATATAACAAGGGGCCGGCTATTCGGGATTTGCGGGTTGAGCTCGCCAAGTTGATGGGCTGAGTGGCAAGCGCGGCGCTCAATCTCTGGAATTCCCTGGAAATGGAAACCTCAAGTCAGGAAGTGGGATGAGCGGACCGGGTCCCAAGCACCGCATCTATTTTGGAGTATTCTTGCACCAAGTTCATGCCCAATTCGCGGCACCGCATGCCTTGGCAGACCCGCCCGAGTGCAGAGAAACCAGTGTACACACAGGGCTCCTTATCCGTCCCCAGTTTCCATTCATCTCCCCAAGCCTTTGAGGCTGCCGGAAAAAACAAACACGGCCTTCTGGTGGGTAGCGCGTTCGCTGGGAGATTCGTGAGCCCCATGAGAACAAACCCACACAAGCGTAGCTCCAAGGGGATGCTTTAGCCAGCCCCCCCCCCCAACCCTTTAAAACACACACACACACACACACACACACACCGAAGAAAAATGGCCCGCCCTTGCGATCGATCGCGCAAGTGCCTTGCTGTGCCAGTAGTGCACGCCGCCCTGCCAGTAGTCAATGCCGCCAGTGTCCACCAATCGGATCTTCTCGTACCTAATCGCTGGACTGCTCGTTCCGCTTGAGCAAAAGGTCTAACCTTTTGTAGGTTTTATGCTTGGGTGCTTAACTTGTTGCTGGTTAAAAAGAAATATGCGGGGAATCCAACAAGTTAAAGTCAACAGCAGCAGAATGGAAACGCAACTTGTTTCCAGAAGATTTGAGTGGCGAAGGTCACACCCACCAAAGACCAGCCATGATAGAAGGAGCTAAAGGATTAGAAGGGGTGTGGGGTCCCGTGACGCTAAATAACTTATTCAGCCTCATGTTCTCCGGGCCATTGTGAACCAAGATCAGCCCAAACGGGACCGTTCACCCCCCACCCGCCGGTGGCTTGCCAACTCCCTCTGACAGCACCCATGGCACCCTGAGGTTCCCGGCACAGTCTGAGACCAGTCCGGCAGATTCGCGACGTAGAGCTTGGAGGGGTGGTTTGGAAACTCGAAGGTGAACCACTGTTGGTCGTTGTAGAATTGGACCCCCTGTCTCGGCGGCGGCTTGGCTCCTCTTCTCTCTCTCTCCGCTCCCTCCCTCTCTCTGCTCCCTCCCTCTCTCCCTCCCTCCCCCCCTCTCCCTCTCCCTCCCTCTCCCTCCCTCCCTCCCTCTCTCCATCTCTCCCTCTCTCCCGCTCCCTCCCTGTCCAAGCTCCCCGCCTGGTACCTGTACCCCAGCTGCCCCAGCCACGGCGGCGGCGACGCCGGCGCCATGGAGCAGAAGACGCTCGCGCTACCACCCGACCGCTGAGCCCAAGCCGCTGAGCACCAGAGAACCCTTCCTCGTCTAACACGTGTTTTTCTTGCGACCTGTCCAGGTGACGCGAGAAAACCGCCCCCCCCCCCCCCACCCCAGAAAACACCACCTCCAACCCCACTTCCCCAACCCCCCCGCCAAGGCGTGTTTCTTCTTTGGGCTCCAAAACCAGCCGACCGGCTCTCCAACACCGTTCAACCCCCCGGACCTGGTTCTTCTTATTTCCACTCTGAGGTTGTGCTGGTGTGCAAATTCATCGCCCTGCCTTTCGCTCTCTGGGGGTCTCTACTAGTGTGTGGCTTCTCCTGTGCTGAGGGGGGCCCGCCCAACAAGACGACCTCCAGTCCCAGGCCCCCAGCCCCGGAAGGTTCTGTTGACCCAGGATGAAACCCGTGCCATTCGCTTTTTTTTGGGGGGGTGGAGACCCCTTCCAACAGTGGTCTGAATCCAACCACTAAAAGGGGACTCCTATGGATCAATGAGGGGCTTAAAAAATCCGGGATTAACATCTGGGATTGTCGAGTCGAGTCCCAGGCCGCCAGACTCCCCGCCCCCCCCCCCCCCTCCCCTCCCCGCGCCGACCGAGGTGCCCGTGACCTCCGCCCGCTCCGCGCGCTGCTCCTCGCTGTGCCGCTCCTTCCGCCGCAGCTCCGCCGCCGCCAGGGCGCCCAGGCCCTCTGAGGAGGGGGGAGGGGGTGGGGGTGGGGGGGGAGGAGGAGGAGGAGGAGGAGGAGGAGGAGGAGGAGGAGGAGGAGGAGGAGGAGGAGGAGGAGGAGGAGGAGGAGGAGGAGGAGCTGGGTGGTGCGAGAAGAAAATTGCTTTTGAGGAGTTGGCCTTTAAGCATTTCGTTTGATAGTTCTAGATTGAGTCATTCATCTTTCGTGGTTAGTAAAGCTTTAGCCAAAAGATTCCACCAGTTCGAGAAGCCAACACTGTGGAAATGGCTGGGCCGGTCTGGCAAAAGGATGTCTCAACCAAAGAAGGCCCAAAACGACAGGCCACCAGTGGAGAAATGGATGGTCTGCACCCATGGATGGGTGAATAGAAGAGGCAAGAAAAACCATACCCAGATCCGAGGTACCCGTATAGGTAACCAGCCATCGTCCTTTTGGGTTTTAGAGGCGGGTTTCCCCTTGGGATACCTACAAAACCGGGCACATGGATCCGCAAAAGGGCCAAACCGACAGCCTACGAGGATGCCAGTTGCGCCTCTGAAGTGAACTAAGCACAACCCAAACAAACAGTCCCGACCAACCATAACCATCCGAAACCAGGCAGACAGACAGACAAACAAACAAACAAACAAACAAAGGAAGAAAGAAGGAAAGAAAGAAAGAAAGAAAGAAAGAAAGAAAGAAAGAAAGAAAGAAACAAACAAACAAACAAACAAGGGAAGCAAGGAAGCCAGGAAGCAAAGAAACAAGGAAGCAAGCAAGCACACAAGCAAGCAAGCAAGCAAGCAGGCAAGCAGGCAAGCACAGAAGAAGCTAGCAAGGAAGCAACGCAAGCAAGTGAGCAAACAAACACGCCAACAACAAGATCCCCAACACAAAATCCACAACCCCGGAAATCGAAGAACAAAAAACCTGCCACGGGTCTGCGTTTTCAGAAACAGCCGCTCGCATCGGGTTGTCTGTCTTTGTTTCTGTGTGCTTGGGTTATCTTGTTTGGGAATCTGTTCCATACTCGTTGCCGGCAAGGAGACAATCCGTATCACAGAAAACTTGCTGATCATCGCCCCCATGTGCGGGGAGAGTTGATAGTTACATACCAGTTATGAATACTCATGACTGGTCCTTGGGGAAAAAACAGCAGCACTAGGGAGAAGCAAAGAATGCATCTTGAGCCAAGGAGTCGGGAGCCAGAAGGGAAGGGAAGAAGCGGGAGGAAGTTGGACTCTTTGAGCTGGTGGCTGCGTTAGCACTCAGGCAGCCCTAGCCTTTGGGGTGCTGGGTGATTAACGCATGAAGGGCTTCCGGTGGGTAGGGCCTCGCCATGCCGCAAAGCCTCTTTTGCCACCATGTCATGTGGGTTCTCGTGCTTGAGTCGCGGTGCAACATAGCTTCGCCGCAAAGCGGGGTCTGCACCAAATAGACTCGGAAAGACTCATAGGAGTAGTCAACTGGTGTGAAAGCTGCCTTCAGGTTCCCGATATTCCCGGAACTGGCACCAATCCAAACCACACACTGCAAGGAAGCTGATGATTGCTCCCTGTTGGCTTCCCTACATCCAACAAAGATCCTCATTGGACATAAACCCGTGGAACCTGGCAGCCCATCTGGAGTCGCTCAGGCGGAAAATCGCGAAACTTCGCCCCGCGCACATTCGCTGAGCTGCCACCGTGCGGGGCTATGAACTTTGGGGAAGACCCTGTAGACTTGCAGCGAGGTTTTGGCCCATCCAGGTTCGCAGCCACATGGCACAGCATTTCAAAGGCCCACCGGGTTGCTACACTCCCTCAGGCTAACATGGAAGCTCCCAGAAGGCCTTACATGGAACCAAGTCTTCCACAGGGGTCCTGGGAACTTCCATGTTTGGGGGTTGCTAGGCCCCGAAGCCCCGAAGAAAGCAAGTCCCAACTCCCGGACCGCGGGGTGGTCCTTTTTCCCTCTCGGGGCCCACAAGCATCCACGGGGTACATCCGACTCCCAAAGTCACAGCTTGCGTCCCCCAAAACCCTGGCGGCAAAATTAAAACAGATCCAGGTTTTTCAGGGGCCACCCTCTTCACTCCAAATACTCTGGAGTGTGAGAAAGCTAGGACCTGGGTGCTGGCGGAGGCTCAGGACACAAAACCTCCCGCCGGCTCGAGCCGCGCTCGCTCACGCGCTCGGCGATGCAGGCCAGATCCCGCATATGCCTCGGAAGCGCGGGAATTGAATTTACGTGTGGCCACGGATCAAAAGGGGCTGGCCAGGTTCTCAAATGCAAAAGTTGGTCGATCTTCAATGCCGAGGGCAAATCCTTGAGCCTAGAACAAGCTGTCAACCTGAAATAAGGTGGTTGGGGGCCCTATTCCCCAACTAAACCACCATGTGGGGCGTGAAACCACCCAAATGACTTTCACCAATTTCTGTGGAAACCTACCCGTGGTCATTTGGGGACCAGGAATGTTGCTCAACCCCAGCACCTTAAACCGCCGTGCCTACGATTGGGTCCTTGCTCCTGTTGCGAAAATTGAAGGCATCCCTGACAGGTGAAAAAACGTGGGATAAGCCCCCCTCCATGTAGTCTTTCCTTTGTGCCCGCAAAAGGTCATGGAAACGGTACCTTTATCACGGTCTTCGTGGGCAAGGGGGGGCTCAGCTAACCTCAGGCACAAGATTGCTGCTTGCAGGGTCTCAGTGGGGAGGAAAGGCCTGTCGCTATTCTTACAAAGGCCAAAACCGCGCCCAAACCCAACGCACCCTTCGCAACAAACCATCCAAACCCAAGCTGCCCTCCCTGCCTCTCCGAGGTCTCCTGGGCAAAATCCTGGAAGTGGAGCCGCAGCTTGGACCCAGCGTGAGACGTGTGGACAGACACCTTCACCTTTCCGGCCGCGAATCCCCACGCAAACCGACGGATCTTAGACAGTCCTCTTAAAAGGGCCCTCGAGTTGCCCCACTTCCATTGCCCCCCCTTTTTTTGTTCAACCGGGGTTAAGCCAAATTCATGTCTGAACATGAACTTCACTTGGCCAGAGGGCGCATCATTTTTAGGATTCGCTGTTCTCCTTTGACAACCAACAAAAAACAAAAAACAAACACAAAAACAAAATCGCGGCAGCCACCCAAGAGCCCTCGTCCCCATCGTCCCCAACGCCCGGCTCGCCTTCTGCGCCAAGAGGTACCCGGAGCTTCCGGGGTAGCGCAGGCGCACGTTGGAGAGTGTCTTGGGCTTCACCTTCGCGGAGAAGATCTGCGCCAGGTTCCTTGGTGCATTTGCCTGGGGTGCCTTGCCAAGCGCCGCCCAAAAGGAAATCAAGAGGAAAGCCAGCTCATTTTCGCGAAGGCGAGCAGTGGGAGAAATATTCCTGTTCTCTTGGAATAGGAAGCCACCATCTAAAAGCTCAGATCTAAGATCAACAGGTTCAATTGATTCCCACCCTCGTATATTTCCCTACTCTCAAAGCAGCCATTTGCTGTGCTTTCCCCGTCCTCCAGCCCAACCCCGCGTGCCAAAAAAAAGAAAAAAGCCGCCGGGTCTCTCCCGGATCGTCTCCCAGTCCGTGGGCCGCACCAGCTTCCGCAGGGTGGGCGTCTCTGCCACACTCTTGAAGCTGAGGTGCGCCTGCTCCACCTCTCACAAACAGAACCCGGCGCAACAAGCTGACTCCCTCCTGTTGGCGACTGGTGCTACTGTGGGTGGACGAGATTCCCCACCACCCAGACAAGGATTTCGTCCACACAAGGGCAACACACATCATCACGAAAAGCCAAAGGCTTGCTAGTTCCCAGCAGGCAAAATAAAGGAATGACTCCCTTTGCACTCGTCACCTTGTGGGTTCCTCTTAAGGGAACCCAACAAAACAAGGAACCTCACCCCTGTTCTGCGTTTTGCAAATCACTGGTCTTCTGGAAATCACTTCTCACACATGTGACATTGTGGCTCACGGCCCTTCTTTCAAAAATATGGCGGGGCGTTCATTGCACCCACCATAGTAAACTGAAATTTGCTCCGTGCGTACCAGTCGCCACGAACAAGGGACAAGCTTGACCAAAGGCAGAAGGAGTGGCACTCCTACAACCAACCGGGCTACAACAAAACCTACAATGATAGAGGTCAGGAAAGACTACAGAAAGAGCTGGATTGAGGGATATTCATCCGAGAGTAGCTACAGCAAGAGCTACTATTACCACGGGCAGCGGCGCTGAAGGCCAACAACTATGATCCGTTTCCTCAAGCGATGATCAAGAACCACATTCGCAACCACCGACGGCACGACGATACTGCCAAGAATTGACATCCCCGCGAGATCAGTTCTTGTTGACTTCTTGAGGCACGATGTTGCATATTACATGCGTGAAAAATTTTCGCCAGAAGGTCAGTTGTCTGCAACAGACACACATTTCTTTTGACCTTTGGCATCAAACTGTTATCTCAAGGCTCTATACAATAGCCATATTTTTTAATGTGCTGTAGCCATTGCGAAAGCGAATTAGACCGATTTCGAAGATGATCAAATAGTCACTTTTGGCTGTGCCCCGGACATTGTCTCGTATCTGTTGCAACGGCATTCGAATTCGCAAGCAGAGGACAGCAAGCAAAAGCTGACACCTAATCGTGTCAAAATGGCTCTGCGTCTTCTGGGCCGTGAAAAAATGCATTGACTTGAAAAACAAGGTCGAGGTGTCCTAGCGCGAAACTTTCGACGCACTCGCTTCAGAAACTCACCTTGAAAATTAGTGGCCCCTGACTCTTGCCTCATAGTGCGCCGTGTTCATGTTGAGCATCAGCCTCCCAGCATGCTGTGTTTCGTTTTGAGTCCGAGCCACGCGATTGCCTGCGACTCCCACATCATTTTGGTGCAGGGGGCTGTGGGAAATGACCACTTCTGTGACAAGGGCCTCCCAAAGACTAACTAACCAAGAGGGGATTCCCTTGTGTCATAGAAGTGGGGATAAACCCCTTGATCCCACAACCCTGTATTTTACTGGGCAGAAACATAAGACCTTGCAAAACCTCGACATTAAAGGAAAACTCAATCCCCCACCCCTCCTATTCTTCGATTGAAAGCCACGAACCCGAATGCAGAAATACGCAACCCCAAAGCACTCCCAAGAACATCATGACTAGAAAGACACCCTATCAGAAGCAGTCCACAAAAACAGTCTTCAGCACTGGTCCAAAACCATCCGCAAAGATATCCTCGCGAACATAACAAAACGATCCCAAAGACATGCCCTAAAGCATATCCGATGACATCCCCGCAGGCGCCCCAACATAGACCCAAAGTCAGCCCCAAAGACATCCCCAAGTTCCCAAAAAGCACTGCGGAAGACGTTCCCAAAGAATGTCCAAAGATATGTCACAGAGACAAAAGCCACCCGAGAAGACACAGCGCAACGACGTCCTCCAAAGACAATCCAGCAAAGAAATCGCAAACGACATTTTCCGCGACACTCCCCAAGACATCTTCCGAAAGACGCCCCGGAGATACCCGCAATGACAAACCAAGAACTTCCCTGAAGACACCCCGAAGGAATACCGCTCAGATGTCCCGAAAGCATCCCAAAGGCATCCCCATCTTTGAAGACCACCCCTCATCACCCCTCAGAGACATTCCCCCAAGTCAAGACATCACCAAGTCCATTGAAAAAATGAAAGGCTCCCAAAACACCCTCGGAGCCCCCAAAGACCCTTGAAAGACATCATTCAAGACGACCGCAGAAGACATCCACAAAGACATCGCCAAACATCCCCCAAGAATCTACCAAGACTTTTCCCTACCTTGCCCAGAAATTGACCCCCCCCCCCCCAAAAAAAAAAAAAAAGCTCGTACTCTTCCTTTCCAAAAAAATACACTGGGGGGGGGGGCGATTTTCGGGTTGCGGGACCCGGCCCAGACCAGACTGCCCCCTTCGGCCCTTCGGAACGCGCTCGGCTCCCAAGGGGCGTCATCTCCTCCAAAGGCCCGGAGCGACACCGGGACCGGGAGCTCCGGGAGCTCCCCGAGCTGCGGCAGCGGCCCTTGGCCCTCGGCGAAAAGCGCGAGGCCAATGGCCGAGGCGCGGAAAGCACGAGGCAAGGATCCTGACATCTGGGTGGACGACATTTCGCGCTACTTTTTGAGAAACCCTTTTCAGGACGTTTTGGAAACCATGGTTTTAATTCCATTGTTGGTATGCTCAGGGGAAACATCAGTCCAGAATTTTGTAGGTGATGCAGGATTTCGTCCATCCACCGTACCCCCCCCCTTTTCGTCTTCGGCGGTTTGGCGTTCATACTTCGAGTTTCTTGGTCATACTGCACCCTTTCTCCGTCGGCGTGTCACTCCTTCTGCAGCCAGCGGTGCTTCTGTCCAGTGAGTCGTGACATTGCCCGATGAGGTTGTTTTGGGGAGGGAGGTACCTGAAATTGACTGCATCGTATTTCCCCTGCTTTGGCCATCCCGAGCCCTCTCTCATCCGATCACATCCGAGCCCTCTCTCAAACCCATCTCAATTTGCTTTCCCATTGGTGCCAAGCCAGACACACTAGGTGGGCCTAACTGACCGCTGCAAAAGGTTGAAAGTCCAGTTTACAAGTTTGTGGCAAAACCATCATTGTCAGGGCCGAACCAAAGACCAAGAAGAAATCTCCCGGCAACGTAGTCATGCAACTCCCTTTCAGTGAGGGCCAAGGGGCCACTTCTGGAATGGATGGTGCCATCAAACAGCCCGAACGCTTGGTTTCTCACTAAATCTCCGAATGTTGGTGGTGTTTGTTTTTTTGGGGGGGGGACTTGAAGTCGTTGCATTTTTGAGCAGTGCGCGAACAAATTCCTTTGCGGTACCCTGTAAAACCGATCATTTGGAGTTTGCCGGGAGGATGTTTTAGTCCTCGCTGCCACGTCTCTTTCTTTTTTCTTCTTCTCCAAAAGTGGTTGAACAAATGCACCAACCATTGCCGCTGGCCCTGTCTTTTTCATTGAACACTTTGGCAAGTGCTACCCCTTTGCAAATTCACATGGAACCTTCTCAGGTTTCCTCTCAACACATTTTTTTTGGCTGCTCTGCCAGAAAGCCAGGAGGCCATGGGGCGCACCATGCTAGAGCTCATGCCGAAGCAATAATTCCTTCACCGGTATGTTCACTTCAAGCGGGGGGGGGGATCCAGAGTCACGCTGATTCGTGATGAACAAAGCTCCTTTCGAAAGCTCCCCAAAAAATTCAACCAAGAAAAACACACCAACCAAAAAAAACACCAACTGGTTTAACCCCCCCCAAAAAAAAACGGTTCTTCCGCTCGAGGCGCTTCCGCGTGCCGAGGTCTAACGGCACCGGCTCGACTTCCGGGAGGTTGGCCTGGAGTCGATTTCTCGGGGCAGCGGATGTGTGACACCCGGTCGGACCCAAAAAAAATCCGACCACCGGTGAATTGGGTTGGGGTACATTACCGGGGAAACAGGGATCCGGATTGCAACTTGTAAATGGTGGGTTTCCAACTTTATTTTGGTGGAAAAAGCCACATGTTTCAAATGGTTGCAAAAGGTATCTTTTAAGGAGCCCTGTTTTTCGGGGCGGCAGATGTGTGACACCCGGTCTGACCAAATTCCTCATCGGTGAATTGGTTGGGTTGGGGTACCCAGTCGGACAAAAAAACTCCTCACGCTGGGGTGGGGGGGAGGGGGGGACTTGGAACTTCTTTCTGGTGGGGGGGGGGGTCAACAAAGATCAAGCATGGTGAAGTCAGGATTGAGGAACTGAAAGACCATGTGCACCGCCTTTCATCAAAACGACGCTAGGCAAGTCCCCGGCCCCTGAAAAAACTGGAGCAACCCCCCTCTGAGAAAAAAAAAAAAAGAACAAAAAAAGAAACCTCAACAGGCAACCCATCTCTTCCAAGCACCGCAGACTTGCATGTATTGCGGGGGCAATGGCAGCTACAGGTCCAAAGGACACCCCTTCAAAAAAAAAAAAAGTGAAGCAAGCCCCCCGCAACAAAAGTTGCCGTCGTTCCACCCAGAAAAGTGCACATCTATGACAAGACCAGTGTCCTCTTGAAACGGCACGTTAACCACGCCCCCACGGTTGGTGTTGAGTCCCCGTTTTGCCGGGCCAAAATGCTGCAAGGGCCAAATTTGTGCATACTGCCTCGCACCATCTGCTTCGAATCCCAGTGTCGAAAGATTGAACTTGTATTTTGGCTAGCCACCGTTGGACAAAGACGAAGAAGCTTGGTTCCTGTTTCAACTTTTGTGGGTCCAATGGAAAATCCGACCCGTTTCAACCAACAACGTTAAAATCCAAAGATCCGGCCAAACAGTCACAAACGACAAAGCTTGGACACTTTAGCTTCCTTCGCAGCTTTATCCCACCCACACCTATCCTCCCCCCCTTTTCCCCCTCCATTTTCCACCTCCACCCCCACCCACCCCCCCCCACCCCCCCAACCACCCACCCCCCCCCCCAGCCCACGTGTCCTCGGAGTCCTCCTTGAGTGCCAGCAAGTGGTAAGGGTGCTCCGCGCCCATCAGCCCGGCCACGGGCACGCGGAAGACGTCCGCGCTCACCCGGGTGTCCATGGACCCGCGCAGAGACACGCGCAGGCAGGGCGGGGCCGCCTGCGCGTCTCAGGTGAGTCGACCGTGCACCAGATGTGTGCGTACAGATCTACATTTGTCATATTCATATATACTTATGTTTCTTTTGTTTTTACATATGTACATACGTGTGTGCATGTATGTGTATGATATATCTATATGATGTGTGCTTGTGTGCGTGCATGCGTGTGTACACGTATATTTGCATATAGATAAATATAGACATATTGATATATATATATATATATTCATGGTCAGGCCTTCCCCCCCATGAACTGCCTTTCCTTCTTTCGTCATAAAATGACTGTATATATATATATATATATGCATGTGTGTGTGTGCTAAAACCACTCGTCTAAGTCACCAGCTCCTCCTTCCCCAGGCCATCTCGCACGGTCTCATCCTACGACCCACCAACACGGAACCGTCCAGTTGGCCCGGATGACACCTACCCACCCACTGGGGGTGGATCAAACAAGTCTCCTGTTGTGTTTTGTTTTTTATCCCTCTCCTGTTTTTGTTGTTTGTTTGTTTTTCCCTCCCCCGGCGTGGAGTAAAGCCTCCGAAGCTCTTCACCTCCACCACCCCTCTCCCGGCCTGCGTCTCACCCGCTTTGGCCTCAAGAAAGGCTCGGAACCGCTCCTGGAGCGGAGTCGGAGGGGGTTGATCCATACTCCCTTTAGGGCCCCCCAATTCTGGCCATGCGTAACTTGTCCCACGTGGTTGAAATATCATCTTTTTTGCGGTTTTCCCCAATGGTTATCCCATGGAAAGGACCTTTTGCTCGACCCCCCCCTCCAATCTCTCACACCGCACTTTGAATTGGCCCAGGAGATTTGTTTTTCCAACCAACCTTTGGATGTCCTCTTGGTGAAGAACCTCAACCCAAAAGGCCTCACCCAACCCAAGACTCCCCCTGAGAATGAAGACTCAACAGGACTCGGTGCAGGGAAACTCCTTGAGTGGGAGAGCCCGGGGTGATGGTCTTTTTCGAGGGCCCTCGGGTTTCTTGGGAGGGCTGAAAAAAGGGAAACCGCGCAGCTGACACACCGAAGCCATTTGGGGCACCCAACCTGAAAGCGATTGGCCACCATAGCCGGGGCCTGGTGAAAGGGTCCAATAGGCCAAGCTCTGAACCTCAAGAAAAAAACCCACGGCCCAACTTTTTCGAAACCAGCGGAAAAATCTTGGGCGTCTCTCAAAAGGGAACCCTTGAAATGGGCGCTTGTCCCTCAAAACCAACCAAAAGGCTCCCCCCACCCCAAGAAAAAAGCAAGGAGACGCGAAAAACGCCCACACATGGGGAACCCCCTTTTCTTCCTTTCCCGGCTTATTCCTCCAAACCTCCCGCGAACCTCGGGCGTTTTCTCGGGCTTTCCTGCTCGCTGGGGGCCAGCAGCTCCGTGAAGTCGCGGCCCTGCATGGTGGTGCTGCTGAAGAGCAAATGCTTCAGGCAGTGGGCCTCCCCCTGGATCCTGCGCCCCAAGGAGATGTTCTGCTCTCTACGTCTCTCAAATCTTTAGAGGGAGACTTGGTACCCGCTGTTCTTCTTGCTATTGTGCTGTGAAGGGGGAAGGGGGGCCAGTCAGCTTTGGAGTTGGGTGTGAAACTGTTCGTCGTCGTCGTCGTCGTCGTCGTCGTCGTCGTCGTTGTTGTGTTTTAGTTCTTACAGTAAGTGGGAGATCAAGAGGAAAACCACATGTGTGGTTTTTTGTGTGTGTTGTGTTTGATTCAGTTACTCTTCTCGGTGTTTTTTGGCAGGGGGCGGGATCCCTACACAAGGCACACCCAGGCGGGGAATCCCTTCTCTACGTGTCCCCAAAATGGACCAAACGGAAAGGGACGTGTAAGAACCGAATCCTGGCCTCAAACAGCACCGAAACGCTGGTGGCATGTGGGTATGTATCAAATAGCGGGGGCCGAAAAGGGGAGGGGGTCCTTTCAGGGCTTCCCTTTAAACCAAAACCTCCCACACCCAGGTGTTGGTCCATTTCTCTCATCTCAAACTCACTTCAGAAGGCTCCTGTTCAGAACACTGGGCTGTTCAAGCTGGGGTAGTCCAACTTTCCAATTTTCACATTAGGTAAAGGCTAAGCGTTTCACGTAACAGCATTCAGGATTACCTCTTACGATTCAGGTCCAAATATTAATTAAACGGATGCGCGGAAAGGGCAAAAAAAAACATGCTTTGCCTGCCAGGGAAAAAAACTTCCAGACGCAATTGCGGGAAAAAAAATCGGGCGGTCCTCAGGTTGCTGTCCAGCAGCAGGTCCCCGTCGCAAAGGCCCCGCAGCATCCGCCGGAAGCTGGCCACCATGCTCTCGGCGTCCGCCGAGTCCAGCATGGCCTGGAGACGTCGATAAGGGGGCCGCGGGTCAAAACTCGGTGCCCTCCCTCCCAGGTTTTCATGGCACCGGACGTTCCGGACCCGGCCCCTAGAGGAAACTGATCTTCCAGGTACCCTCCCTCAGGTGCCATGTGAGCGGGAGGAAGGGTACCCAAAATGGGATCATAAACAAAACCAAAAACTAAACCTGCGGTCCCCTGGTGGTTGAATTTTCCCTTTTCCCATACCCATTTGTCTGCGCTTAGAGCCTTTTGTAGTAACACCCGTGTGTCGTTTTGACATGCGTGTCACTGCGTGTCTATTACACAGGGGAAGAGCGGGTGAAATCCACAAGCGCATCCAAGCCATTTTCCAGATGTTCGCATCTGTTCCAGATTCAGCGGCATCTCCAAACGTGTCGGCCATGATCTCTGGGAACATGCAACCCAACGTGTTTTCGTCAACCCCAAGCCCTTAGCTGTTGGCTTGTGGGAAACAAAAACTTTGGGGGACAAAAAACGAGTAGAGTGCAGCTGCTCTCTCTCTCTCTCTCTCTCTCTCTCTCTCTCTTGTCAAATATCATGTTGCACTACTTGTCACTTGTGCATGCATGATGTACACTACCCGACTGCAGGCCTTGAGTCTACCAGGAAAAGAGTGCATGCTGGCTGACTACATTTGTGTTTGTGATAACTGAACAACACTTGCACTAGAAGTAAAGTATCAACGTATTTTAACGTGGTAGCGGAGCTGAGATCCTAAACATAGGGGAGCTCCAGTAACAGCAGTAAGTACTACAACTGCACAGGCAACCAACATGCCCAACTACTACGACATGTCAGGAGAACCAGCAGCAGCATCAGCACAACCAACTACAGGAGCAGACAACGGGCCCACAGCAGAAGAGACAATAGGAGCCACAACTACGGGAACAACACAGGAGCAGGAAGACGTCCAAAGGCTACACAAATACAAACTGCCACCACCGTTCTTCACTGGTGACTACTCACAGTATGAAGAGTGGCTGTTCAAACTACAAGCATATCTCGGACTTATCGACCGAGACTTCGACATGGTGCTACAACTAGCACAAGCAGCTACAAGACAAATTGAAGATGCAGACATCAGAGCACACATACGCGACCCTACACAGGCAGCAAAAGCAGTAGACCTCTCACGAGATCTACACTACATCCTCATCAACATCTGCCAAGGAGCAGCAGCTACAGTGGTTAGACAAAACCGCTACAATGCCAATGGATGTGAAACACTACGGCTTTTGCACAACAGGTTCAGCCTACCAGTAGGAACACGCAGTGTTGGCTACCTCACCAAACTACTGGAACCTACATTCAATGAAGCACAATTTGAAGAACAATTCCTACAGTGGGAATACGACATCAACCGCTACGAGAAAGACAACGGCACAGCACTACCAGATGGAGTAAAGATTGCAATACTACTCAACAAGACCAAAGGAGCACTCCAACAGCATCTCCAACTACGTGCTGGACAGATCACGAACTACAACGAGATCAGAGTTGTCATCCTGGACTACTACAATCTCTGCATTCTCAAGAGCGAGCTCAGCAGTTGGCACAAACTACAATGGTGGGACAGCACCGATGGACGTGGACAACATTTGGAGAAAAGGAAGAAACTACAAAGGCAAAGGCAAATATGGAGGCAAAGGACACTACAAAGGAAACAAAGGAAAAGGTAAGTACAGAAGCAAAGGCCACTACAAAGGATTCGACAAAGGCAGCAAAGGAAACTACAACAAAGGAGGATACAACAAGAACAAAGGAAAAGGCTACTCAGGATCCAAAGGACATGGATCAAGCAAAGGCTACAAAGGCCAAGGAAACTACAGCAAATCAAAAGGAAAAGGAAACAACAATTACACAACATGCCATCGATGTGGCAAACCAGGCCACTGGGCACAAGACTGCAGAGTGCCAGTATGGCACATAGGAGAAGGAGAAGAACTACATCCACTAGAACAAGAACAAGCAGATCATGACAACAATGAAGAACTACCTCAGGATGTGAACGACACTTGGGACTGGTACTACGAAGGAGAAGAAGGACAACACGAGGTGAACTACATGGAGGAGAACTGGAACGACTACGACTATGACAACAGCTGGGATTGGAATGACAACAGCTATGAGGACACAGCGAACTACATTGGAGGCATCAACGAGTCACACCTCACCATTGGATACATCAGACAAGCAAAATCACGACTACACAAGCACAAATCCAAATCACTACTTGGCAAGAGAACAACACACACAACATCATGGAACGACCACAGCAAGAGCTTTCAACAATTCCTACAAGAAGACACCACAAAGCTACACTTCGACATAGCAGCAGCCAGACAACAACAAAGGAACAAGAAGATTGAGAACACTATCACACACTACATCATGTACTCCAACTTCAAGTCATACCACCACCTGCTGATCGACTCAGGAGCGTCTACACACGTTTGCCCGAAGGACTACGCACCAGACCTACCGCTACGACCTTGTGGAGAATCGGTTCCACAACTCTACACGGTTACCAACAAGAAGATTCCTGTCTACGGCATCAAGTACGTTCCCTACAAGCAGGACAACTTCAGGATCATGATACCCTACTACGTTTGTGATGTGAAGTACCCAATCCTCAGTGCATCAAGACTACTTGATAGAGGATATGGACTTGACTTCACTCCACGACACTGCACCATCACACATGGACAACAACAAGCACACCTCATCAGACACTCAGGACTTTTCTACCTACGAGCAGAGAAGATCGACATCCCTACAGGATTCGACATCTATCCAATGACTACAGACAGTGGAAAATCCATTGCTGTGATTCAACCTACAGAGAGAGCAGCACAACAACAAGAACAAATCGCACCACTCACACACACAGACCAAGGACTACGACAGATCCTTGGTGGAAACACTGACTACTGGAAACTTGATGGTGACTACGCCATCAGAGTACACAAACGACCACGCAAAGCACTATTCACACCACACAACAGCGGTTGCCCAATACCTGAAGGAGAACTAGATGATTGGCGACTAACCATCATCAACAGACAAGGGCAAGAGCAAGAACAACTACAAGAGAACCCAACACAACTTTCCAAGCAAGAACTACAACGAAGACTAGAAGGTGACAACTGGACTGGAGAAACAAGATTCAGAAGAAAGATAACACCTACACGCAGAGCAACATCAAAGACAACACCAACAAGGCAGAGCTCACAACCACAACGGCTAATGGACACACCACCAACCAGATCAAAGATCCAACTACGAGCACCACAAAAGATATGGAGACCTAAAGCAGCACCTTCTACAAATCTTGACACCACACAACCAAAGGAGACAATCCACAGACCACTCACAGCACAGGAGGACAACCAAGACTACTGGGAAAGACAAGGTGAACACTGGATAAGACACCACACATCACTTAGAACAACTCTATTCACTCCAACAGATGGACCAGGACATCCACCAATCAGCACACTCGAACCTCACAGAACTACAATCACTCACAACAACTTTGGAGAAGTTTCCCAACGCAAAGATGCCTGGACAGTCATGGGCAACGCAGCACTACCATTTCAAATGAAAGGAACAACAAGGTTCACCGTGAAGAAAGACTACGAGTACATTCAGGAGAACCACGATGAGGAACAACAACACGAGCATCATGAAGCACACAGAGCAATAGGACTACGACAACCTCAGCAGCCCACTCCACAACAAATTGCAGAACACAACTTGACACACCTACCATACAGAAATTGGTGTCCAATTTGCGTTCAAGGCAAAGGACGCCAGGACAACTACAAGAAACAACAATCACGACAACCCATCATCCAAGTGGATTTTGCCTACATCAAATCACAACAAGATCCGAAGACCATACCAGTCTTAACGGCAGTTGATGTTACTACACAACTGTGCATGGCGGTATTGGTTCCGGACAAACCATCAATGATGGACTACATGATCAACAACCTACAAGCATTCATCTTTGAATGCGGAAGAACACACGGCATACTACAAAGCGACAACGAAGACACACTCAATGCACTACTACAAGCAACAGCATCTAAAGTCGGCTCAATGACTGTACGACATTCACCATCCTACAGCAGCAACAGTCAAGGAAGCGTTGAGCGACTACATAGAACACTTCTCGGACAAATCCGCATCGTCAAAGCTCAGGTTGAAAGCAACTACAGCATGACGATGTCCACAAAGCACTGTCTACTACCTTGGATAGTACGACACGCAGCATGGACGGTAAATCGCTACGTCATTCACTCAGACGGCTACACAAGCTTCGAACGCCGCTGGGGAAGCAACACAAGAAACTCCCAAAAGCAGACCTACGGATGCAGAAATGCATCTGGCTCGGAAAAGTTTCCGAAACCGGAGAAAACCACGTCGCAACGGAGTCAGGCGTACAAAAGGTACGAACAGTGCGGAGACTACAACCGGACTTCAAATACGACCTCGCACTATTGAACAAAGTTTCCGGCACACCGTGGGCACCACGACGGAACACCTACAACCCATCGTTCGCAACACTGTTGGATGCGCAACTACCACCGTCAGAGAGAAGAAGGTCCACGCAAGATTTCGGACAACAAACGAACGCTACGGACGACATCGTTGCGGAACCCGCAACAAAACAACAACGCACCACACCACCTCCACGACTTCCGTCAACATCGACGTCAAGTTCACGACCACTACCGGATAGTCCGATGGCTACTTCACCAACCGGACGACAACATCCACCACTACCAGCACCACCTCGACAAACACTACGACGTTTAACTCCGGAAGAAGTAATGCAACCCACTAAAGCACAGAAGACCTCAAAGGACACTACAATCAGATCAACGGAGCAAGCAACCAAAGAACCACCACCACTACGACAGAAAATTAACGCAGTGACACTTCCCAACGGCAAATTCATCACACCCTACACAAACGACGACACCTCAGAAGACCAACCCATAATCTTCGACAACGAAGGTTACGACGAAACACAACTACTGGAAGGAATGAAACACGAGTCAAATCAAATGAAGCTACATGACGTCTACGACGAAGTAGATGCGTCTACCGTCGACGACAACGTCATAAGAGAAGCGATACCTACTAGATGGGTACACAGGAAGAAAGGACCAGGAGTGCGAAGTCGAATCGTCGCAAAAGGCTACACAGAGAAGATCGAGGACGAAGACTCCGTCTACGCCTCTACACCAATGTTCACGACACTCCGGACACTTCTCGCACTACAAATGTCACGACCAAACTGGATCGCGCGACTAGGCGACGTCTCTACAGCATTTCTACACGCACCCATCGCAAAAGACCACGACGGTAAACAACGTGACGTCTACCTTTGGCCACCTAAAGAACTTTGTCCACAACAGGACAAAATCTGGCGACTAAAGAAAGCCATGTATGGACTACGCAGTTCACCAAAAGCATGGCAGGACTACCTGGCTGAAGTGTTACAAAAGCTCAGCTTTGTAAGACTAAAGTCAGAACCTAACGTCTACACCAATGCAACTCGCGACTGCTACATCATGGTCTACGTGGATGATCTCTTGGTACTTGGTGACAAGACTACTGTCGACTCCACCTTCGAGGCCATCCAGAAGCAGGTCCTACTCAAGCACATCGGCTACCTCGAACCTGGCAAACCACAACAATTTCTTGGAAGAAACATCGACCACTTTGGCAACTACTGCAACCTGGGACTAAAGGACTCCTACATCGACAACATGATCGAGGAGTCTGGAATGAACAACTGCAACCCAGTGAACACTCCAGGAATTGCACACTACAAACCGACAATAGAAGATGAAGCACTACTTGACCACGAACAACACAAAAGGTACAGAAGGATTGTTGGCAAACTACAATGGTTAGCATACACACGACCAGACATCGCATACTCCACAAAAGAACTAGCACGAGACCTCACAGCACCTACAGAACTCTCACAAAAGAGAGTCAAACATCTACTACGCTACTTGAACGGCACCAAGCACTACAAATTCACCATAGAACCAACAACAACACTCAGAGCAAACACTAACAACATCCTGGATCTCGACGTTCATGTCGATGCCGACTGGGCAGGATGCCCTACTACCAGGAAATCAACTTCAGGTTTCAACATCATCTTTCTAGGAACAACAGTTGCATTTGGCAGCAGAACACAAGCTACAATCGCACTTAGCTCAGCAGAGTCTGAACTCTACGCCATTTGCACAGGAGTTAATGAGGGACTACACCTCAGAAATTTCCTACTTGAAACCAACATTTGCAGCAAGCTAAACCTACGCATCCACACAGACTCCACAGCAGGCAAGAGCATTGCTACACGACAAGGCACTAGCAAACGAGCAAAACACATCAACCTTAAATTTCTCTACACACAAGACCTCATCAAGCACGACATCATCAGAATCCTCAAAATCAACACACTACACAACAGCTCAGACTTGTTCACAAAATACATTAGCAAAGAAACACTACAGAGGCTCATACAGAGCATTGGCATACGTGTTTAGCACTACGAACAACAACTGTTTCACAACTGTTGCACATCAATCACAACAGTTTGTATATGGCCATATGTAACTACCTGCATTTAAGTAACAGTAACAGTACCAGTGACTACAAGTAATAGTAATTGTAACCACCAGTAATTTGCACTTGCACTTTTGGCGGCTTTTTGGCGGCTTGAGTCAACACTACATGTTGTTTTGTGTTTTACTACATGCCCGCATGTGCTTTTGTGAGCTAACATTGGCTCACTACTGTCTGCCCCGTTTCACTGCATCTCGATAGGCCGAACTACCAGCAATGGCTGGAACTACGCCCATGGATGCGACTACGCTGGATGTCATGCCGATGGAGGTTACTACATCAGCGCCAGAGACTACTCTGCCCGTCGAACAACAGGCTGGCAGTACTACACCGGACCGTGTTTTCACACCACCGGATCGGCAGGGCACTACCGACTCCAGCAGCATGGCTACTTTGGCCACACCACCACCTGAGGCCTACAACTCCCTCAACTACAACTTCAATCACCAACTACCCACACCGGCACCTTTCTACAGACCCGACGACATCTTGGCACACCTCACTACAATTGAGAACAACATCCCTGACACTCCAGCGATCGACCCGGAGCAGAACTACTTCAGGGTCTACGTGGCTTTGACGCTCGAGGAGTTCCAACTACTAAGACTAAGTCAACAAAAAACTACACCCATCCCCGAGCTCAACTACAACCTACCAGTTCACGACCTACCTTCAGACCTACGGATGCCACACTACGACTCACTACCTCTTCACCTACGTCTTTCAGAGGCAATCAACTTCTACTACGACAACCTTACATCACTACACCTCACAACCCAGTACACCAACTCGATGGTCATTATCCAACTACACATTCCACCAGAAGTTCTACTACGATTTGTCAGCGCTGGACAACTCGTCAACTTCTGCCGCGACTGCGTGAGCCACATGATTTCCATCAAAGATGAGCACCACCTACCTACACGCCAGCTACATCAACGACTACACCGAATCACCTACAACTTGGACCAGATCACCACTACATTCAACCTGTCCATCAACTTCATTTGGAACTATCACATGCCCCTGTACCTACCAGAACTACTCAACTACTTCGACCAACCACAACAACTTCAAGACCACCACTACAAGTCCATCAACACGACGCTACACAAAAGTGTCACCTACTACGGCATCACCCTCCTCACGGCTACAAATCTTTCCATGCAACACAAACTACTACTCCACAACTACCTCACTACCACCGGCCAAGCACTTGCACCACCGGAATGCGACTACAACCGCCTTCGTGGCGGTCCAGACTTCCTCAACACATTCACTACCAACCACTATGCAGGCTTGGACTACCGCATCAGCCAAGTCCAGAACTACCGAGTCCAACACTGGACTAAGCACACCTGATCTCCAGGTGGAGCTGCAACTACGTGCTGTACTACGTCATCGTACTACGAGATGACTGAGAGCCATTTAGGGTTCTTGTACAGCAATTTCACTTTTTGATCATTTGAAGGTTAGTTGAACTACAGACAGCAGCGCTGTAGATACCTACCTTCGGTCATCTTTTTTAAGAGACTACATGCCTGTTCGCTACAGTAGCATCGGCAAACAACATGTGCATTCGTTTTTGCCACTACTGTCAATACCACCTTTTGGGTCTATGGTTAAAGGACACTACAAGGTCTTTTTAACCAAGGGGCCGTGTCAAATATCATGTTGCACTACTTGTCACTTGTGCATGCATGATGCACACTACCCGACTGCAGGCCTTGAGTCTACTAGGAAAAGAGTGCATGCTGGCTGACTACATTTGTGTTTGTGATAACTGAACAACACCTCTACCGTTTGCACTAGAAGTAAGGATCAACGTTTTTAAACATATCTCTGGTCTTCCACTCTTCTCTCTCTCAAACAAACAGTCAACCGATTGTAGTCTGCAGCAATCCACCTTTTACACATGCGATGTAGTGAGCTCAAGGCCTGCAGTCACATGCAACACAAATGCAGGAAGTGAAGCATGTAGTTTGACACGGCCCCTCAGTTAAAAGGTCTTTGTAGTACCTTTTCAACTGAAGTGCAAAAACATGGATTGGCAGTAGTGATGAAAACCATTGTTGTTCATCAATTCTACTGTAGTTACAAAAGTAGTAACCTGCACTCAGTAGTTCTCGCTGTTCAGGTTCCAGCTCGATGTAGTGCGCTGGACGGAAGTAGTGAGGCAGGCACTTGTTGTTGTAGTAGAGCATGTGCTCAAAGGTAGTCCCCAGTTCTGGGTGCGGTAGTCTTGGACCTTCTGTAGTCGACTGTCCAAGGTCGCAAAGTAGTTCGTGGTGAAAAAGGTTGTCATGTAGTTTGGTGCTCCTCGTAGTCGCTCATCGTCGATCTCGGGACATGACATGTGTTGGTTGTAGTCCCTGAGGTAGCGGTGTAGTAGTGCCTTGTGGTGTTGTGTGAGGTTTGTCATGGTGAGTAGTGAAAATCCGTAGTACTGGATACTCTTGCAGAGAATTGTAGTGATTGCCTTGTGTTGGTAGTCGTGGTTGGTCTCTGTTGTAGAGGTAGTGGAGTAGTTCAGGTAGTAGTAGTGGCATGTGGTAGTTCCAAAGATAGTTGTTCCTGAGGCTGTAGTTGTCGGTGACGATGGTCATGTTGTAGTTCACCTTGTAGATGGTCTGTGGCAGTGTTGTAGTTGGGAGGTAGTAGTTCTGTTGTACCGACATCATGTAGGAAATGTAGTCTCTGGTGAAGTGGATAAACTGTCCTGAAGTGAGGTACCTCAGGAGTAGTTGTTGTTCAATCTGCAGTTGGATGATGACGTAGTTGTTGTTGTCGCCGGTTGTAGTGTGAAGAGAAGTCGTATGGTAGTAGTGCACGTTGGCTGCTTCAGGTAGTGAAACGCTGAGCAGGGTGGAGTTGTAGTGGGGCATCCGAAGGTCTCCAGGGATGCAGTAGATGGGTTGTGTGTAGTCCAGTTGTGCAAGTGGAGTTGCTTGTTGATGTGAAAGTAGTTGATACTCTTCGAGTGTGAGTGCAATGAAAAACTGTGTGTAGGGTGTGTTGTCGGGCAGTGGTGGTGTAGCGGTTGTCTGGTGCTCAGTGATGTGTAGTTGGCCCATCACTGTGGTCGGGTTGTAGTAGACTGTGTTGCCAGGTGTAGGATGGTTGAAGTGGTAGTTGGAGTCGTTGTAGGTTTGAGGTGGTGGAGTTCCATGGTCACTGGAGTCCGTAGTGACAGCCACCTCCAGTGTAGACGCCCTGTCGGGTGTAGTCGCATCTCCCATTGTAGCATCTGCAGTAGATGGGGCGGCCATGGCTGCAGTGGAGTGCGAATGTAGTGAAACGGGGCAAAACAAAATGAGCCTGAGTAGTTGCTATCAGGCAGGCGGCGCATGCAGACATGTAAAACAAACAACTGTAGTGTTGACTCAGCCGCCAAAAGTGCAAGTGCAAATACATGTAGTTACTGTTACTTACATACCAAAAGTGTCGTGTTGCATGTAGCTACTTACATACATGAAATGTCCAAAGTCGTTGTTGTTGTTGTTGTTGTTGTTGTTGTTGTGAAACTGCTGTGCTGGTCGTTCGTAGTGCTAAGTGCGTATTCCAATGCTCTGGATGAGCCTGTGTAGTGTTTCTTTGCTGATGCATTTGGTAAACAAATCTGCGCTGTTGTGGAGTGTGTTGATCTTAAGGATTCTGATGATGTCATGCTTGATGAGGTCTTGTGCGTAGAGAAATTTAAGGTCGATGTGTTTTGCTCGTTTGCTAGTGCCTTGTCGTGTAGCAATGCTCTTGCCTGCTGTGGAGTCTGTGTGGATGCGTAGGTTTAGCTTGCTGCAAATGTTGGTTTCAAGTAGGAAGTTTCTGAGGTGTAGTCCCTCATTCACTCCTGTGCAAATGGCGTAGAGTTCAGACTCTGCTGAGCTGAGTGCTATTGTAGCTTGTGTTCTGCTGCCAAATGCAACTGTTAATCCTAAAAAGATGATGTTGAAACCTGAAGTTGATTTCCTGGTAGTAGGCATCCTGCCCAGTCGGCATCGACATGAACGTCGAGATCCAGGCTGTTGTTGGTGTTTGCTCTGAGTGTTGTTGTTGGTTCTATGGTGAATTTGTAGTGCTTGGTGCCGTGCAAGTAGCGTAGTAGATGTTTGACTCTCTTTTGTGAAAGTTCTGTAGGTGCTGTGAGGTCTCGTGCTAGTTCTTTTGTGGAGTATGCAATGTCTGGTCGTGTGTATGCTAACCATTGAAGTTTGCCAACAATCCTTCTGTATCTTTTGTGTTGTTCGTGGTCAAGTAGTGCTTCATCTTCTATTGTTGGCTTGTAGTGTGCAATTCCTGGAGTGTTCACTGAGTTGCAGTTGTTCATTCCAGACTCCTCGATCATGTTGTCGATGTAGGAGTCCTTTTAGTCCAAGGTTGCAGTAGTTGCCAAAGTGGTCGATATTTCTTCCAAGAAGTTGTTGTGGTTTGCCAGGTTCGAGGTAGCCGATGTGCTTGAGTAGGACCTGCTTCTGGACGGCCTCGAAGGTGGAGTCGACTGCAGTCTTGTCACCAAGTACCAAGAGGTCATCCACGTAGACCATGATGTAGCAGTCGCGAGTCGCATTGGTGTAGACGTTGGGTTCTGACTTTAGTCTTACAAAGCTGAGCTTTTGTAGAACTTCAGCCAGGTAGTCCTGCCATGCTTTCGGTGAACTGCGTAGTCCATACATGGCTTTCTTTAGTCGCCAGATTTTGTCCTGTTGTGGACAAAGTTCTTTAGGTGGCCAAAGGTAGACGTCACGTTGTTTTCCGTCGTGGTCTTTTGCGATGGGTGCGTGTAGAAATGCTGTAGAGACGTCACCTAGTCGCGCGATCCAGTTTGGTCGTGACATTTGTAGTGCGAGAAGTGTCCGGAGTGTCGTGAACATTGGTGTAGAGGCGTAGACGGAGTCTTCGTCCTCGATCTTCTCTGATGTAGCCTTTCGCGACGATTCGGCTTCGTACTCCTGGTCCTTTCTTTCTGTGTACCCATCTTGTAGGTATCGCTTCTCTAATGACGTTGTCGTCGACGGTAGACGCATCTACTTCGTCGTAGACGTCATGTAGCTTCATTTGGTTTGACTCGTGTTTCATTCCTTCCAGTAGTTGTGTTTCGTCGTAACCTTCGTTGTCGAAGATTATGGGTTGGTCTTCTGAGGTGTCGTCGTTTGTGTAGGGGGTGATGGGAAGTGTCACTGCGTTGATTTTCTGTCGTAGTGGTGGTGGTTCTTTGGTTGCTTGCTCCGTTGATCTGATTGTAGTGTCCTTTGAGGTCTTCTGTGCTTTAGTTGGTTGCATTACTTCTTCCGGAGTTAAACGTCGTAGTGTTTGTCGAGGTGGTGCTGGTAGTGGTGGATGTTGTCGTCCGGTTGGTGAAGTAGCCATAGGACTATCCGGTAGTGGTCGTGAACTTGACGTCGATGTGGACGGAAGTCGTGGAGGTGGTGTAGTACGTTGTTGTTTTGTTGCGGGTTCCGCAACGATGTCGTCCGTAGCGTTCGTTTGTTGTCCGAAATCTTGCGTGGACCTTCTTCTCTCTGACGGTTGTAGTTGCGTATCCAACAGTGCTGCGAACGAAGGGTTGTAGGTGTTCCGTCGTGGCGCCCATGGTGTGCCGGAAACTTTGTTCAACAGTGCGAGGTCGTATTTGAAGTCCGGTTGTAGTCTCCGTACTGTTCGTACCTTTTGTACGCCTGGTTCCGTTGCGACGTAGTTTTCTCCGGTTTCGGAAACTTTTCCGAGCCAGATGCATTTCTGCATCCGTAGGTCTTTTTTTGGAAGTTTCTTGTGTTGTGGTGGAAGGTAAAGTAGTGTCTCGCCAAATTCGCAGATTGCTCGCTCGTAGTTTCTTCCCCAGCGGCGTTCAAAGCTTGTGCAGCCGTCTGAGTGAATGACGTAGCGATTTACCGTCCATGCTGCATGTCGTACTATCCAAGGTAGTATGCTTTGCGGACATGCTGTAGTTGCTTTCAACCTGAGCTTTGACGACGCGGATTTGTCCGAGAAGTGTTCTATGTAGTCGCTCAACGCTTCCTTGACTGTTGCTGCTGTAGGATGGTGAATGTCGTACAGTCACTGAGCCGACTTTAGATGCTGTTGCTTTTAGTAGTGCGTTGAGTGTGTCTTCGTTGTCGCTTTGTAGTATGCCTTGTGTTCTTCCGCATTCAAAGATGAATGCTTGTAGGTTGTTGATTATTCATTGATGTTTGTCCGGAACCAATACCGCCATGCACACTTGTGTAGTAACATCAACTGCTGTTAAGACTGGTATGGTCTTCGGATCTTGTTGTGATTTGATGTAGGCAAAATCCACTTGGATGATGGGTTGTCGTGATTGTTGTTTCTTGTAGTTTTCCTGGCGTCCTTTGCCTTGAACGCAAATTGGACACCAATTTCTGTATGGTAGGTGTGTCAAGTTGTGTTCTGCTATTTGTTGTGGAGTGGGCTGCTGCGGTTGTCGTAGTCCTCGTGCTCTGTGTGCTTCATGATGCTCGTGTTGTTGTTCCTCATCGTGGTTCTCCTGGATGTACTCGTAGTCTTTCTTCACGGTGAACCTTGTTGTTCCTTTCCATTGAAATGGTAGTGCTGCATTGCCCATGACTGTCCAGTCATCTTTGCGTTGCGAAACTTCTCCAAAGTTGTTGTGAGTGATTGTAGTTCTGTGATTGGTGGATGTCCTGGTCCATCTGTTGGAGTGAATAGAGTTGTTCTAAGTGTTGTGTGGTGTCTTATCCAATATTCACCTTGTCTTTCCCAGTAGTCTTGGTTGTCCTCCTGTGCTGTGAGTGGTCTGTGGATTGTCTCCTTTGGTGGTGTGGTGTCAAGATTTGTAGAAGGTGCTGCTTTAGGTCTCCATATCTTTTGTGGTGCTCGTAGTTGGATCTTTGATCTGGTTGGTGGTGTGTCCATTAGCCGTTGTGGTTGTGAGCTCTGCCTTGTTGGTGTGGTCTTTGATGTTGCTCTGCGTGTAGGTGTTATCTTTCTTCTGAATCTGGTTTCTCCAGTCCAGTTGTCACCTTCTAGTCTTCGTTGCAGTTCTTGCTTGGAAAGTTGTGTTGGGTTCTCTTGTAGTTGTTCTTGCTCTTGCCCTTGTCTGTTGATGATGGTTAGTCGCCAATCATCTAGTTGTCCTTCAGGTATTGGGCAACCGCTGTTGTGTGGTGTGAATAATGCTTTGCGTGGTCGTTTGTGTACTCTGATGGCGTAGTCACCATCAAGTTTCCAGTAGTCAGTGTTTCCACCAAGGATCTGTCGTAGTCCTTGGTCTGTGTGAGTGAGTGGTGCAATTTGTTCTTGTTGTTGTACTGTTTTCTCTGTAGGTTGAATCACAGCAATGGATTTTCCATTGTCTGTAGTCATTGGGTAGATGTCGAATCCTGTAGGGATGTCGATCTTCTCTGCTCGCAGGTAGAAAAGTCCTGAGTGTCTTATGAGGTGTGCTTGTTGTTGTCCATGTGTGATGGTGCAGTGTCATGGAATGAAGCCAAGTCCATATCCTCTATCAAGTAGTCTTGATGCACTGAGGATTGGATACTTCACATCACAGACGTAGTAGGGTATCATGATTCTGAAGTTGTCCTGCTTGTAGGGAACGTACTTGATGCCGTAGACAGGAATCTTCTTGTTTGTAACCGTGTAGAGTTGTGGAACCGATTCTCCACAAGGTCGTAGCGGTAGGTCTGGTGCGTAGTCCTTCGGGCAAACATGTGTAGATGCTCCTGAGTCGATCAGCAGGTGGTGGTATGACTTGAAGTTGGAGTACATGATGTAGTGTGTGATAGTGTCCTCAATCTTCTTGTTCCTTTGTTGTTGTCTTGCTGCTGCTATGCCAAAGTGTGGCTGTGTGTTGTCTTCTTGTAGGAATTGTTGAAAGCTCTTGCTGTGGTCGTTCCATGATGTTGTATGTGTTGTTCTCTTACCAAGTAGTGATTTGGATTTGTGCTTGTGTAGTCGTGAGTTTGCTTGTCTGATGTGTCCAATGGTAAGGTGTGACTCGTTGATGCCTCCAATGTAGTTTGCTGTGTCCTCATAGCTGTTGTCATTCCAATCCCAGCTGTTGTCATAGTCGTAATCGTTCCAGTTCTCCTCCATGTAGTTCACCTCGTGTTGTCCTTCTTCGCCTTCGTAGTACCAGTCCCAAGTGTCGTTCACATCCTGAGGTCGTTCTTCATTGTTGTCATGATCTGCTTGTTCTTGTTCTAGTGGATGTAGTTCTTCTCCTTCTCCTATGTGCCATACTGGCACTCTGCAGTCTTGTGCCCAGTGGCCAGGCTTGCCACATCGGTGGCATGTTGTGTAGTTGTTGTTTCCTTTTCCTTTTGATTTGCTGTAGTTTCCTTGGCCTTTGTAGCCTTTGCTTGATCCATATCCTTTGGATCCTGAGTAGCCTTTTCCTTTGCTCTTGTTGTATCCTCCTTTGTTGTAGTTTCCTTTGCTGCCTTTGTCGAACCCTTTGTAGTGCCCTTTACTCCTGTACTTGCCTTTGCTCTTGCTTCCTTTGTAGCTGCCTTTTCCTTTTCCTTTGCCTTTGTAGTTTCTTCCTTTCCTCCATATGTTGTCAACATCCATTGGTGCAGCTCCTCCATTGTAGTTTGTTCCTACTGCTGAAGTAGATCTAGTGAAGGCTGAAATCGTCTTGTAGTAGTCCACGATGAGTGCTCTGATCTCGATGTAGTTCGTGATCTGTCCAGCTCGCAGTTGGAGGTGTTGCTGCAGTGCTCCTTTGGTTTTGTTGAGTAGTATTGCTATTTTGATTCCATCTGGTAGTGCTGTTCCATTGTCTTTCTCGTAGCGGTTGATGTCGTATTCCCATTGTAGAAATTGTTCTTCAAACTGCGCATCGTTGAATGTGGGTTCCAGTAGTTTGGTAAGGTAACCAACGCTCCTTGTTCCTACTGGTAGGCTGAACCTGTTGTGTAGTAGTCGTAGTGTTTCACATCCGTTTGCGTTGTAGCGGTTTTGCCTTACTACTGTAGCTGCTGCTCCCTGACAGATGTTGATGAGGATGTAGTGTAGATCTCGTGAGAGGTCTACTGCTTTTGTTGCTTGTGTAGGGTCGCGTATGCGGGCTTTTATGTCTGTGTCCTCAATCTGTCGTGTAGCCACTTGTGCTAGTTGTAGCACCAGGTCGAAGTCTCGGTCTATGAGGCCGAGGTATGCTTGTAGCTTGAACAGCCATTCTTCATACTGGGAGTAGTCACCAGTGAAGAAGGATGGTGGCAGTTTGTGTCTATGTAGTCTCTGAACGTCGTTGTCTTGTTCTTCTTTTTTGTTCTGTTTCCTGCTCCCGTAGTTGTGGGGCTGACATGCCTTCCCTACCCCACCATCCCTTACACCAAACTGTTGACCCCCTGGTCCCCCGACTACTTTCCTTTCCCCACTCTGCCCTCCGACCTGGTTCATGCCCATCCTCCGCTGTCCCGTCCCTACAGTTTTTGTACTGCGGTTCCTGAGTCCCTACTGTGTCTGCTGTTGGCCCGTTCTCTGCTCCTGTAGTTTGTTGTGCTGAGGCTGATGCTGCTTCTCCTGACATGTCGTAGTAGTTTGGCATGTAGCTGCTGTTGCTGTGGTTGTAGTACTTACTGCTTACTGGAGCTCCCCTATGTTTAGGATCTCAGCTCCGCTACCACGTTAAAATCGGTGGTTACTTTGCTTACAAGTGCAAGTGCTGTAGTGTTCAAACAAACAGTCAACCGATTGTAGCCTGCAGCAATCCACCTTTTACTCATGCGATGTAGTGAGCTCAAGGCCTGCAGTCACATGCAACACAAATGCAGGAAGTGAAGCATGTAGTTTGACATTTTTCTATATGTATCTCTCTCTCTCTCTCTCCCTCTTTCCCTTTGGAAACGTCAAAGTGGCAGGGAGGGTTTGCCCGGGCTTCTGTGCCAGGCAGCGAGTATCCTCCACACCGAGCAGTCGAGGCTCAGGCAGGGCGCGCGGGACTTGCGATGCCCGCGTACCTAAGCGGGCCCAATGCAGGCAGGATGCAACGGAGCTTCAGACGGAGGTCAAGGCACTGATTGGCGTTCGGTCATTGGTCAAGTGAAGCTGGGAGCCTCTCCGATACTTTGCAATCTTTGCAGTAGCGGTCTTTCTGAGGCTCGTGCACTTCATGCAACCACCTTGCATGCGCTGCCTTGGAGTTTCGTGGCAGTTCTGGCCAGGGCATGCTGCAGATGTTTGCCAACCGCCTTTTGTCGCACGGCCACTTCCACAAGGCGTTTGGTGCCGGACTTTCTTGCGTGTCATGGTGTTCGGCCTTGTGACCCCAGGGTGCCGGCAGCAAGGCCAACGTGGTGCAGGCAGCAAGCTCAGAGAAAGACAAATGCCACGGTTGCCAAACGGCTTTGAACACATTGCGGGACACAAGTTTCCAAGAAGCGAAGCCCGGAGGCCATCGACAGCCTGGCAAAGCTCCTGCAGCCGGGTGTCCAAGGGGGCCATGAGACAGGGGTGCCTCAAGACAGCATCTACAGGGGAGGTTACTTGTATGGCCCCCATGAATGAAAGGCAGTTCCACGTCTCCCCAGTCACTTCAAAAACGGGAATGGTTGCCTCTGTGAGTGTTGTTCGGTCCCATTTGGGCATTGTGGCAGCCAAGCGCCCAGGTCTGAGAAGGAGCAGCGCGTGCTGGAGAACCTGACTTCCAGCCACCAGCCCAGATCTCAGCTCGCAAATTTGCGGAAGGGACCTCTTGGCACTGTGACTTCATGCTCACCTTTGGTTGATTTGACCAGCTTCTTCAAAACAAGTTGTCCAACCAAGCACACCTCGAGATCACACACACACACACCACTCGAGACTCGCCTTCCGCCTTCCGCCAGGCACGGGTGCTTGTCCTCCAAGCTGGGCTTGCTGCAGGCCGCCACGGAGGGTGGCGTCCTTTCCGAGTCTTAGGGGGGAAGGTTCCCGTTTTTTTTGCTCCCTCGCTGCAGGAGGAAGGGGGATGGAGGTCAAACGTGGCAAACCTGGCTGAGTCTCACCTCGGTGTTTTCTTGGGGTTTTCTTGGGGTGTGACTGGATGACCGGCTTGCCAGGCGGGCCAGGCCCGGGATGCGAGCCAGTGTCTTGGCGAGCTTGGGGGGGGCATGTTCCCGATGCCGCGTGTCTGGCTGTGGGGAATGATTCTCAAGAGGATTTCATCCGCCCATTCTTCATTTTCGTTGGGGGAGGGAGTTTGCCTCAGAAATCATGGGATATGTTTGCACAGACGCCAAGAAGAAACCAACCACTTGGAGAGATCTCCAATTTGAGTGACCAATTGATGGCGGGCAAACGGATGCTCTGCTACAGAGACGGCAGCAACCCGGCAGAATCACTCGACATCCGTCGGGGCTAGCCCAACAAACGGAAAAACATGTGTCCTTGAACGCAGCGCTTTGCGCACCTGACCCCGTTCATCAACATTGCATGAAATCGCCTGTTCCAAACACGTTGCTCTGAAACGTCCCCGCATGGTGCACTCAGCGGCGGCGCGTGAGGTATCTCGCGCAGCTACAGGCGCGCAAGTTGTGAAGCAGTGTGGGGCTTTGGGGGTGGGGTCGATCAAATCAAGAGCAAGCATCAACAACGACACAGAAGCAGCACGACCTTGTGACTATTAAAATTCGTATGCACGCAATTGGGGGCCAACCATACCTGTAAATCAATTATATTCTTGAAGTAGATGTCGGTGTGCCCCCTAAACGTCGAGCCCGGATGGCCGCATAGCCATCCACACTCAGAAAGCTCATCGCCATGGCCTTCGTGAGCCGGATCGGCAGGCGTGGGAGCGGAGCTCTGAGACCAGCGTGGCGCCGCTTGCCAGGCCGGCCGGCCTGACTGGGTCCTATGGGGGGACCTTTGGGCACCTGGTTGACATGTGGGGGGAACGGAGCGTGGCCAACTGTGCGGCCAGGCTGTTCCCTACCTGGTTTTCATCAGGCAAAAGCATCCAAGTCGCGTGATTCTCTTTAGGTCATATGTCTCTGCAGGGTTTTGCTCGAGATTATTTTCACTACCCTGCCGGGCTCACAGTCGCCACCATTTGGATTCTGCGCATGGTCCCAGTTGTTGACTCATACCTTTCCACCTTTTGTCCAGTGGGAACGCTGAGAGCCAATTTTCCTTGCAAACCACGGGGTCCGCGTAAGTGGGCGAGCTTTTCAAAGTTGATGGAAACGCTTCGCAGTCGCAGAATTGTGGACGACGAAGCCAAGAAACTGGTCGGGGCTTTCGGGACTCCTTTCAAAAGAGCCAAAACAAAGCTCAACCAACTAGCCCAGACATATAGTTTTGAAATAATGGTGGTGTGCTTCAACATGCTTCGGCTTGGGCGGTGCTTCGGCTCTGACGGCGTGGGTGACGTGGCGCGCCATGCTTGCAGCTTGGACCTTTGGCAGGCAGTACGAAGACCTCTCTGCACGCCACAGCCAGATCCAGGAGGCCCCCGTTCGCTTTTCCAGAGCTGTTTATTGGAGTCACTCGACCCCATTGTTCTTTTGAAACACGGGTTTCGGTCGGAAAAGCGAGCTGAGACACGGGCACATGGCCAGTTGGCCAACTCAAGTTGCTTTAATTCTGTGGGGCTAATGTACCATGGAGCAAATTCAGGTCCTGGCTTTCTCGACTCCACTGCTTGGGGCGGTTGGGGGGCCTTCCCCCTGTTGAACCTTTTGGCGCATGGCTCCAAAACCGGTTTGGAAGTGAATCAAACAGGCCCGCCCATTGAACTTGCAGCCCTTGCTGCAAGGACCAGGCTGCCATGAGAGCCAAGCATGCGCTCGGCTCAGATGTTGTGTGGAGACTATGGCCCCTTTTTGGATCCTGGCTCGGGGATACCAAAAAGGGCCCCTACTTTCTGACACCCCATCCCCAAAACCTCAACCCTCAACCCTCTTGACCCCCCCAACCAAATATATATATATATATATAACACCAGCCATTGTACTCCAAAGCAACCCCCCCCGCCCAAAAAGAAAAACACCTTGTACTCCAACCACGGCTCCAACCAACGCAGCGCCCAGCACCCCGCCACCCCGCCGCCCGCCCCGCGCCCGAGGATCAGCTGGCCGCGCAGCTCAAAGGCACCGAGGCCGCCGCGGCGCGGCTCCGGGCGGAGGCCGCGGAGCTGCGGGGCGGCGCCCAGCGCAGCGCCGCGGCGCTCGCCGGGGCGAAGCTCAGCTCGGGGGCTCGAGAGGGGCCGGTGCCTGGGGTGGTGACGCATGGACAAAAAGACGGGGGGGGGGGGGGGAATGGGTGGTTTTAGTATGTTTCTTGGATTTTGGCAGGATTGGTTTGAAGTTCTTTTTTTTGTTGGTTGGTTGGGAGGGATGTGGGAAGAGACTGGTGGATTTTGTGGTGGCTTGTGGCTTGTGCATGCGTGCGCGCGTGCCCGCGCCTGAACTTGCGCCAAACGCAGTGCGTCCAAAAGTTTGTTCCAATTCTGTTGTGTCAGGCCTCTGAGGGAAAAGGCGGCCTCTGAGAATCGGCGCCCTTTTCAGATGAACTAAGGAGACGTTCTGGGTGTGTGGGTGTACTACATTCTCTGCATTTCCCTTTTTCGTGGCCTTGGGGTCGTTTGATTCCTTCTGCAAAGCCCAAGGCGGGCAGCACCTGCAGCAGCAGATCGCCCAGCTCCACGAGGTGGGTTGCTGGTGCTGGGATGGTCGTGAGTGGCTCGCCTGGCGGGGATTTGGCGATTGGTTGGTGACAGGTTGCCAGGGTTATCAGGGTTTGACAGGAGGCAGAGGCGGGAAGGGGAAACTGGGTGCCCCTGCCCAAAAATGCCCTGTCTCCATCCCGGATTGTCTGGATGGTTGGGTGCCTGAACAAATGCAACCTCACACCTTCATTGATAGATCATAGCCTATAGCCGAAAAGCAGCAGTGCAGTTTCGACTCACGTTGTGGCACCCACCAAAAAAGGTTCCATTTACAGCTCCAGCCTTCCAAACTTCCTGTGAGCCTCCCTCATCTACAGCAGGCTAGCTTTTGCAAACCCTAGAAGCGCTACCCAGGCCCCCTGGCAACAGAAAAGAGGAGCTCCATTTTGACAAAGCCCGAAAACTGGCTCGTCTCCAGCGAAGATGCACCAGGCCTTGCAAGCTTCCAGCAAGGCGCGGATGCAACCGCCAACGACACGTATGCAATCGCCAATGCTTCGGTCACTTTCAATCGTGGTACGGGTTTGTTTGCTGGTGGCCGCCATTGAGCAGTTTTGAGCTGTGCCGTCAATCAATTCAGTCGTGCCCATTTGGTGGCCGCCTGGGGCACTTCAGTTTTCAATGCGCTTGCCTGGGGCCTGGGGCGTCGGGCCCATCCGGCGAAGGCTCAGCTCGCAGCGCAGCTGCAAGGGACGCGGAGAGTACACGCAGGGTGCCAGTAGGGGGGGGTGGGGGGTTCGGGGCAAGGGGTAGGAAGGGGGTCGGGAGGGGCGGGAGGGGCTGTTTGCAGTGGGGGGGGGGGAGGGGGAGGGCGGAGGGTGGGGGGGGGCGCGGACGGGGGCCGGGGGTGGGGGCGTGTGTGGGGGGGGGGGGGTTGGGGTTGGGGGCCCGGGTGGTTGGGGGGGGGGTTTGTTTGTTGGTGTTGTGGGTGGGGTTTTTTTTTTTTCTGTTTCTTCGTTTTTTTTTGTTTTTTTTTTTTTTTGTTTTTTTTCTTTTTTTTTTTCAAAAACCACGGCTATCTCAAAGGAATGAACATTGAAAGCGTAATTTGCCGTCGCCTTGCACTGCTTTCTGGAGCCGAAGGGCTGTTCAGGGGGAGCCTTTGGGCCATTGGCGGCCGCAGGCTGCGCACCTGGCGGCTCTGCGCTTGGCGGAGCTTGAGGCGGCCAAGCGCCGCGCAGAGGCGGGGCTGCTGGGGAGCCTGGAAAAATAAAGCAGACGGGATGCTGCAGCCGCATTTGGCCTTCTTGGGTATGTGTCAAGCACCCGGATCCCTTTTTTTGGACCTGAACATGAATCCCAGAATTGGGACTCCAAGGCTTCACACCTGCAACATCCCACAATTGCACACCTGGGCGAGGCAACGAGCCCTCCACCGGATCGGGGGATCCAAATGTGCCAGGACTGGGAGCTGAAGCTGAGACAGGACGAGAAGGCTGGGGACTCAGGCTTCCGGATGGGACCTGGTTCTGAGCAAACCACCGAAGCCAACCCAATTCTCGCCATGGACCACCAGATTCTTGCTGGTGCTCAGCAGGGAGTGAGGGAATGAGACTTGTATGTAAACCATCCCTTTGAGGGGACGCCTGGTTTCATTCACATTCCCTACTGAGCACCAGCACTTTTTTCTGAGCCTCGGCCCTGAGCCACCCGACTTTCAGGCCCTGCAGTCACTGGAGGAGCAGCTCAGGGAGGCACACCGGGCGGGCCCTTCCATCGGCCAGGCAAGCGTCCTTTCCGCCCAGGCGGTGGGAGGATGTGAGGCCATGGCTGGCCGTGAGCCCAGCACGAAAATGGTTCCTTGCAAGGCTTGGCGAAACGGAGTCTGGATCTATCGAGTTGCAGAGTGACCAGGGCTTTTTGGTCCATCCGTTTTCACGCATGGCCCAGCTTCCAGTGAAAAAACAAAAACCCTACTCCGGTCAGGGGAGATCTTCAGCTTGCGCAAGCAGCAGGAGGAGCTGCAGGCTGCCAGGGGGTGGGTGGTGGTGGTGCGCGTCTTTCTGCATGTCTTCTGGCCAGCTGCATTTGTAGGAGTCCCATGTGTGCGCGTCCTAAGAAACATGCCTTTTCCCAGAGTCATTGCCCACCTTTTTTGGGCAGGAGCAGCGGCGCGGCAGCGAGGACGCTCTGTGTGTGGTGCGCGCGCACGCCGATCGGCTGATTTGCATGCTGTCGTCCAGGAATCATGGCCCAACCCATGGACTATGGGAGGAAAGGGGCATGAGCAGACGTAGCCTGGTTGCCCGGCATCCTGAACTCACGTTTGTTGGACACAGCAGGCTAGCATGGCAGGGTGTAGTCATGATCCCTAGCATCCTTGCCATGGACAAGGGGGGAAAGCCCAGAAGCAAATAAGAATGAAACAAGCTAACAACAAGGAACAGCAGCAAGAAACCAACAGCGCAGGTCCAACAGGAGAGTTCTGAATCGGCGGATCTGTGGATCTTTCCTAGTGCCCGGCTTTTCATGGAGTCGGAGCTGAGCTCAGTGCTGGAGGCGGCGAAGAAGCTGTCCGCAAGCGACCAGGATCTGTTGCTGGAAGGGCTGCTGAAGCAGCGGCTGTGCGGTCTAGAGGCGAGTGGATGGTGAGGCTTCAAAGCCGTAGGCCTTAACTGCACTGGGTATGGCGGGCTCGCGGCCTTCTCACCACTCACACTCAGTTCCAAAAAAATGCCTTAGGAGACCCCACCCCGGAGAGAGAAAAACAACCTGACCTCTGTTTTCCGTAGGTCTGGGAAGGTCCTTTTGGTCCTTGGCTCTAGGCCTGGTGCGACTCGGACTTCAGCCCCGCCGGCTGTGCCGTGCGCCCGGCGCGGGCCTCGCCTCTGGCGCTGCGGAAAGTGGCCGGGTGCCCCTGGTGCCGGCGCCCGCTGCGCCTGGTGCCCACGCCAGGCGCTGCGGGCGGCTTTGGTCGGTTTCAGGAGGCCCCCCTTGGTGGACAACAAGCAGGGATGTGATGTTTGAACGGTTTTTTTTGGTTGGTGAAGCTTACTTAGACTACTTTCGGAGGAAAGACTTGCCTCTTAGCCTTTCAGATAAACTGAGCCGGGGCCAACGTTGCTTTCCAGCTGTCCTGTGGTCCAAATTCGAGCTTTTGGTTCAGTCCAGGTATTTGTTCCTCTTTTCCCTTTGAAGGGAAGTGCAAGAAGAATCCCGCAGCCCTCAGTTCTCACAAAAAGGGGAGAAGGGCCCCACCAAACGACTCCACTCCCCAAAGACGCCCTGGCTGCTTTCACCCAGGCAAATCGGTGCGGAAAAACTTGCCGGTGGAGGGCCGGCACGCCTACGCGACGCTGCTCTATGGACCGCAGTGCCACAACTACTTTCTGGGAGCCCTGGTGCTCGGCGAGGGGCTGCTTCTTGGTTCACCAATGGCCCAAGGACTGCCTAGTTGCTCTGCAGCTTTTTTGGCGGCGCCTGCTTCTTAGGGAGTTGGCAGTGGGGATGCAAAAGACGGTCTCTGTCTTCATCCGGGGAAAGCTAAATGTTCTGGGCGATTCAACTGCATCAACCATCAATCTGATTAAGTTTCCCTTGAAGGGGTGGACACACTCAGATCTCGGTTTGTTTTGGGCGGACTTCAAGGAACTGGTCGTGTTTGCCCGGCTGTTTTCAGCAAAGCTGAGGCTGCGTTTCGGCGGGGCTCCGCACCGGATTTTGCTGCACACGCCGGATGTGC